>SJOL01008269.1:554784-667971 GCA_004794785.1 Opisthorchis felineus | reverse complement strand
GTCGGGTGTTTACCCTGACCTTTAAGGGTTTGGAGATATGCAGCAGTGGGTATGGGTTTGGAGTTGCAAGCAACGGGTAAGTAGCAGCTGGCGAAGTAAGCGTTTAGAAGGTCTGCTATACTGACAGGATCAGTGATGGGGCCACTATCTGTGAAATGCAAACAAACAATTGAGTGGCTGTTTGGGGTGCAACGCCTACGGAACAGTCGGCTGAGTAATGTGGTATGGGAAGGAGCTCTGAGGACGGTGTGTTCTTCTTGGCGTTCGAGAGATATCCGCAAGGATTCTCGGTCAGTAGAGAGTTTATTGATGAGAATTAGTAAGTGGAAGTCCTGAGATTTCCGATATTCTCTGCTAGCCATATGTATTTTGGCATCCAAGGTTTTTAATAACTTATCGCGGCCGGAGATACTGGAGTGAAAACGTTTTACAGGAGAAACAAGGTGAAGAGTGGTCAATAGGTTTTGGTAAAGATGTCACAGACGCGGTGTGTGTTTGTCGAGAGGAAGAAGTCATCCCAATTCTGGGAAGCCAGGGTGGACGAAAAAGCTTCGAGAATATCCAGAGAGAGGAGATGAAACAGGGAGGGATTCAGCGGAGCAGTTTGTCCGCAACTGACTGCATTGCGAGAAACGACGCAGTGGTCACTTCCTGGGAAGAACATGGGTCGCAAATGGCTGCTTCATATTGAGTTTGCGCAGGCAAAGACAAGATAACTTTTTGTTCATGCACTCTTTCAAAATATTTCCAAATCCAATATGAAAAAAGCAATTTAAGAAACCAACTTTTGAACAAACACTCCCACAGTCCTCACGGAGACATCACGTTGAGCCATGACGCCGATAAAAATATGAATCTCGCGCCCGTAATAAACATTGAGTACGTCTAAACGACTTCAAACGAAACTGTGACCACATGGGGAGAACCTATTGGTTCGAATAAATACCAACAAATGCTAAACGTTTATGTTAAGATTACCCTCTTTCGAATTATGTTTCCAGAAAAATTCTGGGTGTACTTCTAAGGATCGGCTGCTAGTCGTAGGCCGGTATAGCAGCTGGTAATTCGCGGCCATGAATACGACCGAAGCGGGTGGAGAATATCAGAGAAAGAACGAATGGTATGACCGTATACGAATATACACTTGTCAGACGACTATGAAGTAATGGGTACATGTAGCGTGAAGTGACCGGCAAGCGCGTGGCGCGTCACAGGACTCTACAGTTCAAACCGCTGCCGGGATGTACGTTTTAAAAAAAACGTGTATGGGCTGCGTGGCCTTTCCTTAGAAGTCTGCTTGGGGTGAAATAACATTCGATACGACTCTGTGACAAAAATTAGTGGAGAAATAAAGAACGAAATATTTACCTTCCGCAATAGCATTATGGGGGGTCGTGGCAGGTTTCCGCAAAGCAGAAGCATGGAACATTTTGTGCAAGGTGCCTTAAATAAGGAAGACATTGAAGTGCCGTGGCCAAAAATTACTCATTCAGATCATTTTACTATTTGCAACTAGCCGACAGGCCAGCGGCGTGCGGCTAAAATGGGCCAAGGACTGTGTCTAGCAAAAGCTGCGATTCCCTTCATTCGTAGGCGCACTGTGCTATGGCAGGTTAGCGGTTAATAACAACAGTCTCACTTAGCCCACAAAGCCTTATGGTGGGTACATTCCCTCTTGTTGGATTACACTACGAGTGCCTTCGTATGGGCGCTGTAATGGTATCCTGATTCCATCAACATGTAAAAAAACGTGAGTACACGTCCCCAAGGCATTGGGAATTGGTGCACTACGGTTGACAAGTAGGCGAAGAAATCTAGGGACAAGATATCTGGTAAACAAACCACCACAAGAAAAAGCGTTAGGGACAGAGTCACAGTCTACGATGGAGCGCAAATCACCAGTACCGGGTCTGTCTTCGCGAATGTAAGTACACCATTTAGGCCGGTTATAATGTCCTGAATATGTGATATGGAGTAGCTATGTTGAGTGACCGATAACCTCCAAACGGGCGCAAATGCCTGGCCTCTTTGGACCATGGGCATGGGTGAAGCCCGCAGCCTGTTGGATGATGGAAAATATTCTGCTAGAGTATATGGTCAAACTTGTCGTGGGCAATCTTTACTTAGCCAGGGGTAAGATGGCGTGCATTTGCAGACACCTGCGGGTCTTTCATTCTGCTGCACAGGACTCGAGATGACTGGCAGTTTTGCCGAGAGTTACAGCAGTGGCCCGGTATTCAACTTTATCGTGACGGCTTTGATTTAAACAGCGCTGACTGGTTGGAGCCATGCAAGCCAGAATTCCGGCTCAAGCAGTCTGTTTGTGGCTGTCCACATGGCGGTATACGATGCTGGACTTGGCCGGGTATATCTGGTCGAAGCTTTCTGTTGTCCGTTTCAGTGTAGCGTTGAGAAGCGCCCGCAAAGTTGACGGTATCGTTTTTGGTAACTGCTTCAACCGGAAGTCACTGACAGTCACGCCGTTGAGAGGTCTGCAGCCACTGATCCGCTGTACCTGTCAAAGCAAATGCGACGGGGTGCGAATTCTCAGTTCAACGCCTTCGATTTGTGAAAGAACATTACTGTCCGTGCAAGCGCCGTAATGTCCACTTAGCGTTTCCCGCAGCTCTTCATGGCGAGCGTCTGCTTTCGTGCATCAAATAGGTCTCCCACGTCGTTGGCAATATGTGGTGGTGGCGTTGATCCAACGTGATGACATTTTGTCAGCTCTTTTGTGGTGTTACGAAATGCGAACTTGGTGTCTAAATACTAGAGGCAAATTTTTGGATCATTGTAGCGAAAAAACGAGTAACAAAGCAATTACCAATTTTTTTGCGGGCTGCGAAGCTCCCTTTCAGTTGCCGGTGATGTTAGAGTATTCGGTAACGTATAATAGAGGTTTCGTCTTGTCAGTGAGGCCGATCTACGCTCAAAAGCCGAAAACAACCGTGCAGCCGTTTCACCCTCATTGAGAGTCATCAGCAGCATACATCTCACGAAACTCAGAGACTCGGACCCGCAACCCATTTTCCAGTGTTAAACACATAACCACTTGGTCACAGGCAGCTGATCGGCGGCGTGATTAGTTCTCACTTCGACAGCGAATAGCGCCACTCATCCTTCAGCCACAAAAAACCACGTCGCATAGCAACGTGTTCACTGGCTCCTCGAGTGACGACCACTCAGAACGAAGTGTCACTCATCTTATGAAATTATTTTTCTGTGAGCGGGTTTTTGACTGATGGTAATATGGGCAGATTTCGTAATGCTCAACAGAGGTTTCGTCCTGTCAGTTAACTCAGTTCAAAGCAATGAGTCACCCATTTTTCTCTTGGCCAGTAAAACTGTGAAGAAGTTAGTTTAACAACTTACACTTCCCGGAGTTGGTGCTCAAGGAGTGTGCCAAGAGGTACACTTAAAGGAGTATAACAGTGCTGGGGTCCCTCAATTCAATGTTGCATGTGACACTAACAGCTACAAGGTTTGTGAGCTATAGAGCGTGTCGGGTTAAGCGACAATTAGCGGCTGCCAATAGGGCCAAAGCCTGTACCGAAAGCTGGCGAGTTACGAAGACGTACTTGACAGACAGCTGTGAGCAGCGTGAAACTAACTTCAACCAATCAGCGCGCCACACAACTGTAACTTTCAAACTACCGTCTGGGTTCACGCTAAAACGAATGCAGATATAGACAAGCTTAGCAGGACAACCAAAAATATGCGTGCCACATGTTCAAATGCCTAGTGAGTACGCCACAGAACTGCGAGAACTAAAATGATCTGCAGAAAAATAGCTATTGCTCATTTGAAGGAAGTAAACGGGGAGTATCAAATGAGGGAGGTTAGATCCGAGCACGTGAGGATCTCACAGGACGATTGCGGCTATCGGGTTATACGCAGTTAGTATCCAGTAGGCAATGGGGACAGACAGACGACGGCAGCAGATGATGTATTGGGAACCGTCAGGGACTGGCTCTATAGATAAACCAGTTAATAAAAATCGTGAATTAAGCTAAACGTACGATCAATAATAGCGCGATCGGTGGGAACAGAAAAATGGTCAGTGAGGCAGCACGGCTCTCTGGAGGCAACAGCAAGTAGGTACCAACCTATGTAAAGACGCACAAATACGGAGGGTCACTCAGTGTAAGTTGGCCGTATAGAGAGATAACGCAAAGAAAACAATCAGCACGTTCGGAAGGTAAGTAACGGTCTTTGGTTGACGGTGCGATGCGGCAGCTAGTGTCACGTGACAGATCGGAGTGTGCGCTTAGACCCGTTTAAAACAAATCACAACAAAAGCTATCTGGCGGATGCGGTATACGGGTAATACAAAAATAGCCCCCCCCCCGAAGCGTCTAGTTGGTGTGATGGGTAACACGCTCGCCCACTATTCGAGCAGCTTTGAGTTTGATCCCCGGTCGGTTCGTTTTTTTCATCAGAGCGGGCGCTCAAAAATAGGAAGATCTGACGCGAACTTGCAAGCAAAGACGGACGGGCAGAAAATATTGACATCAGTTACCAGAGAATAAGCAGACCTTAAGCGGGAGAGAAACAGAGGCAAGGGAACAGAATAGAGTTATAATAAACGGGCGTAAATCACGCTACTCATGAGTAGTCAGGAGAGAACAGAAAAATAACCGCTGGTCACCGCTGACTCACAGGTGGAATCAACAAGGGATTCTGGATTCCGCCAGGGATCGGCGGTTTTTCTGTTCCACTATTCCGCCAAATCATGGTTGCCTTTTGGTCAATAATCTATTCAGTCCAACGTGCCCTGTTATGTCGTAATTTCCTTTTCATAATATGACCCCGTCAAAATTCACAGAACGAAGTGGCAACCTATGGATCAGTCATTTCTCTGGTTGCTTTTTGAACAGATAAGATGTGGAATTGACTCGAAGATAATTCTTTGGCGCGCACAGCAGCAGACCGATGAAAAAGGCACCTTTCATTGTAAAAAAAACTACGGGGGATTGAAAAGTGGCAATTTAGTTTTCGGTGGTTCAGTGAAATCCAAATTTAATGTATTGAATTGGCTCAGCAAGAAAGAAATTTTTGTATAGCAGTGTAGCAGGGTTTATTCAGTGTTCTCTCTGTATATAATTCATGTGCTCTGGGACAACCGAGGTGCTACAGTTGGGCGCTGAATGCATCACCCTTATGTTTACAGGCACTGCTAGACAATGTAGTCATTGGATTGAGGGATCAGTCATCAAAAAATTTTACCATCCGGCCTTGCTAACACCACATAGGTAATGGGCAATCAAACAGACCATTATCAAAGTTAAATTGATCTCTGTTGATCATACACCTCTTCCCAATCAGCTTACTGAGTGTGTCGGGAGCTTAGTTAAATTGCGTGGTGGCTTCTGCTCATGTTTGTATAATGGCTGTAGAAATACATATAATTATTGTTATGTGGCCACCAGGGTTGCCCAAATTGCTGTACCTTGACTCGTAACTCAGGTTTGGCATACAGCTGCCCTCAGGGTTAGCGCCGTACCCCGGATGGTCTCGGGCCGTTGAATATAAGCGAAACGTAGAGCGCTTCGATGTTTAGGATTGGTACAGCGTTTTTGGGCGCAGTACACTGACGCACAAGCCGCCGTCACTGTTGGTTTGTTTTCTGCACAGAGCTGACGTCAACACTTTAGTTAATGTTTGGTAAATGAGGTAAGGTAACCCAAGGTGAGGTAAAGTAAGAGGGAGTGCTTTGCTTGGATCTTTTCCAGATACGCCCCGTCACTAATGCGAAAAGTGCATGCGCGAAAAGTCAAGCCCCGCCACTTTTGGCCAGCTCCAATTTATTGTACGCACACAACCTTGACCTATTTTTGATGAAAACAATTCCTTATCCGCATCTGAGCACATTTTGTGCAAAAATTTTCTCCGTTCGGACGTAAAATCTCAAATGAGCTTTCTGACGCTTTCAACTCTCGTTCATGACAAGGAGACCGGCAATACGTTTTTTGCAAAGCCACGGAGTGATCCGTCAGCAACGTTTATGCAACAATGGCCACCAAATGACACTTTCAACTGTTTCTAACAGGTGGAGGTGTAGTGCCCGACAGTGTCGGCAGGAAATCGGTCTTCGAAAGGGAACTTGACTGGAGCGGTCTAGGATGAAGTTTTGGACAGTAATTCTATTCATTTATTGCTGGTCCAAAAATCTGGCAAAAATCAAATTCAATCAATTTCATATCCTCTTTTTTATAATCTTTTTTGGGTGGCGGGGGTTAATTTTTTGGCTGGGCTTATCTGGAAAAGATCCCTTTGCTTCGCCTGATTCAGCTAAATAGCACGGCGATGTTTCGTGATAGAATTGTGGTCACGAATGTATTTTCTGCGCAAAATTTCTGTGAAAATATTGAAGAACTGTTAATGTTCCGCTGGATTACGACGACATACTTAGGTTACTTCTAGGGTTCTCTCTAAGTTTCACCCAGGATTAGCGGAGACGTTATTTCTAATTAGGCCGCCAGTCCTGGAGCTACCCGGAACAATGAACGGAGATAGAGTGATTGTTACAAGCGTGCGAAGCGATTGTTCAGGCTATCTGGGTTGGAAGAATCAGCGTTTATCTGATTTGTTGCGCTTCACTGTGCACTAATATGCATGAACCGCGTGACCTAATTGCTGATGGGTATGGACAAGTTTATGCTTATATAATATAACATGACAAAAACATAACAAAAAGCCTGGTAAAAGGCCTTATCTGATAGTACTTATTTTAGGTAATTAATCTGGAGTATACTTGCTTTTACAGTTGCTTCGCCTCCAGATGCACTAATCACATAACTTGCTTAATTGACAGTGCATTATCAAGTGAATGTTTTTGGGTGATTAAGCTATGGATGCTTCCAAGGTGTTCACCAGTTTTTGATGGCTACTTTTTTCAAAATTCGCTTGTTTGTTAAGTGAATACTGCATACTTTGTACCACTGGCCTGCGGTTAGGTGAACCTTTTAAGCCAGCTTTCAAGGTCTCACCAAGGGGAGGGGTAGCATGACCCACAGATTTTTATACAACTGTACAGAATGGTTGCAGATCATAAAAATACAGTGTTCCAGGGAATTACATCCATATGGTCTACCCAGGCTTTAAAGCCCGACCACATCCAACATTGCTTATCAGGGCTTCTCTGGTTTTTATGCCTACTGCCTAGTTTCGTCAGTCATTAAAAACACCTTCCTCAAGGTTACTATGGCCAATCCGACTTCCACAAGCAGAGAATATAAAAACCTAATTTTTTCTAAGGTTTGACTCAATATAATTGTTTAGCTTACTGTACACTGACTGGAATCGGTTTTTGTTCATCTAACACGATTTGCAGCATCTGGTTTGCCCTGAAATCTAAGTTAATGGGTTTCTGCAACTCAAACTCTGTTGAGCATAGTCATAGGTAGACAGACCGATGAACCAGTAAAGGTGTGTTTTGGCGAGTAAATGTGGTACACGAATATAAAACATAAGGATGTCAGAAGCTTTAGGAAATTCCATAGGTTACCAAAACGCATTGAGTAAATCGATAAAGGAAGCCCTTCGTTTCAAACAAATGAACAAACGTGTACGGTCAATGTCACTTCATTGACATTCTATTTGGCAAGTGCCGTAGAATGTCAAAAACGGTGAGTGAATGAATGGCACGTAGAAGCATTTGTGAAAACAGATTACGCGCGCAAAGCGAAGTCAACAAGGGCCTGAGCGTTGGTCAGTGTAACAATTGTGACGCAGCTATGTAGGGTATGTCATGAGGTAACACTCAGAACAAACTGCCAGGACTGACAGGGGAGGGTCGCAGTCAGTAGGTAACTGTTGTGTCGTGGGTGGCCGTCTGTTGGTTACTCCGAAGCTGAGCTTGCCGGACTACGCGATAAGGAGAAAACAGGGAACCCGGCTGTATTGTCAAGATAAACATACAGCGCTTCTGCGTAAATATATAGGATGGCTAAATGGCCAATTCTGGTCATTCGCTTGTTCGTTCTCTCCAGCCAACGGCGACCTTCCTGCCGTGAACGATTCACACCCACTCCGCTGATCGCATGCTGCCAAGCCGTGTTTGGTAAGCTGCGCCAACTCTCCTGCTATCTGGAACGTGTGGTCCCGACGGTGACCTTGGGGAAGTGTAGTTCCCTGCTAATGTACTTTTCGTGTCTGGACGCCTCCTGCCAGTAACCAATACAACGCTGGCCGCAAAACTTGACTTCCTCAAGTGATAACATGTTCCTTTGAGTTATGTGATTATGAAATAAACGAAGCTAGAACTCGGTACAACACACTGAGTGCACAAACTGCGCAGGTTTTTCGCATGAAGGTTAAGTTGAGCGACTGAATTAGAATGCCGTCAGCACTGAATCATTGGGTTTCAAAGTTTAGCAACATCAACTGAGGTGCAGTGTCTGGCTGACGAAAAGAATGGCAAAAAAACAACATAATCAAAGACATTCCAACTAGAGAGCCGGTGAGCTATTCAGTTGTCTTTCTCTGTGCGTATAGTGGTCATCATTGATTTCTATTTCAGCCAGTAACTTAGATATTGATCGTTTGTCTATTTACTCGTCTTTTAGTAAAATTTTGGTGACATAAAACATGTAGAAGCTTTCCGAGGGTCGGGGTAAGAAAATCCATTGCAGAGGGTATACCACATTTGAAAAAGTTATGATGAAGGGACCATACGTATCACCTATTTACTTATACATGACTACCCGGCTCACACGTCCCAAGCTCGAATTAACATAGTGGCTAGGAACGATCCGGAAATTTCTGACGACTTTCCAATTTGCGGTTGGACCATCTTCTAGATATACACGACCTGGAAAATTGGCCGAAGGCTGTCTTCTCCCATAGGGCTACTCAGTGATGTCTCACCACGTCAGCTCCTCACTCCAGACTGACTTCGACCGTAGCCAAAATATAAACACTTGATTTGGCAGACTGGTAGCGAAATTCTCCATGATAAGTGCATCAGATTCAAGCAGCCATGTAAGTCGTCCCCTTTCACAACATGCCGGCTTCTCGCAGGTATCTTGAAGGTTTGAAAATCGCCAGTGATTTAAATACTGTCAGTGCCACTCCCTCACAAAGGGACTAAATTTACCGTGGTGTGACGATTTGTTTGCCTCCATGATCTATTAAGTCATACTGGGGGGAGTGCGCGCGACATCAGCAGAGTCTCTCAGACCAGGTTGGTGAATTGTGAGAATTCTGGCCAACACAGCCTTCTGGTCCTCCATGTTTTAACTCCTTTAAAACATGCCTTCTTTAAAAAATATGTGCTGGCATTCTCCGCCAAACACAGGCGCATGCGGTCAGGCTTTTGAGCTAAAGGTTCTGATCGAGGACTCTAGTCGTCCTGCTGCCTAGGTCTGGACACCTCAACATTATCCCAGCCGATGTACAACCATGATTCTTGCAACTAACAATGCGGTTGTGACACATCGGCCGTCGCGTTGTGCCATCAGCCGGGTCGCCTTACATGCAGCAGGACGGGTAAGAGAAAACAGACTATTGCTGACGTCTTCCTTCTTTCTCTTTTACATACTTTTATTCTTCATTCCGCACCCAATTAATAACTCTCTCCCTGTAGCCCCATGCGTTACGACTGACGAACCGTTTGTATCGCACCGGTCTTAATAGCAAATTCTACCTCTGAGCCGGTGCCGACAACTTCTTTTACGGCAGCGAAGCATCAGTGTTGAACAATGACTTTATGCTGTTGATGATAAATATGGTGGTGAGTGCTACTCTATGGATGGTTAATTAACTGCTCTTAATCACACCAAGGCTTCCAGAGGAATCAGAGTAGATCCCATTAGAATTCATTTTACAGACTTGACGGCTCACAGAACAAACTTCGAGAATTACTTTACCCATGAGACATGAGATAAAGGTGTACTACATATTTATTCCCTGATCGAAATTTAGTTACAGATAAAATTTTGAACGGAAGAATTTCGATCTGGCAAATGCAGTTTTCCCGATCGAGGTCAGGTAACTGTGCATCGACATCTCCCTTGTGATTTAAATAACGGAGATCAAAGCTCCCAAATAATTTTCCTGAATAAAAATGAAGAATCATGTATCCGCCAGATAATAAGCCCACTGCGGATTGCATATTCATATTCCCAGATGGAAGGTCAGGCGCCGAACAGGTGACATTGGTGTCACTAATAGGAATTAGTTAAATCTTAGGCGCAGGTAACCTAACTTTGCGTTGCTCAGACGTTTAGTAACCTAGAAAAATCGCAGGTCAGGCACTTCTCGTTCAATGTCCAAGACAATCGAGCCGAAGCAACGCCTAGTTACGCAGACCAGCAGCACCGTAAAAGGATACACCGCACAAACGGACTGTATCCCGGCAAATGGGGAACAAAAAGGTAATGAGCTCTCGATTCCCAAACCACTAGATCTCAGTGGCCAAACAGATGTCACATCATAATTTGCGTTCTATTCCGCGGTAACCCAATAATCGTAGGCTCCAAACTATCACTTTGAGGGAGCCAAACTCACTAAAATGAACAGCCAGCTTTCGCGTTGAATCAAACTGCTTTGAGATGACTATAAAAAAACTAAACAACTTCTCGGCTTTTTCCCCTAAAAAAACAGCCTCGAATATCGGAAGCTAAAATTTGCCCGAAGAGATTTTGTATGGAAGCCAAACGCATGAAACTAGTCCTGTTTGTGCATTTAAAGACCCGTATAAAAGGTAAAGTGTATGCACGCTGGCAAGTGGATGCTCTGAGGCCAGGCGGAATGGTAGTGCGTAGTAAACTGCATATGGTTCTTCAAACAATCATTCAACAATTCATTCGTAAGTAAAGGCAACTATGTTACTCAGCGAGTTTCTCTTGATTTTTATCACAGTAGGTAGCTAAATCCTGCAGAATAAACCTTAATCCACTGGTCGCTATTCTTCACTGGTCAGCTGGTAATGTGAGCATTGTTTACATCGCCCGCATTTCACAAAATTAAGACTACAATGGTCTTTCCCGATGTAATAGTGGAGGCTCTTTTTTGGTCGCCATGCATGCCCATGAACTTCAACCTGCTGGCTTTGCTAGGTTTCTTACGTAAGGCGATGGTTTCATTGTTTGTCAGATAAAGAACCCAAGCGCCAACCACTTCCAATGGAGTGCCCAAGATAACTATGAATATCCCTGTCCGGGCGCCATTCTTTCTCCACCTGCTCTAGAAACCTGTTAAGGTTTCTCGCTAATGAATTACGTAAGCATCAAATTTCAGGCAGTTAGAAGTACAATAGTGTACTTCCCAATAAAACGTAGCTCTGCATTGGGGAGAAGGCAGATTCGGTTTCAACGCCTATGAATATGAATTTCAAGTCAAAAACGAGCGTCTTACGATATTTATCAAACATACCTCCCCGTCGAGCTTTCATCATTGGTAACAACCATTATGTACCCTTCAAAGTGTTCAATTTCCATTTCAAATTTTGAGCGATAAAGCAAATTGCCCCCTTCAATCGTTATCACATATGACTCTGTGAACTGTATGTCAGAGAGCTACCTGGAGGAGTTAGTTCAGTCACCTTAATTCAGATGTATTGGCACCGTCCACACGCAGTGGTTGAACATTCTCTTTCTATCTCTCGCTGTCACGCTCTTATAGCGATCCGTCCAGTCCACCAGTTTAAAAACTGCCACCACAAACGTCGCTCATGACTTTACACGATTACATATCAGTATAAAATTCAATCTACCTCACCGACTGGATCAAGGAGCTTATCCTACAACGTGTACTACGGTTGAACACTCGAGTACATCTGGCGACTTCATCCTTCTGAAGAAATTTTATACTCAAAATTTCATTTTCATAATAAAATGCAGTATGTGAATTAAAAAAAAACAGTCATAAAAATATAGTTCTGATTGAAACCTCGAACAACGGGAAATAGCATACAGGAGTTAAGACGGAGTCTAGCCAGTAACTTGTTCAAGGCTAGATTTCGCTCTAGCAAAAGATGCCACCAGTGCAGCTAGTTGAAGTCGTTCTGAAGAACCGACCGACATGCGATGCTCGAGTTCCGCCAGTGCGATGATGAGATCACAACGCACAGAATCTGGGAAATTAACTGAGAAAAAAGGCAAAATATCGACCTTCCACAAGATATAGTTAATGAGGGTAAAAGTCGAACTCAAATGAACGGAATTGTTAATTTCGAAACCGAAAAACAGCAAGTTAGGTGACTTCCCAAGAACAGTGGCAATGCATTAGCCATCAAAGATGTACCTTAGTACATCTTAGTACAGTTGTCCCGCAACAGTTCTACATCTACCCGTTATTTCGTCACTGGGTTTTACGAATATCTGGCGCTGAAGATGACAACTGTGATGCATGGACATCATTTACTTTGGAACCGGGTCACGTATGCATTGCCGTCAACAAAGATAACAGCTGCCAAAGCTGAGCCAAGTATATGTGGCAAGCTGAGAAGGGTCCGAAAGGGATAAACTCTTACCCCGTGTATCAAAGGGGAGTTTACAATAAGCACCGAATAGGAGCAGGGAGTCAGCACATGACCCTTCGCGACTACCCCGCCATAACTATCCACACACTGTGAAACGGTATGTGCACTGTGTGGTTGTGAATAGGCAAAAAGATGCAGAGCATAGGACTGGGTACGACATGCAGGATTATAATATTGGATATCTCAAGAAGAAAGAAAGGTTTTATCATGTAATTTCTTCTCACTCGACTGAGTGGGCTTGGAAGATAAGTAAGTGGACTCAAAGTCATCAAAGAAGAGTGGCTAACGACGGGAAAACCCGCTGTCTAAACGGGAATACGCACGTTGTCCGAACACTCTTCTGGAACTTGGCGTATATGGCTTTCTGTCTACAGACTTTTCAACTACATACTCCGGTCGCCAATGTTAACGTTGCATCCGGTCACCCACATAAACGTGTTTCGAACAACCACAGCCTGCAAGTGGACAGCAAGGTTTCAGTGTATCGAGCTGCCGTCTTCACCAATGTATGGTAGAGAAACATGAACACTGTATCGATGGTACATTAGAATTTTTGACAAATTTCACCTAGAATGCCAGCGCAAGACACTTCGAATTCAGTGATCTGATTGAGTCCTGAACAGTGAGATTCGCAACCGACCAAAGACCAACGGAGTCGAGTGCATCTTGATGCACAACCAGCTATGGTGGATAGGCACGTAGGACGAATGACCGATAACTGCATCCCAGAGTAACCCAGCTACGGTTAGTTGAAGAACGGGGATTGAACTCGAAGACGGTCAAACATCCGTTGTTGTGACAGCCTTCAGATAAGTCGGAAGAACTGTGAACTTCGTTTCAGATCTTGGGGAAATCTGACACATGACAGAGGGGCCTGAACTATCGTCTGCATAAGGCATAAAAGCTTTAAACCACAACGCATCTGAGTGCCCGAACACAATTGCGTCATTCAGATGTGCGATGTCAGGTGTAACCACAGCCAACTGTGAATGAGCAACATGTGTAAGTAAATGCCTGATCAGAATCGGACTCATCACGGAAGCAACAGTGGATTGCCCAGTTAGGTTTGTTCCATTTCTGGTCAACATCGGCCAAAATAAGTCTGCTCCGATTTCTAAACATCGTCTGCCGGAGTCAGTTATCATTCTATGAGATGACAGGACTGATAAACATCCAACTACTGAGTTACAGCCTGGCTATGCATCACCACCTAAATGGTATGCATCCTCAAGAGAACATTGTCATTACAATTCATCCAGAAGGGGTGCGGTATTCCGATGAACTTTGGAGAAACTGATGGATAGGACCAACGTTTTGGTGCAAAAATAAGAATTTCGGTACTCGTTGTTATACCGCCATGCTTGGGCTGCGCGTTTTTCCACCGATCTAACGCCCCTCCGGTTTACGCCGATATCAGCGGCTTACACGCAGCACCAAATTCGGATCCAGGCAAGCAACCGTGCACAGGCGTCCAGGAAACTAACCCTGTTACCAAGTAGATCCGTTTCGGAAGTCAGCCGAAGAGGTTTTCACTAGTGAGTTCTCAAAAACAGGGTCAAGCTAAATCCACATAATGGTCAGTCAATGCGTTAGTTCACCATACCAAGAAAGTACGGAAACTGAAGCACTGTTTGAGTTTTTGCACAAATCCCACTGGCGAAAATTCATTAAGGAACACAGCTGCCGCTGGGTTCTCAGAATATTTAATAGGAAAACTCAATATAGTTTGTACAGGTGTCATCAGTTAGGACTACATCCAGGTGATGGGTGGATAATTTGAATTCAGAATATCGGTGCAATTGACTGTGAAACCTTTAGTCCTAATGGAGTAAAGCCTGCCAGAAGCAGAATTTAACCAAAACATTTCATCACGACAAAAAAATCCGTGGAGTACTCTAAATTGATGACGCCTTCACCGTTTAACACCTATCGAAAAACTTCGGTATGTATACGAAAAGGATAGTTGGACAACTCAGTGCGCACATCACAACAGAATATTAGGAGAAAGAGAAACAACTTACTTTTCATTACTAGCGGATGAAGTTCAGTTAAGATATCTTGCAATGCAATACCTTTGAGATTTTTGGTGGCCAGCATGTCTGTAAATGGAAAAAATGAAGTCGTCACAAAATGGAAAAAACGTGTGGGAGGAAACGACAGACAGTTGCTGCTACATTAATTCAAGATCAGAAAACCCCAATCCACTATTTAGGATAAAAGTGCATTCTGGTAAATTCCATTTTTCTGCAACAGTAACAGGGCAGAGAGCCACTGTAACAGAGGCAAATTGGTTGGCTTGATGATGTTTACTCAGTAAACCGACATATTTGAACGTTAGAACAAAATGACACCTCTAAGACAAAAATGCAAACCACTTTAACGGATGGTGTGTCAGCTTGAGGAAACATGAAAGACAACCTAATGAAACAAACTGTGAGGTAGAGAGAAACGAAGATCAGATGATCAAATGAAGTTCGAAAATGAAAATTAGGAAGGAGATTTGTGCTAACGGCTTTCGTAACTGGC
Organism: Opisthorchis felineus; assembly: GCA_004794785.1. Lineage (NCBI taxonomy): Eukaryota > Metazoa > Platyhelminthes > Trematoda > Opisthorchiida > Opisthorchiidae > Opisthorchis > Opisthorchis felineus. The sequence continues at coordinate 652,961 of SJOL01008269.1, read as the reverse complement.
CTGCGCTTAGGTGTATAGATAAGATAAACGTCAAGTAAGTGAATAACAATTGTCAGACTGGGAGTAGAGCAATACCACGATTAAGGTGTGGTTTACAAACAGAGATGAAGAGATCGTACTCGTCTGTTTGCAGCGGCAGGGGTGAGGGGTTAACATGTAAGTAGTCCCCGTTGGAATTCGCATCTGCGTCCGTGTCGCTCTTAAGCTGTCGTCGAAGCCATGAACAGTCGTTTGATGCACAGAACAGTGCTTGCTTGTACAATTACCCTAGAGAGGTGATGAACAGTCGCATGAAATCTAGTTCTGGCTAACCCACATCCAGTACAGCGAGAGTTTTGTGGGAAAATATCACAGCATTCCAGTCTCCAAAACCCTTCAACTCGACTGGCGCACAGACTTCCGGAAACAGTAAATTTGATGTGTTCCACACTACTAAAGTTATAGACATTTCTACGAAAAATTGATTATGGGGCTTGCTGAATTAGAGCTACTGCTAGGTAAACAGCGCATGGTTGTATTCACCGGAAGATAGTCCTTCAATCGAACCAGTGCAGGGAGTAGAGTGGTTCCATTCAGGAACGTTATTCTAATGTTAGACGTGTTTAGGATACTCCGAATGACTTGGAATGTCCCTGATTTAGATCGAATTAGTCGTCCCAATCCATTCGTTGTTGGGTTTTGCCATAGGTACCACTACCCTTGTTAAATGAAGCTTAATCAAACTGGCTGGATCTCCACTGCTTCGAAATGATGGAAAACAACTACAGACCATGTCTGCAAAATGTCAAGTGAATACGTCCCATTGGCGAGGTTGTTGGAAGATGCTTGAAGCATATCTCTGCTGGTTGGACAAACGGATATGCCTCTCGCTTGGTGGTGGTGTGCGGTTATCAGTAAAGAGGAGTCATTTACAGATGCAGCTTAGATTTGAAGTGCATGGCCAAACCGACCAAAAGTCCATGTAATCTCGACCCTTCCTCCCCTCCCACCCAAACTGTCGTAGCACTAACAAACCCACATGGACCAACAGAATTTACCAATGACACCCAAGAGTAAGCATCAATTAGAATGTCCTTAACCAGAAGATCAGGGACCCAAATTTGGTCAAAATGATTTTAAATCCAACAAATTATTGTCTGTAAGAGATGAGTACTCGAACTAAGCGACAAGACTTTTCAACCGACATTCAAAACTGATCTAGTGTGCTAGTCAGAAGATATCTTGCTGAATGGTGCTCCGCCTATCTGGTAATCTATCCACTTGGCCTGACGAAGCTTTTGCATCGAAAGCGAATCGTTGCCTAGCTATGAACCCTCCGATTGTTTACCAACCCCTTCTGAAAAAAACAGGAAGTAGTTCACTCCGTGGCAACGGTTCCTTTTCGAGATACAAACGTTTTGTCGACAATTTTTCAATCAGCTTTCATCAACCAGGTTGCCTAAGTAACGATATTCAACATACAAGTAGAACGAAAGAAGCACATTCACAAAGTGGAAAGTGAAGCACAAGAACTACGGGGAGAGTTGACGGCTCTACGAACGGATTAAAATCAACATGCTCTCTTTCAGCTGAAAACTGGAACGCAAAAAATTACAGCGATATGCATCAAATCACCCTTCTGGGCACTTTTGAGCCGTGGCGCCCGGTGAAAGTAATAGAACTCAATCGAAGCTAAAAAGCTGTACAAAATACTGATAACAAGCTACCTTGGCCTGAGCAATCACAAAGGAGGAAAACCTGAAAGGATGAAAATGATTCTTGTGTAGGCTGGTCATTAGTGGCAGCCCTCCTGGTACGCATGATGAAGGATCTAGATATATGTCTCCAACCATTGCCATGGAAAATGCAGCGCGATTTATACGCCACGACTACGCACGCTTTCGCACCTTTGAAGAGGTTACTGTAAACTGCAGGAACTTGTTGTCCAGGGATCCGACTTCCATCCAAAGAAAAGCCGCGGATCTACTGGCTTGTCGCCGCGTCCGGTGATTATAATAATTATCAACGGCACAACATCGGTGTCCAACACAAACGCTTCGCTGCCGCACAATCACTGTGAAGAAAAGAACTAAAGTGGATGGGGAAGGGACTAGGTGCTAACCTAACACAATTATTCCGACGTGTATACACCCCCAGACACTCCGGATAGCAACGAACACCAAGAACACCATTGACTCGATTAGCAGCTATACCTTGCAGCGCCTCTAACCATACACAGGGAGGGTCACGCGGACTCACTCTGGAAGGCAAGTCGCACGGATAGCACTCGAACTTTTCGTAATCTCTTTCACACCATGTCAAAAGTTGACCACCTCTTTGCTTGCTCCACTCTGAATTGGGTAGGGCAACGGATGCCTCACGGCTCAGTTGAACAGATATGAAATATACCGAAATATTGACCCTTCAAAGGCAGTACTGTCTCCTACGATCGACAGCACAGCATCGGCTTCGTTAAGTTTGTGGCTCATCAGGCACACGAAATTTCTGCATATTAATTAACCATACTTCATACCTGAACGCCAAATAGCAAAGTAGTACTACTTACGAAGGAAGATTCTTCTCTGCGCTCTCCTCAGGACATCCTGAAGATCGGTCTAACAGAACCCTCGAGCAGTCAACACATGAAGAGCCATAGAGGCGGAAGATACACCAGTGACTCACAAACACCTCGAAAACAACTGAAAGCTACACTAGAATACGTCGAACTGTGAGTCATCCAGAGAAATCAGGCCAACTGGAATTCGGACACCTACTAATGAGTCCTTAACCGGTGTTGGGTAATCAACAAGTTTTACGTAGTCTCAAAACAGTATTTGTTTTTGACTAACACAGAGGCTTTTCGATGGAATCTAGATGATATACTTGGATATCTATCAAAATCAACCGAAAGTTGTTGACCTTTTTGTGCAACGAAGCAATGGTGTTCTCTCGAAATTCGACTATTATTAGAATTGACACCACAACCACAGGTAGTTGGGATCATAAAAGCCCACTGAAAAGAGTTAGTATCATGTTCCCCAAAGAGGTTGGTTTGAACTACTGTGAAGCACAATGCAGTGGCGATTAACAACTAAACTTATACAACCAAACGATCAACTGATCATGATGAAATTTCAACAGCCAGTGAACCTCTTAACACAAGCTAACTCTGATGTATAAACATTTAAAACATTAGGTCTGACAGATACTAGGTAACGTCAGCCAGAAACAGGATCCAAATGCTAGCAGTCTGATAGCTGAACCTACTTTTGAAGGCCGAATGTATCGGCTCGTTCAGCATAGAATCAGTTAATGACCGTATCTCTGCGGGAGAAGGATAGGCGACACAAGCATAGACAGATGATTCATCAATCTTTGGTGCCGACATTGCCGCGCTCTAGAACAACGAGAATGTAAAAGAGCAGAAACAATGACACGACGAAGGACATCATGCATCAGTAACGAAAGGTTCGAAAATTCTACCATCGTCTTCGATGCGTAGGTTCAACTCGCTCAAACGTTCACCGAAGCGCTTAAAACGTCGGGATTGGATTGAGACCAGACCCCTTCGAATTTGGCACGTCGAGAACCCGGCCACGTAGTGGACTTCGGTTTCTATTCCAGAGAATCAAACGATAGTACATGCCCCAACAGTGGTTATCAAAAACAAGGACAAAAGGCAGGGAATTAATGCCAACTTCACACCACTACAGTGTTCGTCTGGCATCCCGAAACGTAAGTGATACATCCAGCCATTGAAAAAGCGGTCAACAAACGTATGCATTCGGATGGAAGTGTGAGAAACACAGATTGAGGTGTACTACACGCAAAAGGAAAGCGGATGACCAGACTCTGGAGTTCCAATAGTAACTTGCACGTTCCTGTCATGGAAAAAAGCACCCACCCCAATTGTATTTGTGCAATATCAATATTTTACGTTACGGTTCTCTTCCGCACATAAGGGGAGAAAGCGAGTTTGAATAATGAACTCCTGATCGGCTCGGCTGCAATCCTGCGATTGTCTCTGTATGGAAGGCTGGTGCGATGGGAATCCGCCTACTGAGTTCATATTTCAGAAAATCGACACTCACAAGGATGCTAAAAATCTTCGACGGCCCACGGTACTCGATGTATCTCAGTGCATTGTCTATATGGACGATATTCGGGATACCGTGCCAACTGAAAAATGAAGTAGCCTTTGCACAGCACATTTAGCTGGAGAGCTTCAGCTGGGTTCCAGGTGAGTATCCCGTGAAAACCAAATTGGTGTGCAAATGAGTGCATTTCACGAACGGCGTACAATTGGGATCCAAGTAGAACTTCATACTGACGGAAACTCGGCGGCTGTGCCCACCCGATGAGTCCCAAAAGGATTAAACCGGTCGCTGGATGTCCAAGAGTTTTCAGCAACCTTACGAGTAGTTTTTTAAGGAAAATGTACTGCAATATCTCGGACGTCGTGCCAAATGAAACGGCCTTTGTGCATCATATTCAGTAGAAGAACATCATAAAACCAAATAGGTGTAAATGAGTGTATTTTGACATGCTCCATTTCCCCAAAAATGTGATCAGCGACGATAAAATTCGCATATCCCTGATGTGGTAGGGAATTCGTGCGATTCACTTGTATGGACTGACTGACTTAATGACTGTATAGTGAATATATTTCCACCATGCCTTGGTGGAAGGCTCTTGATTTCAGAGGCATCTTAACGTTTGGGTAAGAGGCGTGTAAACATTACGTAATTATAGCTTGAGGTGTAGACAAGATTTGCCCCACGGAAACTCTTACCGTATTATTTGGTGATTTGTTGCCACGAAGTATCCGTACTGAAATCTGACATATTTCCTTGAATTTCCGAGTTGCCAATGTAACAAATCCCAACCAGGTTAAACAACTTGGTTCATACCACGATCCCGAAATCCATGAAAATTTGCGTAATCTGAATGTCTTTCATCTCAACTCAAAATGACACCGGTTTTTTGAAAAATAACCACTTTAAACAGTGCAAGCTTCGTTCGCTTGGATGTCGGAGTCGAACTGAGAGTTATCGGTGAACGATCCTAAGCACATGTAGAGCTTCCATTCTCATGATAGAAATTTTTGCTCAATGCGACTTTACTCCGTACATGATTGTTTAGCAAACTGGAAGTTGAAGTTGCTCCTGTAAAATTTAAGAGGCCACGCATTATGACTTACTCCAAAATAAAGTAGGTGGCTTAAAATGTCTTCCTATCTATGGCTTATTGGTTAGAGCGCGAATTTACTGACCGGAAGGTCCGTGGTTCGAACCCGTCCTCTGCATCTCGGCTCCTCCTGCCTAGGCTTGGACAACCTGGCAGTAGCCCAGCCCTCGTTCTTCCTTCGGGTGGCATGACAGCTAGGCGCCGAAAGAATGTTACAGCTGAACGGTTTATCTATCATAGTTACTATCCATGACTCAAGGTCTGAGGTTGAGTCTGAGCAATTTATCAGTGATGGGTTCCGAAGATGGCGATGTGTTATACCTTCAAACGGGTTGTCTTTAAATTTGACCAGATACCAATCCAAACTAACTCACACTTGATCAAAGCTCCTGAAGAACCCTTAATTTTAATTTATTAACTTTTCATCCAGTGGGATTGGAAGGTAATCGATACGCAGTATTCTGATAAGGTCTTCACTCTCCTTACGAAAAAACGGGCGACGTTCGACATTTGTAGTGAGCTATTGCTATCTTGGAGCGGTCAACGTCATATATTCCGCAGCCGACGTACAATAATCGCGTGGCACAGGGAGGGAGATGTTATGAGTTGGGTCGTTAGACAGATATGGTACTGTAACGCTCACCTGCATTAAATTAATCGCTTTCCGCATGTCACCGGATGTGAATCGATATATGGCTTTCATACCATCTTCCGTTAGTACGACTCTAAAGAGTAAGGGACTTGAACCGATAAATAGGATACTTTTCCGTGGTAGCAATCTCCTTCAGTCTCGGCTGCATCTGTTGGAAGCTCACTGGGGCAAACCGGAACTTCGTGCATCGCGATTGGATAGCCGGAATAATTTTTGACAGGTAGTTACATATAAGACAAAATCGAGTGTTTTCCGTAAACTTTTCCACAACTATATTTTAAAAAAGGTAACATAGTAGACAATAGAGGACGTACTTCTCCGAAGTGCATTTTGAGCATCCTTGGTCATTGAATCCGCTTCATCTAGGATTACCAATTTGAATTTGCCCCTTAATGTGCGCGTTAGCAAAGACACAAAGCAACATACGCGAAAAGAGTTTTTGTGCTTGCAAAGCTGAGCACTTGTTCCCGAACTACATTAATACCTCGAGCATCAGACGCATTGAGCTTGAAAAAAGGCAGTAGAAAGAACGGAAGGGACAATTTTACCTCCAACACCATTGAATTCAACTCGCGAGGCGCATAAAGGGTCTTGGCAGTCGCAAGTATCGTGCTGGTTTTGCCCGTTCCAGGTGGTCCATAAAAGAGTAGATGAGGAAGCCGGTCTTGTTCGAGGAATCTCGAGACTAGCATAAAATCATTATTCGAAGAAGACAAAACACATCTGGCCTACTTGTCTTCGAGATGTCCGAATGACTAATTAATTCATCTAATGATTGAGGGCGATACTTTTCGATCCTGAGAAACAACTGGAAATGGAATTTCACCACCTACCATGGAAGGTCCATTGCGCAAAACTAGGGTAACTGGAACGAAGGGATGAATGAATTTTGACATTTGCGAAAGTGATTAACAGCGTAGGAACAGCCCACCTAAGCGAGAATGGCGGACGCAGAAAAAGAATGCAGCAACAGCATTCTAAACACCAGATATACAAAATCTACCTAGAAATACTCACGTGTTCAAGATGAAGACCTAAACAGATGGAAAACGAAATTTGCCCAATAAATTCAAGGGGAATCGCTTCAGGGTGGATCAATCTACTGCAGTCTACGGCAGTGAAGCATCAGTGCTGAACACTGATGTCATGCTGTCGATGATGATGAATCTACTGAAGTATGATCGGTCTGACCACGATAGTGTGGTCTTAGTGGCCTGCAGGAAAGTAGTGCAATATTACTCAAGAGACCAATGGCACTGGATTTCAGGTCTGCTGTTATTATGCCGTTGTGTTTCTGTCCAGATTGTCTGCTCAAAATGCGTATAAATGTAGTTGTGATACGGATAGGTGCCCATACAGTACACATTACTTCACTGTGATTACCTCCATGAATAAGATGGGCTGACCCCATGTATGTGGTGGATTATATCCCTCTAGGCAGAACAATCGGTGGGGAAACCTGCGCGTACTTTGATCCAGTCCTATTTCCAGCGATGAACACCATAAATTGCCTAAAGTCCAAAGCCGTTGACATTTAAATCGATAGAGGCACGCCATTTTTTCAGTGGCACTACGGCGACAGCACCAACCCATACAGGGGAATGTACAGAGAGCCGTCCTCAATAGCTCGTCTGATTTGTAGGAACGTGTTCGAATTACTAAGACCTACAGCACTGCAGGGATATAAGGAGTTGTTATTCCGGGGCAGCATCGACACAGCATGCTTAAACAGTTGGTCGCGCCACATTGGTAATCCACAAATGCCAGCGGTTAAAGGCTTGAAGCGGCCGAATAGTCCTTCCTGCAGAGGTCAGATCTGGCATCCGTAGGGCGGAGCGAACAGAAGCTTGGCAGGTACGAACCTTCGTTCGGAGATCGATTACCGTCCTAAATCACTAAACATTCTCCGGTTGAGGACAAGCTTCATCAGCATTGTTATTGGAGCTTTTAACTTAGTTGTCATGACTATAAAACCACTTTTCGTGCATCATTAGCTGGTAATTTTCAGTTCATGTACTGTCGTTATTAGACGATTAGAGCGTACATTACACACTTTTATTCTGTCTTCCTTCTAATCTAGCCCTAGAACCACTAAACTCTAGTACCACCAATCCTTGGCCTGATTACTACGTAAAATGAGCAATCCGATGAGTCAATCAGCATTAGTGTTGTTTCTACACAAATTGGACAGGTAAAAATGCTGTTGGTTTGGCGGCGTTAGTCTCTGGACCAGTCATGGCACCGTCGCATTTGATGTGGTCGACTCCACTTCAAAAGCTATCAAGGCTGTCACCTAGGCGTAGTCGAGGTAGTCTCATTCGCGCTCAGTGGTCCATTATCAATAACGCAGTTGAAAGGAACTTGGAACAATAGGCAGCCTAGGTGTATCATGAAGTCGCCAGACTCCTTGCACACAGGCTTTAATAGTGGTATAATACGATCTCACCAGGGCGTATCGCTGTCCACTGGGTCGAGGGCTATGCTAACATCGGTAACGAACGGCCGCCGGTCGTTGAAACTTGAAGTTATTGGAATACTTCCAAACACTGAATAGAGCAGGATGTTTGATAGGGAGGGTATTGTAGATTTCCCAAGAACTACTACCTTCGCCGGGGAAGATTTTGATTTTAATCGATTAACGATCTTTTCCTTTGATGAGCTGCAGTCGACATCGAAGTGAGTCGGAGTGAAGAAGGCGGTAGACTGTACACCAGGGTAGTTGATATAATGCCTGAACTATCTCATCCATATGAGTGATAACCCTCGCGGAGAAAGTATTGCGGCGTCTAGTATCCTCCTGCAACAATAATTATCAGGCAGAATAGTTTCCAGGACCACTTTCCATGTATTCCATCATCCCCACCAAGTAGCCGTTACACAGTGCCCGGACTAAGCTCATCAACTCCCGCCTTGAACAGTGGTAACCGGATGACTTCATAGTGCAAAATGCTTTGCCAATCCTCGTTGCATCATGAGATAATGCCACATTAGGCTAAGACATCCTGTTGTGTGGCCCGCTTCAACCAGAATCACCATGTCAATTGATAATAGAATTCCTGGTTTGGTATCGCCAGTTTCGAGCTTGGCCCCATGGTTCATGTCCAAAAATGGCCGACGCCCACCCCCCCCAAAAAAAAGAATATTGAAGCTGAACACACTACCCGTAAGGTTGTTGAAAGGTCTTCGACAGCCGGTTTCGTCCTCCTTGGGACTCATCAGGTAGACAGTCCCAAATTGCACCAACTTCCCGAACTACACTCGTTTGCAAACTAACTTGGTTTTACCGGGGAACTCAACTGAATCCTAGCTAAACCTTTCGTTTGTGATATTTCAACTGAATGTGCTGCATAAAAGCCGCCTCGTGTTTTAGTTGGGACGGTATTCAAGGCAGTGTGGGGCATGGCCTAGACGGACGATATTTGAGATATCATCCCAACTGAAACAAAAAAAATCGTTCAGTTGTAACACCCTTTCGGTGCATAGCTGCCATACCGCCCGAAGGAAGAACGAGGGCTGGGCTAATGCCAGGTTGCCTAAGCCTAGACAGGAGAAGTCTAGATGCAGAGATCGGGTTCGAACAACTGCTGAGGCATCTCGCCCCTGAAACCTAAGATGGCATTTGTGCCGCACATTCAGTTGTGGAATAACGTATCAGCTGAGGTTCAAGTTGGATTTCCCTGTAAAACCGGATTAGTCTGTAAATAAGTATTTCGCGAACTGCGTACAACTTGGGCTGAAGTGGAACATAAGGTTGACAGAAACCCGGGGACTGTGCCTACTTCATGAGACCCAAGGATAAAACCGACCATGGGCAGTCAAAGTTTTCGGCAAGTAGAGTGCTCGAGGATGCGAAGCACAATCCATATGATTGACTGACCTTGGCCAGATATTCTAGGATCGCATGCACTTTTTCAAAAAAATAGGAACTATGTCATGTGCATATTCGAGGTCGATAAGCTTCTCTCTCGGAGAAATCTGAACACCGGGGGTTTGGAAACTCCAAGAGTTCGCTCGATTGCCTCATCAGTTCTGAAAACACAGGAAAATTTGGGGATTGAACAACTTTGGAGAGCTTTTGGAGAGCTCCCCATATGCTCCCAAGCGCCCAAATGTGAATACAAGCAGCGCACGATATTCGCAAACATTTGGGACACGTCTTGTTGTGCACGGGTGCTGAGAAGAACCAACCGGGCGAAAGAGCCGGACGCAACCTTGAAGTCCAAGAACAAGGTTGTGGGGCGCCTATACACATATCGTTGCTCCAGCCCTTGATGGAATGTGAAGATGTAGTCCACACAACCCCTTCCCGGCCGTAATCTTACTTGCTATTCTTGGGCCCTCTCTTCGCACGACTTCGTAAGACGACGTAGAATAAGCAACGAAGGACCTAGTTACAACGGAGGTCAAGCTAATTCCTCTGTGACTGCCACATTCACTACAAGCACCATTTCCAAAAATGAGCACCACTATCGGCTCAGCCCAGTCAGTTGGAACGGCCTCTTTTGACCAGATAGAGGCAATTAAGTTAGAAAAGCACCGACTGAGTATTTCACCTCCATCTTTGAACAGAGCGGATGGAAGTTCGTCAGGACTAGCAGCTCAGTGACGCTTGAGAGAGAAAAGCCACTCGCTTGTTTCCAAAGCCTTCTGGGGCCCCAAGTTCACTGTAAAAGACTGTCACGGGTCGGGAAGTCGATTGAACAATTACTGGTGGCCAGTTGGAACTGTTCTAACCGACGATTAAGATGTTCCTCCCACTTGAAAACAGGCCAGCCCTTCTTATCAATGATCGTTTTGCTCACTGGAGACCCCGCTGGACCTGTAACGCGTACCGGCTGGAGCATTTTATGCACATTCCGAGTTTTTCGTCTCCTCCATCGCCTCAGCTTTCTGAGTCCACCAAATTTCTAGGTACTGGTGGATGCTATTTTTAATCTGGAGTCTGATCATTTTCTAGTAGTCTCGACCAGGAGGAATACGTTTCCGATCTCCGAACAATATTCGTGTTTCTCGAGATTCACTGCCTGGATCTAGTTGGTTGCGTCAATCCACAAGCGGAGCGCGCAGCATTTTGCGGAGTTGCGGACAGTAAGAGTCAACATCAGATGTGCTGTCCGAGAGGGACTTCAGTAGATGGCTCTGCTAGACTTGTTTCACATCAGGATTCGAGAGCTTCCCAATGACCAGGCGAGGTGTGCGCATCTTGCGTGCCCCTGAAAAGCGCAACGAGAAGCAGCAACGAACAACCGCTTGATCCGGATCCACATACACGTCCCAGAACGACCGAGTCAGTAACTGACCGACACCATCTATAACTAACGCTGATGTGGCCCGTGTTGGAGGCTAAATGGAATGCGGGAGACACCTTTGCGGCCAAGAGGCTACGGTTAGTTTCCGTAGAACTGCACAGAAAAAGTTTGTGATCAACACAATTGCAGCATACACTGGCTGTTGTGCGTGCGTCTCGACCCCATTCGAAGGCGAATACCCAACTGAGCCTCAGCAGCACTAAGTCTACCTAATTGCGCATTCATGTCCCCGGCAACCGCGACAACATCTGAGCTCTTAGTCTACCGCAACAAAGCGCTGAAGGTGTGGTAAAAGCTGTCTTTGAGTGTGGCAGGGCTAGTCTGTTGGAGCTTAAGGAAATACGACGAACAGGTAGCGATGATCGGCCCATTTACGAGGTACTCTCTCAGACGTCCCCAAACGAACCGCAGAGATGGAAATCAATGGGCAACCACTCAACCAGAGACCTGCCAGCTTGGTGACTTAGAATAATGCCAACTCCAACAGAACTAGTGGCAGCAACTTCTGGATCACCAGATGCGCAGCCGGAAGTGAGAAGAAATCGATGGAGGGGTCAGCTAAACAACCGTATTTGTGTCTTGAATCCCCGTGTCAGAGAGATAGCACAAATCACTGGAAAGCGAGTTCTGTGTACATAGAAGAGTAATGTGTTGTCCGGCCTGTTTCAGAGGACAATCAGCTTCCTCAGCCGAAGTCTTTGGCTCAAAAGCCTAACCGCGAGCCAGAGGTGGTTGGCGTAAGATCGTCAAAGCAGCCTAAATTTGTCAGGAGCACATCGCCACACATTTTCACCCCCATCTCCTAACCTGGAAGACCAGGAGACTGTCATTCGGACCTCACCCCATTGACTAACCCGGTATGCGAGGTTTTGTTAACGTCACACATACTCCCTAGTATAGCTAAATGGGTTATAGAGGTGCACAAATCATCCCACCCTGGTAAGGTCGTCTCTTCGCGTTATTAAAGTGAAGATTGATGCCACAACAACTGAATATTCTCAGCCCTTTCAACCTGACATGGTGTAAGAAGTAACTTCCAAAAGACAGTCTAATCACAAACGAGCCCCAAGGAAACCGCCAGCGCCCCTGCGATTTTATAGCGAATGACACTTCAGGCTACCGTCCATCCCGGATACAGAGATGCAGCCACTGTCGAGGAGGGCTGCACAGAAGAGCATTGCGGAGGTAACGTCAGGTGCTTGCACAAACGGTGGACTGACCAGAGAACACACCAACGGTCTGTGACTGCTACATTCAAGATGACAATTTGTCATTGTGTTTTAACGGTACATCGGTTTCCTCCTAACTTGGTACACGTCCCGACCTCACTGATTTCAAAACGAACTTGAACGTGGTCGGAAGGCCACCAGTTGAACACACAAAATGCACCGTTCTTAACGCATCTGGTGGGATCCTAAGACTGACCGGGAAGCTGAACTACTCCGTGATGTCCCATAGGGTTCAACAGGATGGCGTTTGCTACGTCACAGCTCCTGGGCCTGGAGTGGATTACCGAGCTTCAACCCTTAGAGCAACTACGGTTGCACTCGATGTCGTTTGTAGCCAAACAACTGCAGCTCGCAGCAGTACACTCATGGCACATTACATCCCAAACCTATTTATGGTCGCTGCAGTTGCAGCCAACTAGGAGGCAAGTATACGACGTAGCGGCTATCCCGCCCTCACAAATTCTGTAAACGGTCTGCAACTTTGTACCCATACCGTCAATCCTGTGGCCAGAAGGGCCATTAATGCTATTCAGAAAGACATGGTGGAGGACCGGCTAAAAGGACATCACGACACTCAAAAGGCCAGGTGGTGATTCGAGGATGTCGTGGACTCTGGGTCGAATAATGCGTTAAGCAAGCAGTCGACTAGATCTCCAGCCTGCAGGTGCTTCACGTGAATCAATTGTAAGCGGTAGATTGTGGTCCTACTGTAGTATACACTGTCTGCCAGTTTAGTTGGTTAACATGTAAGTATTGGTGATGTGCCGAAGTCGTCACGCTACATGCAATACAACACGAACTTGTCGTACCCTCGAGGAAAGGTGCTCAAAAAAAAACGAACATCACGTCGATTGGATGGATGTCTCGCGAGTAGGCAACCGACCAAGGAGAGCGTGTCCTTATTGGTCAGAACACAGGCCACGCGGAACTGAGTATTTTGGCTCGGAGCCTCTCGTCCAGTCATGAAGGTTCCACCTCGACCTTATGGAAAATCTTGCGATCTGTCCCCATAAAAGGTTGTCTCAAACCAATGCCCTTTTTATATAACATGGTGGACGGAACAGCCAGCTGTGAACCAACATAGCCACTGTAAAACACATGAGCCCAATGGCACAGTTGCTGCTCCATTTCCTACTATCACAGCTTATTACTTGGTTTTAAGTTGCTTCTGCGTTCCACCACTCTTTACTCTAATAACGTTCCATGTATCGTTGTAATCCCCAGCACAATAATCAGTTGGTGCACACGCAATACTAAGCTCGGGATATCTCAGTGGTGTGGTGTTTTGTACCTTTCTTTTGCTTTCATTTTAACGTTACGTATTTCATCAATTCCATAAACGTTTTTTGTTTGAATACGTAAAAACCACAAAAACGCGCATTTGTACAAAATTGACATACAATACAGGCGTGGTCACGTGCTCCGACTTTCTCTTCTCATTTCACTCGCGCTTACAGCGGTCATTCGTGAGCTTCATGTGCTAACTCTGGTAGCAAAACATTTCAGACTGTCTTCGGAGTTTATTGTACATGAGAGCTTCCCGGAAAGAAGGCCCCTGGACATCCACGATCGGATTATTATTTATTCATTGACCTGGGCCAACGACGAACTATTTTACAGAGAACAATTCTTGGTGAGCCTGTTCCATTCGATCCTTTTTATTATTGTGTACTCAATTCAGAGTAATTATATTTATTTCTTTGCCACACACCCCTCCTACAGTAGCTTTTTGGGTACCCAGACCGCTACAGTGGTTCAGGCTCGAGCTTACTGATCGGATGGTCAACGGTTCGAAACCAGCCTCGACATCTCGACTGCTCCTGTCTAGATTTTGGCAACCTGATAGTATCTTTCCTGCGGGCGGCATGGAATAGAGACACTAGAGATGTGTTACAGCTGGAAGATTATTATTATCACACATTGGATGCATGTGGTTCGGACATGAGCGGATGACTATTGCCACGGATCTAGGCCGTCATTTTAGGTGTCAATTGTCCATAGGAGTTCATGACTTCTTTGTGTGGTGAAGCAAGCAGGGCTAGGCGGCTAGATACTCAGCACTATCCAACCTTCTGGTCTGTGGGCGATCAATAAATGCAGTGGGTGCAGTGACTGAATCCTACTGCTGTTTGGTTGGCTCCCTGGACTAAACTGCAGCGGGTCCATGGCTGCACTTGTGGGTGCCCACTGGTTTGGTTGATTTGGACACTATCGCGCTCGATGTAGTCAGCCTTGTGGAAGCAGTTGAACTCATCGGCAGATTCGAACGAGTTTTGTAAGAAGTATTTTGCTGTCAATCGCCCTATCCGTTAGACTTGGGCAGACGCAGGGTTAGACAGAATAAGCTGTGGACTTTTGGATTCGTGTCACCGGAAGGCAGTCCTTACCGTGCTCATAGAGTAGTTCAACCGAATATTGTCTCCAGCTCATATTCTACTACTGATTCGATGCAGCTTGTTTCGTTTTCGATTGACGACAAACCACCAACTACTGGTTTCACCAGGTGAATTAAGTGAGCCTGCGTACTCTATTTACCTTGGATGGGAATCACCCACCCCTAAGTAGCGGGCTGACTGAGTTAGCTTTCGGGAGACCGTGGTCCTAAAATACAGGAACCATACTTAGGAGAAGCCGCTCTTCCACCGTAACTTGAGACGAATTGAAGGACGTTTTGGGGGAGACAAAAGCTACTACACAAGTAATTTTACCGGCGACAATTATGTCGTCTGTGTACCTCAACCATAATCTTGGCCAACAAGTATGTTCGTAGTTCTGAACAAAGCGACAGACGTTGTGATGTGCATGCCTCCGGTGTAGTGCTGCCGAAGGCATGGGGTTTGAGTCGCTGCCAAATTGCATAAGCATACCCGGTGACACCCAAAAATTCAAATACATGGGAGCTACAAACCCTCCGGCCAGGGGCGTAGAGCTCAAACGTCTAAATTATTCTGAACCCTCTCACAGGTCAAAAAAAGATTATTCACAGCTTGGGAGCATCATGCAGATAGACTCACCCTTTCTGCCCCACTGACATCCGCCCACCAAACCGCAAAACGTTTGTTACTCAAACCATGAAGGTGCCTTCAGGTTGCATTACACGTTGATGGGAGTGACAAATCAGTGGAGCTTCCATGCAAAGGTCACTTTATGGTAATCAGGTAAAGGAAGGGTTTTCGCCGTAGAGGAAACTTGGCAAAGTTGGGCCGTCAGTGTCGGTCGACCGAGACCAGACTACATTGGAGCTTCCGATACCGCAGTGTCTACATGCGCCACCTTTCATGTTACCTGCAACAACTAACTAATTTCGCAGCTGGGTTGATTGGATAATACGGTGCACAATATGAGGATGCTCCCAGCAATGCCATTAGCAAATGGTCTGGGTGCTGTGTTTACTGGTCTCGACAACTAGCAGACCCATACCAGCCTAAACTGTTTGGCGTTGCTCTGTGTCCTGCGTTATATCTGGTGTTCCACGTTTTCTATGAACTTAGCTCCAGTTTTTCAGTCATGTTCGTCCCATCATTATTTACGCGCAGACGACATCTACATTATTGTTCTCTTCTTTAGTTTGCCGCATTTTAGCAACCAGCCACTACAGATATCAAGCTAACACATACCAGCCTCCCCACCTCCAACAGAGTGTGTCTGTTATTCCCCATTCCGGGCATTCGCTCCCCCTGTTGGTTCTAGTGCGCCCGGATCTTCAGTTACGAATCTAAAGGTAACCACCCCTTATTACATTGACACCCGCCTCCTTAGCGTATGGAAGTGCCATATATTCTGTCACACACTGCGTTTTCAGGTGCACGCGGCTGGCCCATCTGTCTTGTGTAAAGAAGTAAATAAGCTCAGTAACTCACCATTGGCTAGAGTACTGCCTCAACTTCTCCGTAATCAAAGCATCTAGTGCACGGTTTATGAAGCTTCTATCTTTTTGAGCCTCCCCTGGTCACACATTAGAGTCTCGCAGGCAACGAGCAAATAAGTTTTTTCTCCTTAATGTCCTGCGTCATAAATCATCAGAGGCAGTCTCAACTGTTGCAACAGTGTGGGTTGGAGATCCTTTAGCGTACGCCCATCCCAGCACTCCATGTCCATCCCCAACCATTTCTGCCTTTGGCTTAACTCGCCCTTGACTGCAATTTGAATTTCCACTTAATCGCACTGGCGACTCGCAGGGCGGTCCTGCTTTTGTTGCATTCCGGGATTCGGTACACACCGTGGTCACCACATGTTCGATAGTCAACATGAGTTACTACGGGCTTGAAGCACTTGCTGGGTGAAAAATTCTGCAAGTTTCTATAGAGGAAAATGTTGTTAGCTCAGGTAGCTTAGATGATCGTTGTTCTGTTCGGTGAACTCTGGACAATATGATTGCAAACGATTCATCATCAACCGAGGTGACATCATCAGTGCGTTGCTAGGGTGCGTAGTAGTGCGCAGCGATGGGTTGGTGGTTGTGCACAACCACCAACGACCAACCCTGCAAGTGTTGGTACCATTTGCAGCACTAAACAGTCTGACCTTGGTTTGGGTGCATAGGCGAAACCCGTGGGTGAGTGCGGATGCATAAATTTGCAACAGCAAACCAAACCAACTCCAAAAACCGTGAGTTGACCCAGCGCAGCTTTTGAGTGATGCATGTGCGGGGTTGCGGATAGCTCCATCGTGCCTCAATTTGTACGTTCTATACACGTTGGAAAATAAACGTATAACCGTTGTTAGTATTTCGCTGTTCCAATACGTGCTAGTCTCCATTTAATCCGAACTCCTGAGACGTTATATATTGCGTCATTTAGTCTCCAGCTTGGCCGCAGACCAGCGAAGCCTTTATGAACAATCTGACTTACTAGTCAACAAAAGCTTACCTTCAAACGCTTGCGCCCCCTACGCCGCGCCTTGGTCTGTGGTTCAATTCGCTTAAGAACTTCAGAATGCGACATGACCTGCAGCATCCATGGATGGGACAACAAATGTTTTTCGCAGATGCAATCTCAGAGCAACCACACAGTTTTTAAGGAGGCCAAGCCAAACTCCGCCTAAATTTCCAGACCTACGATTGGCCTATATTCTGACCAGTCGGAGCTGGCCCTTTGACCGATACCCGGTTCGAAATGCTTCCTTCCTTCACATGTTCGGAACTGCTTTTCTCTGGATATTTTTTGCATGGCTTTTGCGAATTCACCGTCAGATCTGCTCTTGTGGTAGCCTGGTAGAAAAACGCTCATTTGGAGGCAAAATACCTGGGATATCAATCGTAATTATCGTTGCGATATCTTGGCGCGTAGACTTAAACTTGAATTGCTTGGTACTGGATTTTGCCGACCCTTAGATGCACAGTTCAAATTTCTCCGAAACGACAGCTTGAAAGAAGAAAACTTATGAATATTGTCTCAGCAAATGACGGTACTTATTTGAAACCATAAAATCTTCCCAGCAGTTTTGCTAAAATAATTTAAGTCGAACTCGAGTTCTAGTTTGGACGCGGAATTTATGCTTTCAATGGAAGTCGCTTCCCATCAGTTTCTCCATGTAACTGGTTGCCGACTTTCTGGAGGTGTTGGTTTCTTTACCTGCTTTCTTCTGTACGGGATTTGAAAACGTTTTGAAAGAGTACACGAACAACAATCACCTCGTCTAGGTCCGCGCCAGCTCCAAGTTGAGCAGCCATCCGCCATTAATGCGGAAAAAGTTCCCTATTTTCACAGAAGACAACCCGCCAAACAAAGCCGAGAAATTCATCACACCAAGTAAGTTTGACATATTTTCCTATGATGGTCAGCATACGCTGTATCTGTTGCACGGCAAGGCTTTATTTACACCTGTATTCTGAGTTTTTGGGAGCGCAATGGGAAAAGGAGCGGACTTGTGGGAAGCACGAGCAGACAGCACAGCAGGGTCGCCAGTGCTTTGGAGTTCGGTCACAAGTTGAACAGATTAAGGCGGTCATGTTAGCGCATGTAACAAGCTGGGTAGGGAATCAGTAGGGATACGGTGAACCACCAGCAAGTCATCAGACTGTTTGACATTCATGGTATCGTCATCGCGACGTTGTGCTTTGGTCGGTGGGTATCTTGATTTCGCAACAACAACGTTGTTCACACGGATCTTTCATTATTGGCAATGGGACTAATTGAGAAAGAAGTAAGTTTGTCTGTATAACAGCAAGATGTCCGTGCAATTTTACTCAAGTTTCAGACGAGATCAAATCAAGTATACATTTTTCGTTTCAGGTCAATGTTCGGGCGCAACTGGTGCACGGAAAGCGAAATGGAGTGACTAATTTACACAATTTTACCAGTCCATCCAATAACTAAAAGCAATTTGCCAGTGACGGTTTTATAATTTTCAAGCGCGGGCACAGCAGAGCGACGACGCGCACGGTTATGACTATGGTCTGTCGTCAGCCTTTACATTAACCTATCATGCATAGTTGAGGCCCCATAACTAGCTTCGCACATGGGTGTGGGCCTAGCCGTCACGATAAGTAGCCAAGGTGAATGACAGCACGTACGGCTATCATGATGAAGAGCAATGGCTAGTCTCACTGTTCTTGCTCTATGACGTATTTCAGCTAAGGGAGGTCATTATTTCTATTGAGAACTTGTCGATATCACATGCAGATTTATGAAAACGCTGCATTATCTATTGACTATTTGTTCATATCTGGGAATAAGTATCATCCACGAAGTACACAGTTGCATTACTACTGCACAAAGCATCAGGTTGCCTTTGGGTGCGGCTACTACAGCAAACTCACGAATAATTTATCGTTGTTCCCTTTCATACAAACTCTACCGGCACGGTAAATACCTCTTTTACGACTGTACAGTTATACATCGCCACCAGCTGGCGCACTAGGCGTTACTGATTTGTGTCGACAACATTCTCATCGCATACATGCAGAAACCACGTAAGTTACCGCAGACTACGTAATAAAATGTTATGCCTTAGGCAAATACAGAGCGCAACTGGTGCAAACACTAAAAACATTGTTGCAGCTCACATAAACCAACATAGTGTTATGTTTTTCATTCAAATATTACGAAGGCTCTTATGAACTCTTCATAAATCACAGAAGTGATTTTAGAAAAATAAATTGGCAATAACTCGAAAAATAAACGGTTTCTGGGGATACTGACATCCCCAACAGGCAGGGTGAAAAACTTGTTCGTAATTGCGATTAAAGGTCCAAGAGGGGGAGGAGGCAGTCTAGAATAGGAAGCAAGTAGTTGCGGTAGTGCCCCTCCGTCTTTAAACTGACATACCTGGAATTCTGAACAGCCTTATGACGGTTTTCAGGGTTGTGGCAATAGGGCAGGGGGTGCGCACTCCTGTGCAGCTGTATTTGGGTTAAAGGAGGGGATTTACGCAGTTGAGGTCAGGGCGATGTTGAGCCACGGGTAATTCTGATACAGTTGAAGGAACTTGTGGGTGTAAGCCGGGGACCAACCAAAGTGAATAAATGACGGGCATACGTGGTGCTTGTAGCAGTTACTACCGGTGCTCGAAGCTTGGGAATAGGAGGAAATGGGTGAGATCAGTAGCGTCTAGTGAGTGCCAAAGGGTACCCGGTAAAACGGTGTCTGATAAAAAATTTAAAAGGGGATGTCAGCAAGTTAAACAACCCTAATAAATCGTGGGTTTTCGTTGGCTGACCTAGCAGCTAAGGATTAATTGATGTTCCCGGTGTAGTATGAGGACACAGCAAGTCACTGTTAGTGCACTTCTGCTCGGCGAATATGCAGTACATTCAGGTAGTGAATCAAGAAACTGCCATTGGTGGTAATAGTTTTGCCCCCTGCATTTCACTGAGCGTCACTCGATCAGAAGACGTAGGGCCAGGGCAAGAATAGCTGCGTACTTTTGGGAAAATGAGAACTTAGCGGTTAATGCAGCGAGCGGGGAGACTAACAGGTGGACTAGTTTGGTACGGGCGATGACAGAGTGAGTTAGACACAAGGCGGTAGCATTTTTAGCTTAGCTGAAGAATCCAAGCAGAGTCTCCGTTGTATACAGGGGGAGCTGTTGTGAAGCATTCCAGCGAATAGATAATTATTGGTTGAGCGAGAGCTTCCGAAATAATGGATTGGGTCTGCAGTTTAACTGGAAAATACTACGTGAACCGAACTGAAATCTAAGAGTAGGGTTCTCCTGTCACTGAGTAACCGCTGTCAGCTCCAAGCTACCAATGGTGCATGGCAAAAATAGACAACAGGCGCCAGCGGTGACTATCTGTATTCAGGAAAAGTAAGGTCTTTATATTCAATGTGTATGTGATCACTCCAGGGAACAGGAGAGACAGGCGTGTACGTGGTCTGGCTGATGATGCGGACTTGGGTTGGTGCAACCCAACCAGGACGAGGGTGGCAACAGTCTTGTACGTCGAAGTCAGCCGTGAGCCTCGCAGAGTATATTCAGGCTACCTCACGCTTATTTTAACTCAGACAGAAGGACAGTTGCGCTTCGCCTGTACTTCGTGGCGTTGCCAGATAGATGATAACAGCAACAAGCTCAACCCGGAAGCTACAGACAGGTAACCAAAGTGGTTCTTTGGGGATATCCTGAATTAAAGGTCACGTTCATAACCGCCGGCGATGGGCGAAACACCAATGGAGGGTTGGCAGACATACGAAAGTACCACAGTGCACTGCAAAAACTGTGCGCCTAATGAACCGAGATAGCGTAAAGCTCCAAAAATTTGATGGAATTTTACTGTGGTGCTCGGGAACAACGACCAGACCAAGTGTGGATGTCACACAATGACAGGTCGCTTGATCCTTCTCTGCAAAAAGTGCCGATTTCATTTAACCCACGCAGTACCTTTACCGTCCCATTTCCCTGCCTAATTTGGTGGGTCGCTAACTAACGTAAAAGCGCCAAGATGTTTTTCAAACCACGTCACTCACAGTGAAACAGGTTTATGAAACGTATCGCTAAGCAAAGTTGTAAAATTACCGCGATTTTTATACTCAAATTAAATAGATGAATGCAACTTACTAAATCTAAAAAATGACGGTCATGACCAAATTCGGTGAAAAGTTAACTAAACTGTTGCCTTTGGCGGAACTCAAGATAATGTTTAGTGCGAAGCTTCGTAGAATGACCCCATTTTGTTGCGATATACTGTATAACTATCCTTCCCTCACTGACTTCTTGTGTGCCATAAAATATGCGGAAGTTGACTTATAAATAGATTGTGGAATGTGGCAGCGGATAACGTGCGATAAGCAAATAACAATTAACAAAGACTTTGCGGTTCTGCATTATTGCTCAACGCCCTACTTTTAATTAATTTCCCCAAACTATGCCGAGATGGATACCGAGTACACACAGCCACAACTGAATTTCGATCCACATAAATGTCCCAAAACTTCGGGATTTTTAAACATGGATCATAAGAAAAGCTGAGATTTTACTGAATGCGGATAAAATTGTTTGAATTCGTGAAATGGTGGTGTTAAAGTTTGATGGTACTAACGATGAACTGTATATTTTTCTACCTATTTGTGTGTACCCCTTTCATTAATCACCTGAACGCCGGGGGCACTGATTTCCTTGGCACGTTTTTGGCACCCCGACTAGTGGTACCCAGTGTCATGAGGCGCACGAAGATGACGAGTAAAACGATCTACCACACCCTCGCAAATGCGCACCCTTCAGTGGATCGCCCGGATTTTCTATCTACCCAACACCAAATGCCACATCCATCAATGAGCCTGTGGCTGTTCAGTTTGCCAACGCCGTGAAATTCACTCACATACGGCCAGTCCCCTGGGATTTGATGCTTCCATAAACATGTCTTATAGCTCTTGTCGCCTTCTAATAACTGCTGTACCTGATGATACGCGGTGGACCAAGGGTGGATTTCACCTCCTCATCTCGGCAGGATCGGTGGCTCAAGACCCCATTGAACGCAATTTAGCGAACACTAACATAGAAACTGCTGCGCTTTTCGGCCCGGATCTCCATTATCCAACTCCTTGAGCCTAATTTTATGCATTCATAGGATGCGAGCAAGAGTCCACGCCCTGCCCCCAACGGTGCCCTGGAACGTTCTCACTTACAGTGGAGGACCAAAATGTATGCTTTTATTGTCGCTCCGTTATGCCTAAAACACTAGTCTGAGTTCCCCTGGGGAGTGCTGTCAGCACGCATAAGTGGAGCCCCTATACGACAAGTCCCTTCGGCTTTCAGGCGAATCGGCTTCGCCTGGGGTCTCATGTGCATCTCTAGCGCCCCCGGCTACACGCAAATTTTGTACGTATGGCAAGTGCCTTGACGGTGTTTGATCGCTCTGCTGGCTACACGCCGAAGAGTCTGGTCAGGTGCAACGCCAAAATCATGCCGTAACTATGGTGCTGTTCCAAAAATAGGTAATTCCGATAGCAAATCCTTCCACTATATCAATTCGGATTTCAGTGAGCACTTCAGCTTCTTCAGTTCAGACCATCATCTCTATCCAATAAGCTTTGGCTGCCTTGTCTTGCTCGTCAAACCTTGCTTGTTCGACGAACTTGCCGCCCTTTCCGGGCCTGTCATGATCAAGCCTCCCAGTTAACTCACCCTAGACGGTGCGATTTTTTACCTTGGCTATCAGAGCCAGTTAACTATTACTCCGAAGCATTTCACAGCCCTTTATATATCGAAATATGATGGGTTGTCCTAACCCTCTATTCAAGAAATTGAACGTTCGTGAAAACGTTTTAAACACGCAGAACCAAAGAAGAAGTTTGAATACAGGTTAAGTTGGCAGTTTATTTAAACTTTTCAACTGCCTTGCTTAGTACTACCAGCCAGACTGTTCTGTTTCGTTGACATGGTGCAAAACTTTGTCATCTTGTGCTGCATTCAAGGTCTCCACGCACTGCAGTTACAGAGACAAAGGTTTCAAACGGTTTGGTTAGCCAGAGGAGGTAAGGTGGGGATTCAAATGTGGCAGCAGTACTTAGGCGACAACTGCGGAGAGCAAACCATTAGTGTAAATTTTCGATGGCAAAATCAAGCGCGTAATTCAAATAACAGAATGTTTATCATTGCGTTTGGCCGCGCCCTGGACGCACATTAAAAATTTCTCCGAAACCGCGGTTCGAAAAATGGAAGCTTTTACACAAAGTTTTAGCATTTGATGGTAATTATTCGGCCCCTTAAGCTCTCCCCACGCGGCCGCAGTTTTGTTGGAAGTTGTTTAACCCTACTCAGGGCCCACTGTGGGCACGGGATTCATATTTTTAATGGCTGCCATGGCTGAGCACGTTTTGTCCGTGAATGCGCTGGACGATTTTGTAGAGAAGCTAGCTCGTCCACGTTTTTCCTCCTTCAATGCATTTCAGATCGCTTTGAGTGAGCACACGGCCGATAATTTCGTAGTTTTCGTCCGCATAAACTCCAAAAAGAGCAGCAATTTGCTACTTTTATATGAAAAAGCGGTCTGCCGTTGTAGCAGACGTCTCTGCAGACGAAGTCAAGGCCGTGAAATAAGTCGCACCTAGTAAGTTTATCGTTTTTTGCGTGTACCCGGTAGCACACGTTGCACTGGTTGTCCGGCAAGATTCCATGTTCGCCGGTACCACGACTACTCGATGGGTTCTTCCTACCACCTGGAGCATAACCATCCAAGCAGCGAGTTTATTTCTGACGGGCTGCACATTAATCGGCGCCTGACAAATGATGAAGTAAAGGAGTGTAGTACCCTTTTAAAGTATGGTGCTCCGTCGTCGGAGATTCGGCAATACGTCGCTGATCATTTTGGAAAGGTGCTTACTATCAAGGATGCGAACAATTATCGCGTCAAGTGACGACCCCCATTGTTAATTAGGTCGGTGGTTACCTTTTATTTGGTGTATTAGATGACGTGTCGTCCATTATAGCCAAGCCTCGCGAGTGCGGTCGCGTACCGTTGGTGGAATCCGAGCGTGGCAGTTTTAGCCACCTGTGCTTTTCCCGCACGCAGCAGATCGCGCTCTTTCGACGTTTCCCTGATGTGGTGAACGTTGATGCTACGCACGGGGCAAACCGTCTTGGGTAAATAATTGTAGAGCCTTTGACGCTCACTGTTAAGGTACAAGTTATATACATTCCTCGTGACGGATGGTATGGGCATCTGTCAACCCGTAATGTATGCCTTCATCAAAAGCGAGCATTTTACACCTTTGCGCAAGCTGTTCTGCTTGTTCAATGATATGATGGGTGGACAATAATCGGTCAAGACGTTCGTCATGGACAAGATGACGTCGCAGATGCGGACTGCCAAGGCGGTGTTCAGCTGCGACACTATGCTGTGCTATTTTCACGCACGGCAAGCCATCCGGAGGCACGTATGTTGGATCGTGTTGCTGTAACTCTTGCAGACGATTTCTAACCGCACCCGGCACATATTCCACCGCATGGCCCGCTTTGATAACGCAGCTGAATAAGTGACTGTGCATTGGACAGTAATCACGTAGGTTTCGCCACCATTTACAGATCCTGCGGAGAACCGACCCTACCCTGCCCTGTGTACACCTATTCTCGGTATTCAGAAGCCACTCGTTCCTCTGCGGTAAGCTGATTAATCAAACATACAGTGCCTAGGTCAATTCCCAATCCATCAACGGTGGCTAGCCGAATACAACCTACCAGAAGGAGGTATACCTCCATCTCTGGTTTCAAGGCCACAGTCAACACCAGTAAAAAGTTTGCACAAGCAGCTGGAACGGTTGGTTGGCAAACTGAAGCTGCTGGAGTCACGTAAGCCCGCTAGATGCATGAAACGTCTGATTGTCCAAGCGCAGCAGATGTTACGTCAAAATTCCAACACTGCACAGGACAGTCAGCCTCCGGTGTTGGAGGACAACTGTCCCCTACCAAAATGGCGCTCAACGTCGACAGGCGATGTCCCCTGTGGTCTCTGTGGCTAGCCAACTGACCCTGTTGATTGCTGGTGTCCGCGAGGTCAACTACCATATCACCGTTATTGCTGCGATAACGAGCCTTGCCCAATGTAGAAAATCTTCAGGTGTGTCCACCCGGTGGGTGGGCACGTACCAATAAACTGTTTCGTTTAGTCGCCGATCCTCCCCGCAAACGCTGCCTTCCTTTCATCAAGCGGCCAGCCGAAAACGCATGCTATGATGTGGATCTCGTTCGGTCCATGGAGACCCAGCCGAGCTTGGCCCGTAAGGTTGTCGCAATAAAACTATTCTGCCTAACTTCGGAGCAGATGGAGAACGGTAATTTGAGGCCTGATTACAAGCATAGGTTGTGTGGACCTTGCCTTCGAATCCCGGGATGATGAGGGATTTATCTGATCTGTCACGCAGTGACATCCTCGAAGGCCCCATTCAGGGCCACGTCAAATGCCATGGTAGGTGACATCGACTACATTTATGAGTATCATGGGCCGTCGTTGGTCGTTAGATTAGGATATCACGCATAATCGAGGCCTAATTTTTATCGACTCGCATAGACACTGGCCTGGTATTTACTATAAGTAACAGACATGAGCGACAGCGCGCACAGTTATGGGTGTGAAGAGTTGTCGTTGGCGTTCGATTAGGATACCGTGCATTGCTGAGGCCTAATAATCAGCGCCGCATATAGGCACTAGTCTAGCAGTTACAAAACAGAAGCCAAGGTAGGCACTATCGCGTACAGTTACGAGTATGACGTTCGTCGTTAGATTAGGTTTGTGTGCATAATTGAGGCATCGTATTCATCGGTTTGCATAGATACTGGCCTGGTGTTTATCATAAGTAGCAAAGAAAAGCGACACCGCGTAAAGTATGAGTATCACGGATTAGTTGAATTAGGTTACCACGCATAATTAATGTTTCATAATCAACGCTGTACATGGACATGGACCTAACAGGTACGATAAGTAGCCAAGTTAGGCGACTTAGAGTACAGTTATGAGTATGACAGGCCGTCAGATTAGGCTATCACGCATGGTTGAGGTCTTCTTTTTACCGGTTCGCATAGATACCGGCCTGGTGTTTCCTATAGGTAACAAAGATAAGCGGCGTCGCGTACAGTTATGAGTAGGACGTCCGTCGTTCGCCGTTATATTAGGTTTGTGTGCATAGTTGGCCATTAGAACAGGTTGCCGTGCATAGGTGAGGCCTCATAATCAGCGTCGCACATAGACACGGACCCCGAAGTTACGATAAGTAGTGGAATTAAGTGACAAGGCGTACAGTTATGAGTATGAAGGGCCGCCGTTGGCCATTGGATTAGGTTGCCGTGCATAGGTGAGGCCTCGTAATTAGCGTCGCACATAGACACAGAGAGCGGTTACGATAAGTAGCCGAAGTGAGTGAAAAGGGCCACCGTTAAAATGGTGATCGGCAATGGATGCCCTTAGCTGCCATTATTATATTTTCGCTGTGACGTGTTTCATCTACGGAGCGTCATATTTCTAATAGGAAAAATATCACTGTGTTGGTACTTTAACTTGTAGTTGTCTGGGTACCCAAAAGAGCTACTTTAGGAAGACTGTGTGGCAAACAAATAAATATAATTACTCTGAATTGAGTACACAATAATAAAAAGGGTCGAATGGAACAGACTCACTAAGAATTGTTCTTTTCAAAATAGTTCGTCGTTGGCCTAGGTCAGTGAATAAATAATAATCCGGTTGTGGATGTCCGGGGGTCTTCTTTCCGGGAAGCTCTCATATACAATAAACTCCGGAGACAGTCTGAAATGTTTTGATACCAGCGTTAGCACATGAAGCTCACGAATGACCGCTGTAAGCGCGAGTGAAATGAGAAGAGAACATCGGAGAATGCGACCACGCCTGTATCGTATATAATTTTGTACAAGTGCCCGTTTTTGTGGTTTTGCGTATTCAAACAAAAATCGTTTATGAGCTTGATGAAATACGTAACGTTATAATGAAAGCGGAAGAAAGGTACAAACCACCACAACCTGCAGCCATCTCGTGACGCCGTGTTGTCCACAGGCTAGTTATGCCTATCTGGGAATGGGGATCATCCACAGAGATGTCCCTTGCATTGCCACTGCACAATCCATGCCAGTTGTCTAACGGCATTCTACCTAATGGAGGCTGAGCTCCATTAGAAAATGCGTCCATTCGTTGAACAAAATCATCTCATTTGTTAAATCTGAGGAGTATAAAGCAAACAAACGTTACTGGCCAATTTTCCTGGGTGGAAGTTGCATTGGATGTCCCGCAGATGTCAGTTTATTCTTAAAGGACACCGAAGAACGCCAAAACAGGCTGAAGTGCTACTTCGTGTTTTATCTCTCGTAAACTGGTGACAAAATGCGAATCGGTGATGGTCCGTGGCCTTGGAATTTTGCTCACTTGAACAAAATGCCATGAACGAAATATCACCGAAAGGTGCAAATGGCTTAGACTAACTCCCCGTTAAAGTCACAAATTCGAACACCCTATGGTTTTGGCGAAAATAATTTGGGTGTGCTTCTAGTGAGCGGGTTGCGTTTATCAGCCGTAAAATCCCGCCCACTTGGTGAACGTAAGTGCACCCTAATGCAATAAGACAGAGCTGAGGATATTTGGTACCTCGCGTAAATCATGCATTGGTTTGATGTTTTGATTCTCATTTGCCGCAAAATAATCTGCGATGGCCTAAAACATGGCTAATAGATCCATACATTCGTGAAATGATTATTCCTGTAGGCTGAAGTTGCCTGGGTACCCAAAAAAGCTACTTTAGGAAGAGTGTGTGGCAAACAAATAAATATAATTGAGTACACAATAATAAAAAGGGTCGAATGGAACAGACTCACTAAGAATTGTTCTTTTTAAAATAGTTCGTCGTTGGCCTAGGTCAGTGAATAAATAATAATCCGGTTGTGGATGTCCGGGGGTCTTCTTTCCGGGAAGCTCTCATATACAATAAACTCCGGAGACAGTCTGAAATGTTTTGATACCAGCGTTAGCACATGAAGCTCACGAATGACCGCTGTAAGCGCGAGTGAAATGAGAAGAGAACATCGGAGAATGCGACCACGCCTGTATCGTATATAATTTTGTACAAGTGCCCGTTTTTGTGGTTCTGCGTATTCAAACAAAAATCGTTTATGAACTTGATGAAATACGTAACGTTATAATGAAAGCAAAAGAAAGGCACAAAGCACCACAAGGCTACATATTGGGAGATCAAAGTAACCGATGTTGAACCGTCCTAGTGCCAAATTTGCACAGTTGTTTACCACGCCCAAGAATTTCTTACCAAGAACGGTTCCCATATTTAGTCCACTTGCAGCCACCGCAGTAATCCGGCGCTTGCATCTTATTTGTCAGCTAAAAATAGCACTACCGCCGATGATTGTCGGTTTACCGGAAAAAATTATTTACAGATCCTAATTTCACAAATCCTACTTTTTCAGTAAAGTTACTGCATATCTTATCGCGTACGGTTCTGCATCACCTTGCTTTTTTCACTGCGATACTTGCCATGATGGGGTGAGATCTCAAAGCCGAATTTCTTGTTTGATATGGAGTTTGACTCATTCACAAAACAAACCGAACCAAATAATGGGTTCAACAATTTCCCCCAGACATGGACAAATAAGCAGCGTTATGTGATCACTACTACGACAAATGCAAGAAGGCTAGCATAGCAACTGAAATGTTAGCCACCCCTCTCTCTGAAGGCTATGTCCCTCGGCTTGGGGATGCCGCATACATAGATCACAGCCTCACCTCCTGTTCCAAGGCCCATTCCCTTTCCGACTCTGGCGTTTCCTTGTGTTAGACAATTGCAATAAAGCTTTCTTACAAGATATTACTAAAATAACGTTATATGGGGCACGTTTTACGAGAAGACGGTCAGTTGCGCTGGCAATCATCACAACCAAAAAGTATGATTACTGAGTAATGAAGCGATTGAAAGGTTTGGATTTTATTCAGGTTATCTAGTGTAAACTTCTTGGGCTCACGGGTGCGCTTATCCTCAGCCAGCTGAAGCCAAAATTTCGGTACGTTATACATTCAGTTGTAGTGGAAGCTACAGTGTCACCCAAAAGGAACAACGTTGCTGGATTTGACTCGGTTTTTTTGCTGTTTTAGTTGATTGCGCAGGCGAACGCCAGCGTCTAAGGTCACATACCCTAATGCTAGCATTTTGCATTGTGCAACACATCCCACTAGGTAACGGCTGTTAACCTGATCCCTGTGAGGGGTTGGTTCATGAACACCCAAAGTTCGGTGCACACTGCGTACTGATTCTATTAAATGACGCCGCCGAATTGCTCGCCTTTAAAAATTTAAGCGCTTGAAGGGTGAACGCCGTCGACCTATGGGTGGGGTAGTCACCTCCCCCATATCAAAGCCCAGATAAGCCCAGAACATGACTGAACAAGTAAGAAATTGGGCTAAGTAAGTGCGTGTAAGAGCCATGGGAGGTACCGGAAAAAAAGAACAAAACTGAATAAGGCGGGCTCACCAAATATGTAGTGGTAAACTGCCCCAAAGGGTCTCTACTGAACAGAACAAACTATTGATGTAAGTTAGATATAATGCCAAAAGTAGAACAATCAAAGAAGATCTTGAAGCACGATTCACAAGAGAAAATTTCGAAGGTCCGTATTCCGTTGAGCCACCACACCATGAACAGAAGATTCTATTTTCCTGGTATTTCAACCTCCCGTAGGTGCAATATTAATCCACTGATGTGAATGGATAGGTCCAGTGTTAGCAGCTAAAAGTTTTGTTCACGTTGGAAATTAGGGGTAGCCAGTATTTTTCAATAACCAACCACAACAGTCATTCAGCAAAAGGCGCAATATCCCGTTGAGTCCGAGAAGCGGGGCTCGTAAGTCCATTTCACTGGAGGAAAAACTGTGTACACTAATGCGATCAACATTCTCAAGGAGAAAAGAACTCATATTGAGTAGGAAAAATAGCAGATTACAAGTGGTACAGAACTCCCGCTAGAGCCTCAAGTGGGTGATCATGACGTTTGAAAAAGAAATGCGTCAAAATGATTAGTCATTAAAACGTCCTGGTGGTTTATGATGTCGACCAGCCCTCATGAGTGTAGGTGTGTGCGTGCCGTGTTGGTCGAAGGAGAGTTCGTATGACTATGCGACTGTGTAACGGAGAGATACGTGGTATGCTCATCATCTAGAATTGGTTGTATTTCTACGCAAGCAATCTCCGCGACTGCCATACCAGTCTGATGTAGTTCAACATATTTACCAACCAGGCGAGTTACATGCGTCCACAAGGCCGTCCCATTCCGGTGAATTTGTGCCAAAACCTTAAAGAGTTGGCCATCCTATTGTGCTGTCTGTTTGTGCTGCTCGTAAACCCACTAATTCTTCCAGTGGCGCTAGCAAATGGCCAGTATGCCGCTGAGGATAGAACCATGCCACGCACCCGATATAGCCTGTGCTGACAATCATTAAAAAAAACTTACTAGCCGTGACGAATTCTGTGATGAACATAATTGATGCTCTACCCATTGTTATCTTGTTTTAATATTCCAAGTGCTGTAGATACACATCAGTTTGAAAACACATGTGTTACTTGTTACGCTGAGCTGAATTCTGAATTTCTAGTTTGTTTGGTCATAGTGATATACTACCCCTGATATTACTACATTTTGGCGTCGCTATTGGAACAGTTCAGTATGCTTGCCGAAATGGAACCAGTAAATGTCAGTTCAGCTGCGCGAGACGTAAAGAATTATTTGGAATGGTTTGACATACGGTGTCTCACAAAATCGGTGTTTTTTTACATTTTGTTGGCCAGGAGGCATATACATTGGTCAAGAATTTGGCATATCCTAAATATACAATCAATATTCCTTATAATGCATTGGAAAAGTTCCGCAACACTTCAAACCGATTAACTTCGTAGCAGCCGAAAGAGCTAGGTTCAATATGTTGATTCACTCCCATTCCCTGTTGGTTCGTGGTTCCGTATTGCAGTTACAGACATAGGCAGCTAAATGTGACTACGGTGCCCAACTAGAAGACCAACTGCGTGATAGACTCATTGCTGGTATTCAATTCCCCGAATTACAACAGAAGCTGCTGGTCTATCCAGATCGAAAATTTCAAACTATTCGGAGAACGTGTGAACAGTCGAAGATATGAAGCAGATAACGAAGACTGATGAAGCAATATTGCTAAATTATTCTAAAAGGAATACTTCAACGATGCAGATAGACCAGAAATTCAAAACTCGAACGAATTTTCGTGCTCCAAATTCATCAATACGTCGCTCCACAGGTCGTAATTCCAATTCAGCGGTTCAAAAGTTTGGAAAAAGTGAATCTCGTGGACGAAATCACCCCAGATATTCATGCCCTCACAGGCAAGCGAAGTGTTTTATCTGCGGGAAAACGGGATACATTCAACTTGAATGTAAGTCGCACCTTTTTAAAACTTTGATATCCGCTTCTGGTCAAAAACATGATTTCATTGTTGACACTGGTAGTGTTGATTCCATTATTCCACAGTCAGATCTAACTGCATTTTACCCCAGTGTGCGCCTACAGTACCTGCAGAAGTTTATATCCGCGGTATCACTGGACATTTTGTACCTCTAGTTGGTAATTGTACGATTCCTGTGAGATTGCCCCAAGGTAACCCCGTCAATTGTAATTTTTTAGTTTCAACCTCGGAACCATCGATTATCGGACTCAAAGCTTTGCGCTCATTGCAAACTCGCATTTCCTTACTGACTTCCGTGAATGCGAGTGAACTAAAACAACTGTTCTTAAATGTTCTAAGGCTACAGATGGCATGCGAGTACCCAAGGTGAAGCTTAAGAGCTTTCTTAAGAGACGAATTACTCCGTTTGGCTTACGGGAACCTGTTCGTCAAGCATTGAATTCAATGTGTGAGAAAGGGATACTGACTCCTGTCGAATCATCAAATTGGGTAACTCCAATAGTTACTCCACTAAAGGCTGATGGTATTACTCCGATAATTTGTGGAGACTACCGGCTAACGTTAAGTACGCGGTTACTACAACGCACATGCACTACACAAGAGCCCAAAGATGTACTATATCGTTTATCAGGTTCAAGTTATTTTTTCAAAAATTGATCTAGAATAGGCCTATCTTCAGATAACACTGGACGAAGCCTCTAGAAATCTTACTGTGATCAACACAACTTTTGGGTTATTCCGATACAATTTCCTTCCCTTTGGTTTGAATGTTTCACCAGCTGTATTTCAACAAGTTATGAATACTATTACAAAAGATTTGGAGGGTGTTGAGACGTACCAAGATGATGTCAAAGCGCACGCTGCTGATAAAGCTATCCATGATATGTGTCTATTGTCCTTACTAAAGAGATTTTCTGAGTGCAATGTAGCCATTCCTCCTGGTAAATGCACTTTTGGTGTCCCATTATTGTCATGCCTTCGCTACATTGTGGATGGCAGTGGTTTTAAACCCGATACAAACCGTCTATCTCCTTTAGTAAATGCGCCATCACCGACCAATCTACAAGAACTGCGTTCTGTTCTAGGAGCACCTCAGTATTCTTCTCGTTTTATTCCTAACTTTGCTAAACATATAAGTTGTTTGTTTGATGTCATATCTGCCAATAGATTTTCTTGGTCCTCCAACCATGAAAAGACGTTGCGCGTATTGCTTGGTAATCTTCAAACTTCGGCTGTTTTGAAACCATTTTCCGCCAAACATCATTCGACCATCATTACTGATGCTTCCCCACTGGAATAAGAGAAAACCTTGAACAGTGTGGCAGACCGGTGATCTGCGTTTCTCGTCGACTCTCAAAAGCCGAACGTGGGTATTCTCAAACTCAACCAGAAGCACTTGCGGTGAAATGGGCTGTCAAACGGCTCCATAAGTATCTTTGTGGATCAAACTTCACCATTGCTACCGATCACGAGGCCTTAAAGTTATTGTGCCATACTACAAAATCTCTAGCGAAGTCATCTGCCGCTATGGTGCAACGGTGGATTATTGCACTGAGTGCATATACCTACACAATTGTTCAACGTAGTTCAAAGATGATTCCCCATGCCGATTTCTTATCCAGAATTCCATTGTGCGACTCCGATTCAAACAATTAAGATTGTTTATTGATTCAACCGTTACCAGTCAAGCGGGATGCGCTTGTTGCTGATACTAGAAGATATTTTGCTCCCCTTTTTTCTGCGCTGTGACGTGGCTGGACAAAGCAAGGGCGACGTCGGTTTTCTGCATTTTACTGTCGCTGCGAAAGGCTGTCCATTACTCCGGATGGTTTGTTGTGCTTTGAGGATAGAGTTATGATTACACCGACTCAGCGAGCGGCAGTTCTTGCAGATTTGCACTCTGGTCATCTGGGTGCTGATGAAATGAAATCTCTTGCACGCTTGCCATGCTGGTGGCCGGAACTAGATGCTCACATCAAGCATACTGCTAAAAATTGTGTTAAATGTACACACAAGATTCACAGCAAGTCTTCACAGTGATATCCGTGGCCGGTTACTTGTGAAAAATTTCAACGAGTTCATGCCGACTACTGCGGTCCGTTTCTCGGTAAATACTATGCTTTAATTGCTATTGACACCTATTCACGTTGGCCTGAAGTTTTCCTAAACATTTCTCCAAGTGCTGAATTCACACAACATGCATTGAGGAAAGTTATCAGCCATGAAGGTGTATCAGCTGATTCGGTCACTGACAACGGCATACAATTTACTCCAAATCCTTCTGGGAATGGTTAAAAGCCCCTGGATTTCGACACTTGTTTACTGCACCACGATATCCCCAGTCGAACGGGCTTGCTAAGAAAATTGAGCGAACATTGAAATCTGCCATTACTTCATTCCCTCCTACTTATTTTGTGGAATTAGAAGTTACTGGGAGGAGTCCCGCGATTCTTTTTGAATCTCGCTCGTTGCGTACCAGTCTTGACTGTACCAGAACGGCTGGTGTTACTTTTTTCAAGGGTAACGATTTACGGCCTGCTACAGGAATAATACTTTCATCAAATGGCAAACGTATGGTCACAATTCTCGATTTGGATGATCTCTCTAGTCACCGGAGACACGTTGATCAGGTTGAGTTCAATACCATAGGTCAGTCTGTTAACGGCACTCCTGCTGTTTCAAATTACAATGAATCGTTTGCAGACGATCTTATTGTATCCGAACAAAACGTTATCTCTGAAGAACATACTACCTGCAAAGAACCTGAAGTTTCTAATCCGAGAAGATTAGAAAGATTACGGTCAAGACCACCACTGAACTATAAACATCCACACGCTCATTCAAGATGTGGCAGATGTGACGAACATGATTGAGGCTCTATTCATTGCTCTACTCAATATTCTGTTGCTTTAATATAGTAGGTGCTGTACACACACATTGATTCGAATATATACGTGCTAATTGTTACACCGCACTGAATTCTGAATTTATGGTTCGTTTGGTTTTACCGATATACGTGCTGAACTCAATTACTACAATGTGCTACAAGCAATACCATCATAAACGAGATATTCAGCTGGATTCAGTTGAGTCTCTTGTGAAAACGAAATTCTTGTGTGCATAAGAGTACTTGTCGAAGTTTAATTCTCTTTATTTATTTTCCTCTTACTCATCTGGAAACGACAAGCAATCGATTTCAAATCCCCGGAGTTGTGGATACACCACGGCACATGTTAAAGCGTTCGCCCGCGTCGCAGCCAAGAGCTCACTGTTTCCTTTTATGATATATTCACACCTATATCGGCCCTGTCCAAAAAACTTTCATATTATCGGGAACAAAAGCTATACCTCAGCTTCACACCCTTCTGACACTTCACACGTTGTTCACCTCGCTGTTTGCGTCACCCTAAAGGAGGCAAGGATAGCAGGATTCATTTCGGTAGACGATGTTTCGGCCGACGTAGCAGATGACCGAGCCAGCTCAGGTGACGTTTCGGGAAGTCTTCCGCAAACAACGTACTTGCTGTACAGCCGAACACTAGTTTTCTAATTACCACGTTACGAATACGCCGACGCCATCCAACACCAGCGACAGCTTCTGAGACAGCGTTGGTCCAAAACTTGAAGGCGCTTCAGATCATCTGCCAGCAGGGGCCATGCCTCGCGAACCTGCAACAGTAAAAACCATACTGTAGCCTGGTACGCTCGACTCTTGAAACTCAGTGGAACAAAAACTGACGCGAACCGGCAAATGTCATTCGAACCTTCGAGATTCTTACATTGATTGTATTCAGACACACTTCCGTTGGAACCAATACAACAACCGAGATACGTATACTTCTCGCCAGTGTCCAATACCTCTCCCTGAATTATAAATGGCATGTCCACAGGCTACACATTCTGATGCATGACTTCACATTTTGTAGGTTCAAAGGTCCGAACGTTGGCATGATGACAAACAGTTAATTCGAAAGTGTTTGTTCATATTATTCCGGTTTTGAAGACCTCGCATCATTTCACCGATGAAGTTGCTAAAAATATTGTGAGAGTGAACGTCTTTATCAGGACACTAATTCTGGTGGGAGAGCTTTTACAGTGCATCCGTACCCTGTCAAACGCCCGGAAGTACGTGAATATCGGGATCGGATTAATTCCATGCACTTCGGAACATTATCTGTCGAGCAAGCGCGCTCAGAAGCACTGATCGGTCGATAGAACCAAATGCGCCTTTGAATTCAAACTATCCTAATATTTTGGGTCTTCCGTACATATGAACTGCTCTAATACCTGGCGGTTGATATTCAAGGAATCGAATTGTAATTTTTAGTAAGTAATGTGGGGGATGACCAAAATTTGCCGATAACCCACTAACTGCTTCACTCTTTTTGCGTCCATCAAGCGATCCACTAAGACAGCTCCCGATTGAGGAGCAAATCCATTCAAACTCACGTTAATCTCCAGTCAGCACTAGTTGAAAATAACAACGAGTGACCTCCACTAAGTTAACTTTTCGGTCTGAAAACCTCAGGGCGTCCTATCTGGAGATTCGCTGAACAATTTAACCACTAGTACTTGAAGCACCGTTTTTTCTAAAACCTGAACTCGCCCGTGTATCACTTTGTTTCTAATGTGATGTTGATGGAATGCTGAGAAGGTCAGAAAGGAAGAGCGCAGTCGTGTTGGTCAACATTTTTAAGCTGTTTACCGAATGACCAGGTGTGAGCAACCAAAGAGATACACCAACGGAGGTCAGCTTCTGATGTAGTGCGTCAGCAATGTTATAGCGGGGTGTAACTGCATCAGTGCCAAACAAAACTTGAAGCGTACTCCGATTTGGGTTTTGGAGATTCTGATCTCGGTAGTATGTTGGCCCAGCTGAAGTCTGGCTGTGGATTTATCTTGTAACTATGGAGCAGTGTATTATCCACGGGAAGCTTGAACTGTGCTTGATTTTCCGTTATCCTCCAGGATTCGTTGTTTGCTCGTTTAGCTTCCTGAGATACACGCGACATTTTGTCTATTCCTCACCAAGTACAGGTATTTCACGTGATTTCGGATGTTGTCAATCACCTGTTGGTTTCAAAAATCTGTACAACACGTGATCAGCCAGTCGTGACATGTACTGGGTTAAGTGGAACTACACATGACTAAATGCTATAGGTGTATAGTGGCAGCTAGCTTGACTATGGTCCTTACAAAAATGAAATCCTAAAACAACTAAAGCGGCCCTCTCTAGAGAAAGACATCAACCTAGAACAGTTATTTGATTGCCTTTATTTTCACGTTATGCGACGTCCCAAAATATGCAGCCACATCCCAAGCCAAGAAAAGATCTGTCCAATGAAGCTTCTTCTGGGCCAACATCCAGGAAAATTTCACACCAGGCAGTCAACAAGTAGTAAGCTGAAACGGCAATACTCCATCGCCACTGATGTGTCGCACAACCACACCGGGAGGAAATAGAAGAAAAGGACGGACAGAAAAAGCAAGTCATCAGAGTGCACGGGATGTGCATGCTGGCATGTAGCGTGTCACACGCGGGACTGTGTTCCTTTAACGTAGTAGAATAAGAAAACAAAAATGAAGGGTATAAAGTTTCATAACTTTCATGTTGCCACTATAACGAATCTTCGTGTAGCAATGCCATTCGCCTTCTCATAGTGTTCTCACAGCGATTTGCTGACATCCGCGTCTACTCCGATCCAACGTACAACGCGTAGATGATGCGTGACGTCCTATATCCACTATCAGGCATACAACAACCGGCATCCGATGGAGACATTTTGTGGTTTATATCCACACAAGTCGAGCCATACCATAGTCACTCAGACTTCCCATTTTAGTACTCTATGGCCTTATCCGTACGTTACCACTATATCACAACTTCTAAAATTATAAGACCGATTCTCCGTCTAAGAAAGTGAGAACCACGAGGGCAGGTATCACAAAATTTAGTTATTAAATGAAATGGTGATGCAGAGTGAAATTTGGAGATCAGCTTTGTTAATTTCGTATCAAGAACACGAGGTTTTCTTTCTGGATTGTTATTTAGCCAAGACCCATATAATATATCGTTTTCAGCATCATTAATTGGACACTTCTCAGCACCAGCCTTGTATTCCATAAGTTCGGATGTCTGCATTTTATGCTTGATATATCGCATTGTCCTTCTTCGACTTGGTTAACTGTTTTCTAGGTGCACAACAAACTGCTGACAAGGTTCGTGAAAACTCCTCGACAGCCCACTACAGATTTCGATCTTCTTGGGGCTAATCAGACAGTAGTCCACTTGAACATCGAACTGAATGCTAATGGAGAATCACACTCATAGGTCGCGCCTGCCTGGTGAGTCCCAGCAATGCCCAAACTGCTAGTGGGCCGTCAAAGAACTTTCAGAACCCTTACTAGTAGCGTGTGATGTCACGAAAATACAGAGGATTCACGAATATACTACCAACTGAGACATGAGTCGGCTCATGTGCAGCACATTTAGCTGAAGAATATAATTAACCAGAGGTTCGTTCTCTTGTTAACATCAATTCAATTCGCAAGTTTATTTCTCCATGAAATCCTAGACTTTGCGAAAAAAAGTTTCAGTGGTTTGCACAGGCCTAGAAGACCATCGTTACCAAATATTTCCAGAGTTGCCTGCTGATTTGTACCCACCAGTCCAAACGCCCCAAAACTATTAAACTGGGGGCAGATATAGCATCCCACACTGAGATAAAAACGCGCTGCATAAAAGTTCGCTGGACAGAGTGCTGCAGAAAGACCATCCACGCTGAGTTTAGTAATACCATTATCTTGAGGAAAGTCCAGGTAGTTTTTCACCGGTTGGAAAAGATGCAACAACTAGCAAAGTTTCATTCAATCGTTCGTTAACACTCATTGAACGAGTTAATCTCAGAATTCCACCTCAACCACACAGGTGAGAAAATGTTAACCTTGCAGCCCATCAGTGTCTTCAAACAAGAAACTATATGGATGGAGATACAGGTAAAGACTACCGGTATCAAGCATCGCAACACAGTTCGTTCTCTTTTCGTCAAACCGTGAAAACAGCACTACGATTAGAGTACTACTAAGCCTACCACAACGCGAAGTTTACCACGGCCTCTATCTGCATGTGCATTCCACCAACTTGCCTACATCTCAGAAAGACAGCTGTGTCGACGGCCCTAAAGAGCTGGTCCGTGTCCCTGGATAAACAGGGTCAACCGGAACGGAGCCCCATCGACTTGTTACGACACATCTGGTGTGTGTTATGGGTTCGGTCATGCTAACAAAACCTTACAAACAGCTGAATGAATGAGTCATTTGATACCGAGCTCAGTACTGTTGGGTTACCTCCATTCAGCAGTAGTGCCTGTCCAATAACTCCCTGAAACTGAACCAATAACTTGTCTTTTTGTAAATTACTCCATGTCTCGAATACTTCAAACCAATTTCACTTGATCGATAGTTTAGCATGATACCTGCTTGAAATATGTCACAAAGTGCCAAGATTGGCATGACTGACGACGATCACGCAGCCTCAGCATGTTACATATTCTCAAGGCTATTAAAATTCCAATAAAGATAAACCACTATACCGTACTCTGACAGGCCGAAGAAGGCACGCAAAGACAGAGGGACTTCTGTCAAATAAGTCCCCACAGCCTCGAAGCTGGTTCATATCAGTCACCTTTTTCAAGACGGTGGCGTCAGTACATTTTGGTATCCCCCAAATACTGTTTTCTAGTGGGGCCGAAGTACTGTACTGTTTTTCTGGTGCACATAGTGTCAGCAGACCAGAGTAAGGTGAAGTGGAAAGATAAGGGATTTTTAACCTTGATCATGTAATTTAGGATAGCCTTTTTAACCAGAGAAACATGCTCCCTTTTGGGGAGGACATTACAGGAGTTCTGACGAAACCTTCAAGTTGCAAAATGATTGACCAATTGCCTTGATTTAGCTGAATGCCTTCTCCTGGGTCACCAAGTTTATGGTGTGGAGTGCACCAGTGAACGAACAATGCACTGGAAATCACTTGGGGCCAATAATCCAACCGGATCTGAGTGGAGTGTGACATAAGCTGCGCATATTGTAACAGTGCTTGTGACGAAAAAACTGAGGAGTATGAAGTAGTTCCAGCCATTTGAAAAATGTAGATAGGTTATCCTTACGCGACCAGTAAGGATGTACACCCGATTGGCTAATTGTAATAGGGGAGAGCATAACAGAAAACGGTTGGCACTCGGTATACTAGAAACAGTCCGTGGCAGGAAAATCACAGTACGGCTGTTCCGGTGTTGAGATGGCAAATACATCCGGTATTCTGTTGTGAACACACGCGCTTACCATCTTAACAATGGGTAGCGGACCAGTTGCTTACTACCAATATTTAATTGAAGCGTTAATGTCGATGAGGATGGTGATAATGGCGACGATGATGCCGATAGTCGAGATGCGCCCGTCCCAACCTTGTACCGATTCTGATAAGATGAGCACATCCAAAGAGTAATTACACTGGAGCTTGACGAGTAGTGAGCGGAAAATCAGTGAATCTGATTCGGATAGGATACCTACAAACAACTGCGTCGCCGCGCTGCGGAAATTTGCGTTGCAGCCCCAGTGAGTGCTTGTGCTTGACATTGACGCAACACAACACAACAAAAAACTCAGTATGACCGAAAACAGCATTAGATGCAAGACAACTGATCCCTGCTACTACGAGGAAAAAGGGTATCTGACCCCTCTTCTGAGGTGTCAACACTCGGTCATGGCTATCAAGGTTGCGAGCTCTTCAGGTGTGTAAACCCCCCTAGGGAATGCATCTCACTGGGGATAGTGAAATCAGCATTGCAGTTCATGTTCACGCTAATTTCTGGCTTTTGACCTGAGGTCGGAAATAACTTGGAACGGTGATGGTCCAACCAATAATGTCTGCAAACCTGTGGATCCCGGTCCCAGCTGACAGGCGAAAACCACTCCAAAACAGAAATGCCGAATCCCGAGACCACGTTTGCTCCAAGTAGTCTAATGTATAAAGGCACACAGCCAATACACTGAGTTAGATTTTGTGGCTTCATTTAGAGAACTTACGTATGTCTTTCTCGAGTATCCGAACGGCGCTGAAGTTCTGCGGGAAGGTTAAAACGATCCAGAAAGCGGTTTAGCTTCCAGTGAAATTGTGAAGCCTCTCTGGATCTTGTGTCACCTTGGTCGAAAAGCCTACATAATTACCCGAATATCCAAGTGATGTTCACGGAAATCAGTGTTTCATTGAATCGGATTCCTCTCATGCATTCCTCGCTGTACCAATGAAGGATTGGCGACCTTAGTAGTTCTGTCACAAAATACCAGCCTGATGAACCTACTGGGCCGATTTTCGCTGTGACAATACAAATGGCCGAGTTAGTGAGCAAATGCTCGTGAGATTGCAAAAAAGGTTCTTTTCTAATCATAGAGCAGGGAAACTCTATCTGTTTCCGACATAAGTCTCAGTTGCACGCCAAAACTGCTAGCAGCTAACGTTCACTATTCTGCAAAAGTGCGATTGTTAGCGTCAGCCCCACTTTCTATCCACGGTTTGATTGACAGAAGGACTGCTTAACTTATCGCCGGTCGAATTTCAATCGCCGTTGAGCTTTTCACCTGTGGGCCAATTAGTGGTGCACGACAGGTTTCGAACGCTGTCTTGGAGACGTGT
The DNA here is from genome assembly GCA_004794785.1 of Opisthorchis felineus. Lineage (NCBI taxonomy): Eukaryota > Metazoa > Platyhelminthes > Trematoda > Opisthorchiida > Opisthorchiidae > Opisthorchis > Opisthorchis felineus. Next base: position 611,543 of record SJOL01008269.1, on the reverse strand, counting down.
CGTTAAATCAGGACATTTAAATCACTTATGGTGTCACATTACTATTATAAGTGGAAAAGTGTTCACTACGAGCATATGCAAGTCTTGAGGGCGTCTACGTACAAAACTCCAACTTCAGTGCCAATAATATAGTGAGGAAAGTTCTCCTAGGCTATTGTAGCCGGGATGTGTACGGGGACCTCTACCAACCGAACCTAATGTTTGATTGTTCGGACAAAAACATTTTTTGAGGACGAGCTACCACATATCAGAACACGAATGAAGTTCAGTACCGATTAGTTGATGTGTCAGCGTATAGAATAACTCAACCCATTCTGCACATGAATGGAAATTTTGTCAAATATATCAATGAATCTTGTGATAGAAGAGAGTGAGATTTGCAGATGGACCGAGAGACGGTTAGCGTACAAAAATAAGACAAACTTACGGCATCGGAAGAAATATGTAGAAGTGAATGATGAAGCCTCTGTTGGCGCAGAAACGATAGGCAAACATAACAGAGAGAGCCCAAATGAAGAAGTTAGAGCATATAAGGTTGGAAGGCAATCACAGTGCATTTTGGAGTGAATCTGAGAGGTACGTTTACAAATGATAAATCCGTAGTGTAACATTCAAGTTGTAGGAGGCTGCTTGGTAGGACCCACTTCGGACATTGGCGGTTCACAAGCATATGTGATAGCCTGATCTAGTTGAGAAGGCGAAACATCCACCCCACACAGAACGGACTGTTTTCGTGAGGAACGTACGGTTCCATACTCGGAAGCATCATAGGAACTATCAAAATCTTCCTCTGATTGAGAAGTTATCTGGTAATAATCTTTGTTAACATGCAGAAGGCCATGTGACGGAGATTCGCCAGAGAGATTCAGGTCGCTGTCGGTTGTTGAGTCTAACAATGCTGTGAAGAAAGGATGGTGGATACGTGCGTCAACATAACGAAGAAACACAGAGACCCTTCAGATAAATTTAATTTTAAATCGGTATATTTATCAGCTCCAGATCGAAAAGCACGGCGAGTCAAAGGGAGCTCGCCTTGACAGCAGAGCTTTGTCTTTGCAAGATAACCAGCTTTATTGCGTTTGTGTGTTGGCGGCAAAATATATGGCACCCAATATCCACGAATGGACGGAAAGGTTTACGTGTGGTTATATAAACCCTACTCACCCCATTTATTCTTAGCCAGGGCAGTATTACTCCTTTTTCGAGACATAAGTGACAAAACCTTGCTGTCGTGAATTCACTAGCGCAGTTGACTCCTGCACAACGAACCGGTCGCGTGGATAACGTGAAGCCATACTGTAAACATTGTCAGCAACACAAACATTAACATCGGCAGCAACACATCATCAGTAAGCCGGTGCTTCACTGCCCTGAATCTTGATCTGAGCAACCAGCTACCTTTACTTGACTCAGTCAACCTGTCACCGCGATACACAAGGCTAGTAGGAGCTACAGAGCACTGGGAAGCGCGGGAGCCTTAGGCACTTCGAATACTCTCAATGGACTCAAGCTTCGAGCCAAAGATGTGGGAAGCGGTTTGGCTATTGTTGCAGTCGACCACTATTTAGAAGCACAGATGAGAGCTGGATGTCAGGCAAGGACTACCGATAAGGAAGTCCAACCAGGGCAATACCTGTCTTGCTCCAGTAAAGCGTATATCAGCAGCAAAAAATAGCGGCCAACACTCCAAATCAAGTTGACATGTTCTTACCTGTCGAAACCATTAGGAAATACAGTCAGCGTAGTACAGTACCGAAAGAGGGTTGCTCTTCCCAAAAACTCTATAATAGTACCGCTAGTGATGTAAAACTGGGTCCTGCGTTTAGTGATTGAAAGGAACTTTAGCTGTGAAACGTCCAGTTTTACACAATACCTGACAAATAAAAAGGTCTAAGGAGAGCCAGATTAGGAGTAGGCATGGCGGACCCAATGGAAAAACCTACTAATAGTTTGGAAACATCAACAGAAATAATGCATTGAAATATTGAGCGATGTTGAACAATATCTCCATTCGAGAAACGTTCTGTTGCCTATTTCAAATGACGCATCTAACTAGGGTGGGTCACAACGGTGATTTGTATCCTCTTGGGAAACAAGCACACCAGGCATTGTGATGTGAAACGATATGTTTGACTGGAACTATTTGTTGAACAACGAACAATGCTCAAAAACGGAATTTCAAGCCCTCCAGATACAGAGAAATACCAACCATACAACCAATCGAACAGGCGAGTATAAGAAAGTGGGGGTATTATTCGCACGACATCATACAAATCAGCCCAAGTGAGAGTGAATGGGTGAACATATGAGATGTTAAAGGTGTCTGAAAAAAACTACACGAACCACTATATTGAGAAAGCATGAGAAAATAGCACCAAGAAACACAAGGGAATAGGAACGTGTGTACAATATAGTATGTCAAAATAATCAAGGAGTTTGAAACAGAAGGCGAGGTCTGAACTGACTGACATTAGCCATACACGGGGGCATGCGTTTTGATGAATAAGAGAAAACGATGGCTGTAAATATACAATGAAGCTCCATCACGATGTGACGTACCTCTCTTGAACTCATATCCAAGAGAACGTGATCACTGTGCGGTAAAATCAGTGTTGTTTAGTGTTTAGGCTGTTGGTGATAGGCTGTTTAGTATTGTAAACGCCACTTTTCCTTGGGCAACATGACTTCCCAACAAGCCTTTGTCCTTTCACTTTCTGTCACTGTTTGATACAGCGTTCTGTCCTTCATCCTGCATCAACAGTATCAGTATCTACCATGGGTGTAATGCTGCTCATGTTGTCGATGGTGGTCAGCCGCTGGTCGCTCAATGAGTGTCGTCGTGTTTGATGCTGAAAGTTGGGTTCATGGATCAGTTAAAGTGTATTCCACTCCAACCAATGAGCTTCTATGGTATCTTCGACGGTGACACAAGTGAAACAATTCAGTCGCGCCCACACAATTAAGAACAATCTGGATTAATCTGCACCACCAGTGTCCATCCACGACGTGCACACTTCGCGGACTCGTGCAACTTCACACAGCAAATGGATTCAAGAGTTGAGTGATGACACTGGTAACAGTTCTTGAAAACAGCAACGATACAAAATCGAGAGTACAATGAACCTGTTTGATGCTGAGGGGGCCATCAGCAGGTTATGATCCGAGCGCACCGTTTCGAATTTCACGCCACAGATTGAACTCCTGCTCGGCACATTTTGGGTAAACATCGATACATCTTATGTATAAAATCTTAACACTAAGAATGTCGACCTAACCCTAAATAGGCATGGTGTAAGCCAGTGAACCAATTAATGTACACAGTTACCGTCAAGAAGATACTGGACCTTACCGTGGTGTAACGGTTTGTGTACCTTCATGACCCACTGAGCGCGACACTTGCACAGTCTCTCACGCCAGGTTGGGTAATGGTTAGAGGTCTGAAGAACACAGTCTCCTGGTCCTCCAGGTTGGGGATTGGAACATGTATGGCGACTTGTTCTTTAAAAATTGAAATGCACTTGCATTTACCGCCAAAGGTAGCTGTCTTCTGGTCAGATTTTGAACCAAAGGCTTTGGTTGAGGACCCTAACCGTCCTCCTGTCTAGGTGTGGGCCGCCCTGGCAGTATCCCAGCCCACACACAACCATGAATTGCACACATACAAATAAACTGATGCCACACCGGCCATCAGCCGGGTAGCCTTACTTGCTGCATACAGCAGGGTGGGTACCAGCTACTGCCGGTACCTCCTTTCTTTCTCTTTCACATGCGTTTTCTCACCCCTATCCCCACCCCATTAAAAACTCTCTCCTTGTAGGCCCAGCTGTTAGGACTGATGACTCAGTTCGTCCTGTATCGGTTTTGCAAGCAACATCTGCGCGTCAGCCAGTACTGACAGCCTAAGGCACCTAGAAATCAATAGTCAAGCCTCGACGCCCAGTCTATCTGGATGCTTTCAATGTTCACACTCTGAAGCAAGCAGGACAGCAAGCTGCTCTCGCTGCCTCCACGGATTCGCTTGAGGTGTGCTGTGTATCAGAAACAAGAATTTAAGATGCAAGTGCAGTGGTTCAGCTAACCGCCCCGTCACTCTTCACTCGATTTCAGCTGCGCACCTCTAGCAAACCAGAGGCTAAATGCGGCAGGATGTGCAGGGGTTGGTACTGTCCTAAGTTACCGGGGGGAAGGATCCTTGCTTCATTGGATACTCGTTGATAGTCGCCTCTGTGCGGTTCGTCTGGCAGGAAGGAGTGAAGGAGTCTCACAAGCAGGAAGTTGACCGATGTCTTTTTGTTGTGCCTGCTTACGCCACAGCTGACTGTAGCTCTGACACCATCAAAGAAAAGTTTTATGACGTATTGAATGCCCTGTTGCAGCGAGCTAAAAGCTTAGATATCGTTGTGGGTGCCGGAGATGTGAATGCACAAGTGGGCATGCTTAGCGCATCTAAGACCCAATTAGGTGGTAGGCGTGGATTGGACTCGGTACGTACGGACGATGGTGAACGAGTGCTTTAGTTATGTACTGACCGCAGGCTGTTTTTATGCAATGCTAACTTCCGAAATAGCCGAAGTCGTCTGACCAAATGGTGTCCTCCAACGGCGGGCCGGCTACGAACTCCAATTGATCACATTGCCATCAGTTACCCATGGCACGGATCAATAACTGACTGCCACCCGTTTTGGAACACAATTGTGGATTTCGACCACACGCTCGTCCGGAGTCGCTTCTCCCTTCGTTTTTCAGAGCCGCGTAAGGTGCGCACAAATCGCTTGGCAACTGAGAGACTGGCATACCCGGACGTCAGACGAATTTACCAGAATCATCTTCAGGAATCGCCCCCAACTGCTCCACCATCAATCGTGAATTCAAACCGGGACAGCATCGCCACCTCTCTGCACAGTGCTGGGAGTTTTGCCTGTGGCACGGCACTACCAGGCCCACTAAAGCACCGGATATCAGACCGAACAGTGACACAGCTTAGGTCTCGGATTAACATCCGCGCCGGACACGAAAGAACCATCAGGCGTCAAGTGAAAGTGAGCCTGCGCACGGATCGTGAAGTCTGGTGGACTCGGAAGTCTAAGAAAACGGAAGAGGCCCAGAAAGCCGGTAATGCGGAAGATTATTTCAGTTGATCCGTGCGACCGGGAAACCGCCTGTGAGCGATATTATCAAGAGTCGGAATGGAGCGACTATCTTTATTTAACGCCTTGACTAGTGGGCCGAATGCTTCAAACAACAGTTACCGTTGCCACCACCTGCCACTCATCTGGAGCCCACAACTGACGCAGAACCCTTGACGGTGAACCTGAAACCCCCTACGGCCTCGGAGGTTTATGACTGCATATGTTCTCTCAAGTGCCACCTAGCTCCCGGTGCGGATGACCTCCCAAGGGCATTGTTCAAATATGGGGGGTGAAGTCCTCAGTCAACGCTTGTCTGATCTGTTTGCCTGCATTTGGGAAAAGGAGACTGTCTCAGACAACTGGGGAGAGTCGGTGACATTTCCCATTTTGAAAAAAGTAGCTCGTAGCGAGTGTGGTAACCACAGGGGGGATCAGCTTGACCCCCGTGGTAACTAGAATGTTGGCTTCAATTGTGCTCCGTCTTCTCATGATGGCTCGCGAAACTGACTAGAGAGCAGCAAGGAGGATTCCGGCCTGATAGGGGTTGCATTGACCAAATCTCCACACTCCGTCAGGCACTAGAACAACGCCACACACAAGACCCATGGTTTCAGTATTCCTGGATTTTCAAGGCGCATTTGACTCAGTTGACAGGAGTGTTCTCCTTAACGAGCATATTCATCAAGGAATGCCCGGGAAGTTTGTGAACGTAATAACCTGTGTTCTCATAATTTCGGGCGTGTGAGAATATAAGGAGAGCTCTCAAAAATCCTTCACACAGGAAGCGGTATCTGTCAGGGGTGCCCACTTTCTCCATTACTATTTAATTCCGTGAACTCTAGAAGGTCTTCAAGACCCTGGAGTTCAAATAGCCTCTGACGAAAACCTTGTCAATCTGGAATATTCAGACGACGTAGTTTTTGTCTTCGAAAAGGAGGAGGCGCAGGTATTCTTCGATGAACTGAATAAAGTCATCCCGTCCTTTGGCATGCGCTTTGCATCCACAAAGTATAAGGTCACGCTCGTGGACATGCACTCATTGAAGACGCCACTTACAATCTCATGAGAAGCACTCGAAATTGTGGAGTGTTTTACGTATCTTGGAAGTTGCATTAGTTCCGATTGTAGTGTGATAGATGAGGTCAATGCACGAATCTGCAAGGCACGGGTCGCGTTTGCTAATTTGAGACACCTGTGGCATCAAAGCGCCATATCCCTGAATCTCAAGGGATGTATGTATCAGGCTACAGTGCGGGCTGTGAGAATTGGCCTGTTCGAGCAGCGGAACTGAGACGACTTCAGGTGTTCGACAATCGTTGTCTCAGTACCATAGCTCGTGTGGCTTGGTGTCGGAAAATCCCCAACGAGGCAAGTAGAAGTGAGTTTTCGGTTGTGTAACGGGGACTTCCGTTGAAGAATATGTCCAGCACCAGGGTTTGAGTTGATTAGGCCATATATTGCGCACGCCGAACCATCGTTTGCCGAAGAGAGTGCTATTTCCGTGTCCAATTCGGAGTGGCGGAAGCAGAGAGGTGGCCCAACCTTGACCTGGCAGAGCGTTATGGAAGAGATAACGAAACGTTTGGGTGCTGTCGGTGCTATTCGCCTTCCAGGATGGCGACCGCATGATCCCCACAGCGCGTGGTTGGAGACGCTGCAAGATATGGCTGCTAATCGATGTCGATGGCGCTCGTATTGTTAGTTTCCATCCAGATTGCCTGAATGAGTGTCTGGCGGTGTGAGCACCTCGGAATGATTGCTAACACTAATTTCCTTCCTCATCCATGTTTTTTCTTCTAAAATAAGGATTTCAAATAAATCATGGTTGTACGGCAGCGAAGCATCAGTGTTGAAGACTGATGTCACGCTGTCGATGATGATGTTACGTGGAGGCTTGACTGATGTGTGGTAACAATGGCGGTGATTCCTCAGACCTGCTCATTCCATACAAGGTTCGCTATTAATGGATGACAAGTTTCAGACAGAAGAGGGGATTCGGACGAAAAGGTAATTACCTGGATCAATAGATTCCGCGATAGCCTCTGGGCAAGGGTCTGCGGTAATGCTGGACGGCTGCTCAGTACTAGAGCAATACGAAGTTGCATTATTAGCTGTTTGCTCATCTGAACGCAGGTGTCTCGAGTGAACTGAAGCAGTGCGTCGTTGAGATAATTCACAGGCACTTATAGGACTGGATGTTACGCTGGAACAAGCAAAGGAGAGGTTCGGGAAATCGGACGGAAAACAAAGGAACATCTAGGAAATGGATGGCAAACGAACAAACAAATGCTAACACAGCACTGTTTTATTCAGCAAGATCTTGGTTCACCAAAAAGTCGAACAAATAGAGAGGAAATAGCCGGGAGCGTTTCACCCCTTATTTCGACGTCTGAAGCAGAAATAGAGCAGTAAACATCCCCTTAATAGAATATAGGTGATAAGTTCAGTGAGAGGAGTGGTCCTCCTGGCCAAGTTCTAGGAAAAACATTTACAGATCTAATACCCCATACGCTGATGATGCTTTTGGGTGACCGACCGGATCATCCAACATGCAGCTGTAATGGAATTCAAAATCCAATTCTGTTTGCCCCGTTCGAAGTGTACGTTCAATGATTATCAAACTGGTCCCTTTATTCGAAGAATTTAGGTTTTGCATTTCCTCTAAGTGATAGACCACAGATAATTTGAAGCTACGAAAACAACAGAGGCTGAGTGGTATTTTTCATAGATAAAATGCACCGAGATGTAGATTCAAGATCACTTTCAAAACCAGAGCCCAAGGCTAGCGAGTCACCATTAGTCTTGCTGACACGATCACCAAGATATGGGAATTTCTAAGGACCGAGTGCATTCAATTATTAGTTCAATCAGTATTTCTGAAATACCCAGCAGAGCTTTCACTCCCCAAAGCGTAGCCGGAAAAGGGCCAGACAGAGCTTTGGGAATCCGCACACTGAAGTGGAGAAAGCTCTCACCTAATCCTCTATGGAAGCTGGGAATGTTCATTCAGATGATTACTGACGACCATAAAAGCGGACGCCGAAAAAGTTAGTCCTTAGGTGGTCTACGGTGTCCCTCGTTCAAAACCGAGTTGTGGTATATACAGACCGTTGACCGAGGCACGCAAAATTCACGGTCTAAAAGAATCGTTCAGCTGTAGCACCTTTTTGGTGCTTAGGCGCTATGCCACTCGAAGAAAAAACGAGGGCTGAGATAGTGGCAGGCTGCCCAAGCCTAGACAAGGACAGTCTATATGTTAAGGTTGGATTCGAAACACGGGCCCTTCGGTCAGTAAGTCTATCTTAACGAATGAGCTATTTCGGGCTCAGAGTCTACCTCATCCTGAAGTAGGGATTAGTCGCATTAAATTGAAGTCATTAGGGTTTTAGGACCAAACCCTTCTAAATCATTCTCAGGGGAGTTGCATCAAACACAATCGCCACTTCTGGCACACAAAAAACATCAGGATGATAACCCCAAAAGAGCCTCGGCTTGCTCCATCGTGACCAATCTTCCCCGGTGTGTCTGGAATGATTGCACTGTCGTCGAGGTCATTACTAAATATATTATCAGCAATCACAGACAGCACCTCGCAGCGAACTAGGGACAAAACACCCAAAATTTCCCCACGAGTGATTGGAAGGCTGATAATCAAGATGCAGATAAAAATACTCACGGTCGGTAAATAGATCTCAAGAATGGGAGTTTCGCTCCTCCAATGGGGTCTTGAATTTCGTTAACCAACAAAGCGGTCGAAAAGTTTTGTGGACTGGGTATTTCGAGAAGTACAAACTGCTCGTGTAACTCAGGTAATTTCTGCATACCGAGTCTAACCTGCAATGAAAAAAGGGATTACAGCTTACACGGGTACTGTGTATGAGAAGTCAATCTGTACAGTTGTCCATGAGTCTCCTGGTTTTATACGGTGGATTTAAACAGATTCTTTAAGACATCACATGTTACTGAATTCCTGCAAAACTCTTAATCTATGATTCTCTGGGGGGCTTCCAAAATGCAAGCCAGCTTTCTTTCTCTATCAGCCCAAAATCCGACTTGTTAAAAAGCTGCACAGTACGCTAAAACTTCATGTTGTAGTAATGTGTCCTGATGTCAGGAACATCAACGAAAGACACCTAGCAAGCTAGTCTGATTCAACTGCTATCGGCTCAGATCATTCACGACGATATTGGGAAGATTTCCTCCTCACAAGCGTTCAACAGTCCTGGAAATCAAAATCAATCCTAAGGCAATAAATCGACATATAGCTGTCTCAACTGAACAATACTTCTTAGCCAGGCGGATTGCTTGCAATCCCAGAAAGCAAACTACAACAGTTCTTCCTTGATAAAAATACTACTTATAAAGCTGATGAAAATGGTAATGGGTTGGAATATTGGTAGCTCGGGTGCATCAGTTTGTAATTGATCAGGTGGCTGATGAAAATCTTTGAACAGCCTTTTGAGACTGACCAAGTGGGCCAGGTTTCTGAAGTTCCACTAATCTTACTTAGTACTGGAACACAAAATCGGAGGTATGTGCTTCAAACTAAGATGGTGTTAACGGGAGATTCAACTGAATCTCAGCTTTTCCTTGCTTTCCATCAACCTTACAAGTAATGTCTTGTGGGGGAGATAATATCGTTTCAACTGAAACGTGAGGTGATTTTAGTGCAGCACACTCGGAGTAATATGAAGGAGGGATTCAGTTGGGTCTCTCGTAATTTGCCTGCACAACAGTTGCGGTAAAAAACAACCACAGCTCTTATTTTTATCCCGATCTCCCGAAAAATTTCCGTACCATATTACGATATCCTTCCTCTACTACGACCTAAGATTAGCAGCCTAGGTGTTTTTAGTCAGGAAGATGACTACACAGCGGCTAAGCCGTTTTGAGACGCTGAAATTATGAGGTTTGTTCAACATCAAGGGTTTTCAAGAAAGCTAGTACGTTTCGTCATCAATGGTCATGAGGAATTTCAACCCATCTTCCTTTTTCCATAGATCCGACATCCTGTTTGTTAAGAAGCCACACTATATGCAAAATTGCCGGCACCTGACGTTGAAGTGAAAGGTGAGGCTATGTCGTACGGTTATTATGCTTACTAATATAGTCTGAAACCAGCTAAAAAAAACTAATCTAGCCAGCATTCGCGCAGCTATTGGTTAACATTAACTCATCTTGTGACCAAAGTGGTCAAAACGAAAGCCCATTACATTGATGCCGGTAGTGCAGAGGAGATAAAAGTTGGGGAAGGCTTGGACCAGTTGGTCCAAATTAGGATGTACACTCACGATGACGACCGTACTTGTGAAAAAGTGATGTTTTATATGGTTGTATATCTTGGCATAAGCTAACCCACCATTTTTCCCAAACTTGGTCCCCACCTTTTGCACAGCCGAACTGGGTCGTATGTTCAAGCAGTCGTAGTAGATAGGGTATAACCTACTGAAACATAATGCAGGTTGATGAAGCTTGATTGCAGTCTGTGTGAATCCACAATCCACGCCTAAGTTTGATCAGCTGTTAACGCAGACTAAACCAACAGCTGTGCTACAGATGCCGACTAACCTTCGTCACTAAGACAGCAGTGTTAATTACAAGTCGGACTGTAAAGGGGCCGTAATTTGAACGTGCCTTAATTAGTGTAACAGAGGGGAATAAAAACGTTCGTTCAGTTGTTCAGTCACGAACGGAACTTACGAAGAGTACTCACACACAAACCCACATTAAAACCAACTGACACGGGTAAACCTCCTGCCTGTCAAGTATGTGAGTATGAAACAATAGCACAACTGTCTGTCAATGAAGCCTTTTATTAAGTATACTGGAGCCCCAATATTCATTGTGGTTAGGCCTGCGCTAAATTCTAAAGAATCTTGCGGCCATTCACCTCGATAGGAAGCAATCGAGCAAATGAAGTTGAAAAGAAGAAAGACGATGGGATTTGCCCAGCTGTGTCGTTCCGGTGAATAGTCGTAATGTGACCCAGAGGGAGCAGGACAGGACTGTCAGTTCACTCAAACACGACTAGATCTTTCAGTAATTAGTTCGCATGTCAAGAGCTCGACCACGCCAAATGGAGCTCAGAGAGGAATATGAAGTAGAAGTTTGACATGCTTGAACGGTAACCAGAATCACCGCGAGCAGTCAAATGAATACGAAATCATGGGGAAGCCTGTTGCACTGATGAAGAGCGTCGGCTATAGAAAAACACCCTGAACTTACAGCTGACTTCGAGTGAACAGGCCAATGTCGTCTTCGCGTACGGACGGTTTGTGAAGGTGGACGTTGACAAAGCGTCTCGAGTGACTGATTCTGTTCAGACAAACGTAATCTAGAATCACAGGAACGGGCCAAACGATCGTGAGGATTACAGACAGAAGCAACGGAGTGTGAAAATACCGGTTCGGTTGTTTGCGATTCCAGTTCTGGCTCTTCTCCAACTTCCACAAATGCCGTATACGTAGGCGGGACATATAGGCTACGTGGGCGGGGATGTGCACACGGATTAGTAGCGATTGTATCTTCCGGGGTTGATAGATAGTACGTTAATGCATCTATTCCTTGGTCCACTGAGGAGCCTGGTGGAGTGAACTGCGATTGACGATCGACCAAATTGACTTGGGAGCGCCAACGTCCAAAATCGAACAGATTTTGTACGGTAGATGGCCTGTCTGTGGAACAGCGAGTTATCGGCGGTTTCTGCTCGCTATCCAGGCGTTCAGAGGAAGAAACCAGTAGGAATTATGGCCGACTGAATACTCAGAAACTCTGGCGAAAACCAACACGAGTACGGTTGAACTGGAATTACAAACTGCCATTCCGCCCACAGAATCATCTTAAGACGGTTAAAGTTATTGTCTCGTTCATGGCAAACCTCGAGAAGTTTTCCCTAGCTAGTTCCATGAAACACGGAACAGAACAGAGAATACGTCATTTATAGCCCCCAAGGTGCTCCGTACATTGGCTTTAATCCATAGCCAGCATTTATAATCGGACTCGGAAAGGCATTTTGGAACAAACAAAAGACAATGTACAGATCACTACCTCTGCCCATGTAGGAATAAGAATGCATATCAATAACCGAAATTCCCTATTTTTGAGTGCAAAATCCAAGTTGTCCGATAAACCCAATGAAGTGTGAATCCAGTCAACCGAAATACGATGAGAATGATAAAGCAGCTTAGACTAATGCGCTGCCGAATCAAACTTTAGCTGGGAAAGATGACAACAATCGATCCAACTTACAGACCCGAAGGTGTCTCAGTTCGGCTGCTCGTAAATGGCATTTCTCACAACCACACAACCAACAGCCCGTCTGAAGCATGAGACAAGGTGGTCTTATAGCGACTAATAAACTTGAAACTACGAAAAGTAGGTTCACCTGATAGTAAATGATAAGAAACGGAAGTCTGATATACAAATCACCAGACAGAAGAACAAACTGAGGCCGTGTCAAGTTCAAATCCAGTCGAACCACCACCACCAGTCGATCCTCACGCAACTTCACATCAGGCTTGAACACGTTGTATCATCTGACAGTTTTTTCACCTCACCGGTTACTTGATCTTGATGTAACTCCCACCACAGTTCCACTATTTGTTGTGGAGTGGTGACGGAGTGATGAACACGAAACAGTTGCAATTTATCAAGCGTTTCGACCACAAGATGTCTTGAGCCTGATGCACTTAGTCGAAGACAGACAAGGTTGCCGGTACACACATATACACAGAAAACGGGTATTTTCGCAAAACCAAGTCCTTTTACGCGTGTATAATTTCACCGATTACCAGCGAACACAGTGAACCACAGCTGACGCCAGGCACACATCACGATAACGCCGTCATCATCGACAGAAATGACTGGATCGTTGGTTGATAGAAAACGAAAAACAACGCAAAATAGTTAAGGCATGCAGTAATTCGAACAACAGATGAATGCGACTGATAAGTGTTTTCCATAATCCGTCTTTTCAAATCCCATATCCATCTGAACCCTCTGGGTTTCCTCTGCAAACAACATCCAAGCCCACGGTCTGAGAACCACTTCTCATACGTCATACACAGTACAAGTGTAGCTACCCCCAACAATGAATAGATCTGCAGAGTGAACAGCAATGTCACAGCTCCATTTCGAAGTTGTTTTGCGAAAGGGACATCCAAGAGTAAATTCCCCTAGGGTGCCACGTTGAGGTTCTGGAAGTGGCTTTACTACAAACGCGGCAGGTCAGTTCAGCTCAGTTTGGGAATTGTGAACATGTATGTACGGTGGTTCCCGTGGTCGAAGCTTATGGCAGCGGATAGTATAAGACGCAGAAGAACAAAATAAAAACGAAAAGGAACAGCATTATGTATATAAAAGAAACAGCACTTCGATGGGCAGGAAAGAAGAATTGATATGATAGTGTAACTGGTTGCGTGAAATCATGCTGGTGGGTACTGTCAACCACTGACCCGATCTAAAGCTGTCACCTTGTCGTGATGGTCGGGCTTATGTGATGCAATGATCCTGCGGGCTACACTGGCTGGAATTCAGTTCCTAAAGGCTCAACCATGCCAGGAAGGCCAACGGGGAGCACCGCGACGAAGAAGAGCAAATCCCCGTACTGCGAGTAATCGTATTACAATGCGGTCTGGAGGTAAGGCCATACTGTCCTCTGCAACAGGAGTGTGAAGGCGGTAAGCCATTTCCCCAAGGCGACCAGCATGTCTGTATTTATGGAAGCAGCGATGCTGCCTTCCCCCAAGGAAGGACGGGTTGGAAAAGGTCGGCCCCAAAAACCGCACATTCCGATCGCCCAACGGTTGACGGTGACCGCCGGCGCATTATCCGATACGGTCGAAATACTTTTGAAACCAAAGAGCCCGGTGCTGCTCAAAAGGCACCTGCTATGAGCAGCTGCGCTAGGAGTGAGACAGTAATGCCTTACCTCCTGCGTGCTCGGGCCAGGACGGCCCCCTGTAGCCAAGTGGGTCAGACTATTGAGTCATTGGCTCCGGGAAGGGCCCCCCAAGAAAACCCTAACAACCGCTGTCTCGCTAGCCAGACTCTTGAGTCAGAGGCTAGGGGCAGGATCCCCGAACAAAACCCTATATCCTCCCACTGCCTTGTGGGTCAGATTTTTGAGTCAAAGGCTCAAGGTGGGGTACCTCAACTAAACCCCCTTCTTCGGCCTGGGCAGCCGGGAAGTAGAAGTTACCCTTGCAGCTCTTTGCTCACTGGTCTTCTTCCACACTCCCTCCCGACCCACCGTACAGTGCAGTGCAATCAACCCACCTCCCAATCCCCTGGCCAATATTCCGTGTCTAAACCTTCGCCAAGAAAAATAAACCAAAATGATCACTTACTAACCTCAAAAGATCTGATCCACATTGCAGCCTTTAATGTCTGTACTCTATGGCAAATTAGACAACAGGCAACTCTTACTGAAACCTCGCTTCCCCTTACTGTCGATGTACGTTGTGTCTATAAGACACAATGTCTATAAGCATATAAGAACCCACTTCAGTCATGCACCTCAAGCCGCTTAGGACGAGCTCAGATGTTCCACATTTCACTATTCGGGTATCCGGTGATCCTGACGCAATGGCTCGTGATATCTACGGTGTGGGAGTTGTACTCAGTCCGAAGGCTGAAAGCGCCTGACTGGACTGGATCCCAGTAATCAGTCGCCCGTTCGCTTGTCTAGCTCAATTAGGATCAATGCAGGTCGATGCGGTAAAACGGTGTTTATTTGTCGTATCAGCGTACGCACCGACAGACTGCAGTTCTGGGACTGAGAAGGACGGGTTTTATCACGATTTGTCGCAACTGCTTCGGTTAGCAAGAAAGACGGATACAGTAATTCTGGCGGGTGATATAAATGCCCAAGTTGGACGACTAAGTCCGAAAGAAGGGTGGGAGATTTAGGGTCGATGCTCAGCGTACGGACTATGGGGAGCGACTGCTTCAGTTATGTGCAGATCCATCGTCTGTTCCTGGCCAGTACAAACTTCCAACATAAACGCTCACATGGAGTTACTTGGAGGACAGCTACCAAAAGACAGTCGTGGACTCAATTGAACCAGTAGGCTATCAGTTACCGATGGAGAGCCACAGTTAAGGATTGTCGTTCCTTCTGGAATACACAACTTGACTCTGATCACGCCACCGTGCGGGTCTGGTTAGCACTTCGCTTTCCGCCAGCATTACGCGTGCCAAAGGAGAGCAGCTCTTCGTTTCAGAGAGGTTTGGTAAACAAACAAACAAACCTCCCTGAAACAATGACTACCCAGTCGGTCCCAAACATTTTCCAATTGATTGAGAGCAGCTCTGTTCATCAACTTCGACAAGTTTCAGTCGCTGAAGAGTACCGAGCTGATCTGGCTAGAAAGCTACTGGAAACGCGCAGTCATGAGGATGACGAAGATTGCTTGGAGGTTGAATGGAGGTGAGTTAAAGAAGCTGTGCTCTCGGCTTTTAGAACTGTTTGTCCAGGCCATCTGACTCAACTAAATGAACACTGGATACCGTCGGGATCAGCAGATCTTAGTGCTGTCAGAAAGGCCATACGAGCAACTAGCGACTATGATGGCGAACGCATATCCCTCAAACACTGGATAATCAGGAACTTGAAGAATGACAGAACGCCGGTGGATTTCGAAAGCCCAAGAGATGGAGGAAGCTTTCGCTGCAGGCAACAGCCGCGCTCTGTTTCAACTGATTCGATCGACCGGTCAAAAGAAGGCAGTTGTCAGTGAGACAATATGCGAAAAAGACGGAACAGCAATTCACTCCTTCAATCGTCGTCTTGAGCGGCGAACTGAGCACTTCAAAGAACATTCCAGCTGGTTTCCTTCAACACACCCGCTGGAAGAACCAAGCGGGCTCGAATGGAACATTGACACCAACCCGCCATCAGCAACCGAAATGCAGCATAAGATAGTAATCCTGAAGCGCGACAAGGCACCTGGACAAGATGGTCTGCACCCCGTGCTTTTCAAAGAAGGTGGCAAGGTCCTGATGAGCAGTCTGACGACCACACTGCAGAAGGTTTGGGACGAAAACAGAATACCAGCCGAATCAAGCTCCTCGACCGTCATCCCAGTTTTCGAAAAGGGAGCAAGAACGTCATGCGAAAACCAGCTTGGTATCAGCCTGGTATCCGTCGCATCTAAGGTGCTGTCTAGCATTATTTTGCGCAGGTTGATGGTTACCGGAAGCGACAAACTCGTGAGAATCAAGCTGGGTTTCGCCCTGATCGAGGATGCATCGACCATATCTTTACCTTGAGGCAAATTCTTGAACAGCTTCACTCTTTCAGACGTCCCACGTTGGTCGTTTTTCTGGATTCTGTCGATCGTCAGCAACTTTGGCAGTGTCTGGTGATCAAAGGTGTCCCTTCCAAATTTCTATCCCTTATGAGGGCACTGTATGCGAACTCCTGTGGGCGCGTACGAGTATACGGGAAGCTCTCGCCTGAGTTCACCACGTCCAGTGGTGTAAGACAAGACTTTGTTATTGATATGCTACTTGGAATTTCTCTGCCTGTCTCTGAAGCCTCGGGAGTCGAAATGCTCCCGGGACGTCCCCTCACAGACACTGAGTATGCAAACGATATTGCTCTCCTTGGTTCAGATCCCTCCCAAATGCAAACGATTTTAAATAATCTAAATAACTGCCGCACGGTTTGGCATGCGCTTTACACCAGCAAAGTGTAAAGTGCTACAACAAGACTGGGTGGGATCAAATGCACATCTCATGCTTGCAGGCGAGCCAATCGACGTGGTAAATAAATTTGTTTACCTAGGCACCTGTATAAGTTCCGGTGACTGGCTGGAGACGGGATTATTGCTCCAATCGGAAAGGCCAGGACAGCTTTTGCCAACCACCGACACCTACGGCGCCGACGTGACGTCAGTTTGTCTGTCAAGGTGTTGTATCGTGGGTGGCGGTCTATTGTTTACGCCGGAACTGAGCCTGCCAGACTACACGATAAGGAGAAGACAGAGAACCCGGGACACGGCTGTATTGTCCGGACAAACATACAGAGCTTCTGCGTAAATATATAGGATGACTAAAGGGCCCAATTTGGTCGTTCACTTGTTCGTTCTGTACAGCCAGTGGCGACATTCCTGCCGTGAACAAATTCACACCCACTCCGCTGGTCGCATGCTGCTAAGCCGTGTTTGGTAAGCTGCGCCAACGAACCTGCTATCAGGAACGTGTGGGACCGATGGTGACCTTGGGGACGCATCGTCCTCTGCACATTTACTTTTCCATGTCTGGATGCGTCCCGACACAAGGGCAGAGTTAACACTGCGCCGGTGCGATCCATACCGTTTTATGGATCAGAAACGCGGCCACTACGCGCAGAAGACATACGGAAGATGTCAGTGTTTGACCATCGGTGTCTCCGAAGCATTGGTCAGGTCTGCTGGGAACATAGGACTAGAAAGGCTGAGATACGCCAGATGATCCCAGGAAGAGGGAACTCTCCCGCTTCATAGGTTACGCTTGTAAGGACATGCACTCCACATGCCAGAAGACCGTCTGCCTCACAGAGCATTTTTGCCTAGCCCTGTGCTGAGTGGAAGCGACCAAGAGGTGGACAGTGTATGGCCTGGCAAAAAGACATGGAAACACTAACCAGTAAACTTAGTCGGGTCGGCAACTGCCGCCTCCCTGGATGGGGACCCCGGGATCAACTCACCAATGGTTAATGGCATTGGCAGAAATGGTCCAATCGCGCAGTCAATGGCTCTTGTGCATCAAAGCTATCACCTTCAGTGCGTAGCTACCCAGTTCCCGAACTAACCAGATGTGTCATCGCCTCTAAGGCTTGGCTGTATGTCCCACACTCTCCCGTTTTCCGGTGATCGAAATTGTATCAGCTGGAACCAATGTGCCGATGATACACGGTTTATAGCTGATAGATTGAATGGAATTGTCAACCACTGATGTGATGTGTTTTCGATACCTCAAACTCGCAGGCGAGATGTACCAGCGCAATCAAGACCTTTTTTTCATTCTTCATCTCCAGGTTATGCGTTGTCCGTTTTGTGATATCTCCCACTCGGAATCTGTCTCAGCAAACCGGGCAAGTAGAGGCAGTCGATCACCTGGCATACGAAGCATATGGTTGAGCCAGTGTGGTTGGTGCAGCCGAATCAACTCGTCGGCTGGACAGGCGAAAATCGGTTGCCAAAAGCCATTTGTCGCACTTCAGTAGTGCTAATCCGATGTTATCATGAAATGTATGCAATGGTTCTAAGGCACCGACAGTCAAAGACAAGCAGTCTTCTCTTGTCCTCAACGCGCAACGATCAGGTTTGACAACCGTGAAGTAACACTGGATGCGCTGCGACCTTCCACCGAGAGTCTAGTAGGTGCTAAGTTGAAGGCAAGCAGAAGTGGCTTTTGTGATTTTAGCGTCCACTTCGTCAGCGATACTGCCACCCGACCTGATGTAATTACCAATATGGGTAGATCTATCGACTACCTCTAGTGCTTCTGATGCGACGACCAACTTTATTGGCTCATTCGCCCAGTCTTGCGGAAGCGCCTTGAAGTTCGAAGGTGCAAAGTGCATAGAATAACGCATATTTAGATCATTTAGTGTACTTTGTATCTGGATAGAATCTCAAGCAGAGCAGTGCCGTTCGTGTACTCCAAGTTTTGAAAGGTCTTCTCCAGGAAGAAGCTACACGTCAGAGGTAGAAGTATCGACCGTTTCTCCAATAATTAAGACGATTAGGAAGTTGAAGATAAAACATGACAAGGGACAACTTTGACGGACATCACCTCTGGAAAATACTCTTCACAGACTTTCAAGTGCCGACGGGTGTTGGATTATAAGGATGGGAGCAGCGTGACAAAAGTGCTCAGTGAATCTTTGAAGGATGGGTGTCGCAACAAAGCCGCACGATCGACTGAGTCGGACGCTGTTTTTGGAGCTAAGAAGATAACAACTGTTGGTCACCTGTATATGTGGCGGTGCTTTAGAAGTTGCCGCAAGTAGACGTTGTCTATGAATACACGATCCAGACGGAACCCTGCTTGATTTTGACGACTGCCTCTCAAAATTGAGAAACTGATACTTCTCACACTGAGATCTAACACCGTTCGTGAAAACAGGAGCGCCAGGCCAGTAAAACTGGTTTCCGAATGGTCCCACTCACGGAAGCATGTGGTGGAACTTGGGATGGACCTTCAAGACATCTTACTCTCCGGTAACTCCACTGCCCAGCAGATCTGTTGGAAGGGCGTTACGGATAAGTTAGAAGAGTTCAACTGACTTTGGTCGCCGCCGCCTGTTCAATTTCTTGGATCCGCTTTAGCCACTACATCTTCAGGTCAGTCTTGAGAGTGTGGTTCAGGGGTGGTTTTCAGAGATCTCACTGAATCGTAGTGTTGCTCTGATAGGACGTCCTTCCTCGCCTCTATCAGGGACGTAGACGGTGGTGAAATCCAAATTGACTTGGGTCGGGGCCTTGCTTCGGAGCTAGGTTCTTCCGTCACTCGGTTCCCTTATTAAATTTGCAGCCCGTTTAATCATTCATCTCCGGAACAATCGGTTTATGGAACATTGTGACATTTCCTGTCTTCACATTTTTTCCAGATTTTAGCTCTTCAGGCATTGCATTCTTTGCATCCCAATTGGGACCGAATTTCGTTACCATATGCGGTTTCCATTTGTCTTACTCATTTTACGGAGTCTACGACATGGGATATCCATCCCATGTGAATAACTTTTATGTGCGATTAAAAACTCATAAGTTTATCACCCGAAACGGGCAATTAGCTAAGAAGGACTCACAAAGGCTTATCCAAAGGTGGAGTGATGCCTATCTAATGGAGCCATATGCACACGGTATACAAGAGTAAAAAGTCAGACCGGTCGCTTGTCGTTTGAAGATGAATGATAAAACGACAACGACGTTTTACGTGCAAAGTAACTGCTCGTGGCCTCAGCAGCGGCTGAAGACTGGTACTGGCTTAATTGGGGGTCCACATTTGAGGTTCTTACCCTCTATCACTTCTCTCCCTCCGACGCGGACAGACACGATTAATATCAGCAACAATTAAAACAACACTAACCGCCACCCTCACAGTCCCCATCACATCATCAGGATAACCTGTGATGAAGGCTTAAGTGTCAGTTTGATACTGTTAACCTAAATGACCAAATGACATGCTATTTGATAGGCAAAACTACTCCAACCCTGACCGGCAAAGTGGAAACCAATGTTTGGACAGTGGTACACCATTTTCCTCACTTCATGCCGGCACAGTCCACTGTCAAAATTTTTGGTTGATGTAAAAGTACAAAACTGTAGTGCCTTACTCCAGATTGTTTATATGTGATCATTTTGACATTTGCGACCTTATATCATTTAAAAATGAATTCGTTAGGACCATCGTAACGGCTCGATGATCACGTCTAAACGATATGTTGGTCGTGCTAATTGGGAGAACCTGGTGTTTCTATCTTAGGTGATGAGGATACAAACAACTGATATTCCTCGTTGTAAGTGCACCAAGTCAAACTCAGTCACCAAAGCGTGACACCTCCAAGGGAGTTGAAGCAGCTGTAGTGCATGGAAATTAGCTACACTCCAGTCAGTCCACTCCGGCAGTTCTTGTCACCGATAAATAAAAATGAACTACGAGGAGAAGAAAGACAAAATCCCGGCGGCTAAAAAATGAAAGCAAATTTAAGGGGTGAATATATCTGCTTGGATCCGCCAGTGCCACTGGCTGTGTGGTTTAGTCATATCAGCGAGGATCTTAACCACCGATTACGTGAGCCATTAACTTCACCTAACAAACAACGTTTGCCAGGTACACGTGTGTTTGTATGTTTTCTGTCATCAGCCCGTCAGCTGAAGAACGACTGGTGCCTGTGCTGCACATAAAATGAGATCTGCATCCAAAGGTGGAATTTGAATGCCCTGAAGTAAGAACTGGAGCATTTATCTGTTTTAGGTTATCTTTTCGGTAAACAAGCGCTGCACACTTTCTCTGAGGTTTAGCTGGACCAGTTAGGCCGCTTCCTTCCCCCAAGTGTAGAAGCACCCTATTTCTGGCAGGTGTTCGCTCTTGAAAGGGATAACGGTATCCATTAAATCTAAGTGAGCGGAACTTTGTCACGCAATGATCGAATATTGTACCGGAGTAAGCGACAGTTGAAAAAAATACCAATCATCATAGACATTGACAGCATCTAACTTATTGAACGCCTAAATTCCATTGCAGCTTTTTTTAAAAGTTGCATTGAGAAAAAAAGGGATAAGAAAGATTACCTGATTTCAGCCAAATGTGTGTTGTGAAGGATCTGGGGTCCGCGTAGTCCTCACTGTGTATGATTGGAAAGGTTGCAAGACATGGTTCCTAATAAGTGTCAACGGCGTCTTTGTCATCAGTTTCTATCCAGATTGCCTGAATGAATATCTGGGTGTACGCACATCGGAATGATTGTGTTAGTAGCACTCAGTCCCTTCTCAATCCACCTTTATTGTTTTCTTCACAGTAAGGCTTTTAAATAAATTCTGGTTGTACAGCAGAGAAGCGCCATTGTTGAACACTAATGTTACACTGTTGGTGAGGATGACGATGAAACAATGGGAACAGCCAGATAAATGGATTGGAACTCCCATTTCGGAGACATTGCAAGAATCTATTAACACAGAATTTGTTCGAAAAGCCAGACACGCTTAGTACATTTCCCTTGCATACTCTCCTTCATACACCAATGGATTGGGTGAACTACTGCAAGAGCGGCGTAGTCACAACCTACGCTCATCAAAACTAGTGTGTATATCACTTTGACTGTGCAACACTTTGATTGCCATACCAGCTGTACCGTCCTGTTCACCGATCCGGTAGTAAAGCATGGAGGGGCACGAAAGAAAGATAAGCAGGGTTGATCATTGAAAAAGGAAACCTACATTTGTTGCTGGAGATGCAAGACCGTGTCTTCCATGTCCCGGCGAAATGATTTGTACTCAGCAAGCTCAGCCATGCAATGTTGGAGTTCGATCTCTTTCAATTTCAACTTGTCTTGTGTACAGCGCTGAAGTACAAAAAAGGTCGTCACCATTGGCTCACCAAACCAAAAAACAGTGCACAAAATACCGTTTTCCCTAAAACTTTACAAACACGCTGATAGGCAAGACAATCAAGTTTAAAATGTTGATGTCAATGTGGGGAGCACCTTTGGGTTTCAAGTAGATTTTTCGCGCACAGTACATCCTCGAGATGTTAAACGCTATTAGAAACTATTAGAAATACTATTAGAAACAGCCATATTATTGCTAACTGAAGGAAGTCACTCCGGCACGCACTCATTGTGTTCCTTGACGTTCAGCCTTAATCACTCAATCACCACCAAGTCTTCAAAGTCGACTACTTATTGGATAAAATCGAGGTAAAGCAAGCGAACCAGTGATTTCTGAGCTTGAATAAAGTTAACTACTGGCAAAAAAGACCAACGGCTGCGAATCCGCAATACTGTTGAAAAAGTACGAGGGCTGGTACAAGTTGTCCGTAGTTTCCTCAACGATCCAACTAGATATATGTCGGGGAGATGTGCAATTAGAATGGTCTCTGATAAAATGCCTGTGTTATCTATAATCTAATAACGAGATCCGAGGCACCAAGATCCGATCCAAGATCCTACGGGTCGGAGATCAGTATGCGAGAAATATGGGAATTCTAACAGAATGTACCACATTCAAACCGCACAAAGGTATGGATTGTGGTCATTTAGAAGAGATGAGCTGGTACATAAGTAATCAGATGACACTTTGGGTGGACCAATAGGGGCGAGATGGCTCAGTGGCTAGAGCGTGAATTTACCGACCGGAAGGTCCGTGGTTCGAGGCCGACCTCTACCTCTCGACTTCCCCTGGCTTGGCAGTATCCCAGCCCTCGTGCTTCCTTCTGGTGGCATGGCAGCTAGGCACCGAAAGGGTATCACAGCTGAACGATTGAGCGGACCAATACGATCATTAGTGACGCCAAAGGCCTTGAAAGGCTGATACACTGTTAGCATGACGTATGAAAAGAAAAACTAGATTTCGGTGATCAAACTTGAGGTTGTGGTTTTGTGACGGTTTGAGGTGCGGTTTCTGCAAACGGCGAATCTCAGTTGGAAATTCCGAAGGAAGAGAATATAGCTTATTCATGCATCAGGATGCTTTCGATTCCAAGAAACCGGTTGGGATCCATGACCTTTCGGTGTGGTGATGCACCCACACAAATCCCATCTGATCGAAGTGTGGTTGTTACTTCTTAGAAGCAAGAAGACGGATTACCCAGCTCACAGTTCACCGTTACAACCGATCAAAAATGTCTGGGGTTTACGAGCGAGCATGATTTATGTTAATTGTCGTGTCTTCCATGCACTGCGTTAGATGAGGTTTGTCGTCCTTTGAAAATATGAAGCTAAAATTGCAAGAAGTTTGAGTGAAAAGAAACCCGAACGATGTGTCTCATTCCTGACTAATAAAGGTCGGTACCGCATGGTTGTTTTGATAAGATGTCCAGAGGGAACATTAGTCAGAAGAAACTAATTTAAACGTGTCCTAATTAAAACCCAAAGCCAGATAGCCAGCAAAGAAAGTTTTATTGTTTTGGATGTCAGTGAGAAAAGTTGGGTGCTTCTAATAGCATTTTTCCCTTTATTTACACTCATTAAGGTCATTCCCTGCAATGAACGTTGACAGGACCGCCGACGCGGTGGAGAGCGGGCACCATAGCACGTGTTGGAACCTGCAACTGTACGTGAATACAGGGAAGGAACCATGTAGCTAATGGGACATTGACAAATTTCGTCTAATTGTTTCTATAGTGGTCTCGTGGGAGTGACCAAACAAGGCGGTCGCTGTAAAGACGTCTCATTACAGTCAACGTAATACGTGCGAAGACATTCACTAGTCAGTTGATGCCAAGACATCAGGCGTTTCCTCAGTTTCACAGCAATCCAACGCAATAAGCGCAATCACCGAACTGCAAAATCCCGTACGTCATGGTAGGCCAAATTCGAAATCGGAAAGTCCATACTGCTCTCATATCGACAGTGAGTAAAGTACAACTGTACTGATTTTCTATTCGTTGTCGGTGTTGTACCAGAGCTGAGCTGTGAGAAAACAATGAAGAGGTAAGGCGTCGGATATGTGTGTGTTATGTGGAAGCACGAAAATGAACGCTGGTTCTTCAAAACGAGGGCTTCGACGATATGTAGTAAGTTCGGCAATGGTAGAGAGCTGTACAGAAGTGGGAGAATTCGCGTAGTTCTGGGGTTCTCAGCCGTTTCCCAAACTGAGTGGTTAAAAAATACCCAACAGTCTTCTTACCTTCACTAACTTTGGTGAAGCACAGAACCCCTCACTGCACTTTTGCTTTTTGCTCTGAAGTGTACTGGTTGGTTGAGCCACCTAGGTCTCCGAGGGCAGTATGAAAAAAAGCTCGACTTCCATTAGAGTGGTCGTACTTTGTTTATCACTCCCACGTTAAAGGAAGATTACTTGAGTCACGGGTGCTGAAATGCACGAATAGATGGAGCAGTAAGTTCATCATAAGAAACTTCCCAACTTCCTCGCGAGACAAAGATTTTGTTTCCAGAAGGATAACTTTATCCCCCAAGAAAGGCACCGAATCTAAAAATACATCATAACTGCAGGCTAACTGTACCAACGGCCATGCTCTACGGTTGACCAAGTATGTAGCTGGAAGAGCTTGCTCGCTTGCATTCGCAATGCAATGTGACTAGAGCACCTATCATAACAAGAGAGGATAAAGATGGGAGTAACTGCCTCCCCCCTAACAAAAGTGCATACTGAAGGGTCGGACGAACACATGTTATTATGGAAATTGGGTTCTTTACATGAGCGTGTTCAATCACTGAGTTAAAAGGGTACTGATCAGCCAAACAACACGGACACTTGGTAGGCGAAACGACCGGGAAGAGTGCTCGTTCTGTAAGAACGACTCTTTATATATAACGACTCTTTATAATATACACTCCACCCACAGGGTGATGGACACAGTTCCATGAAGGAAGCACATTTCTTTAGCCTATGATGAGGGGGAACGCGCGGTGATTTCTTTTACTCGTTCAGTCACGAATAACGCGACAAGTATGGTAGCAGATAGGTTTACCTGTGAGTGTACCGTCTTCTACTCCGTTTGGAACGTCATTCTCGCATGAGCTTGCTTGAAGATCACCACTATGTGAAACATCACGCATTCTGGTAAACACAGCGCATGGATTTCTCTGTTCCTGCTATCTCTTCACACCAAATGCTCAGTTTTTCGTTGCACTTACTGTGCACATTAAATATCAGTACACAGGCTGTACTGTCATGAGGAACAAGTTTTTTCTGGGTCTCAACTTGGTATAATTCCTTCGTTCCCCTCTTGGAGGATGAAAACCTTTCTGGGGTGAGGGCGCTGTACCTGGTGAGCTGTTTGTGGAGCAGCATGAACAGAACTCTTTAGCGAAGTATGAAGAAAGAGTGTAAACAGCACCGTGTGCATCAAGATACCTCGCAGAACCGGTCAAAGATGGTTGCGGAAGATGCACACCGTTCTGAAGAATCCCACAAATTCTGTGGGATATTTCGTAACCTGGTATACCGACGTGGGAGCACAGACATTCCCCGGGGTTTTCCCGAGAAAAACTCCCCACTTCCATGTGAAGGGCGAACAACAATAATTGGGTACCCGTAGTAACCAAAAGAGAATCGAGATAGAATATCCGCATAGTCAGTCAAACTTTGAATCCTTGATAACAGGCAGGAACACGGCTTAGCGCAGACAGACATTGCTACACTTAAATCTGTCTAACAGGATATGGCCATACGCTAAAGCTTTATACTGACATGGCAAATAAATAAAAAATACCTGTTGGTCACGGAGAAAATCACAGATCTTCTGTTGCTCGATTAATCGAAGTCGCCAATGAGAATCCTGATCCACATGTTCTTTGGAATAATGCTTCTCTGAGGACCTTCCGAAAAGCTGAAAACGACTGGGATGACAAGAAATCAGATGCCGTAGATAAAGCCGAAGTCAAAATTTAAGCCAATATGGGCGGCCGAAACTGACTCGTCTGCAGTGTACACGAATTCGTATGAACAGATAGTGAAATCTTCAAACATGTCTACCGGATGGGTAATGCATATGATATGATATATATATATATATATATATATATATATATAAAATGTATTTGTGTGACCCATGATCACCCTTCCGTGTACGAAATATCAAAACTCACCATGCATCGCCAGAAAGATAGGGTGTGTAGTCGATCGGCTTGAATCCGTCATCATTTCCATGGTTTTGTTTCACATTCAAACTAACAGCCACAAAGAAATCGTATCAATAAGTTGGTACACAAGTGTACCTGAACTCCAAAGACTTCAACTGGTACATAGCATCCACAACTTCATCCAACTCGCTGCTCAACAATACTGCCTCCTTATTATATAGTTTTCTGAAAAGAAAAATATGACTTCGGTGCACTGAGTGATCAGGGGTTTACCGAGAATTGCCCGGCAGTTTGATATGTACATGAGTTTGGGGACAAAGGAAAAAGTACACAAATACTAGTCAATCATAGGATGTGATGGTAGGAAAATTAACCTAAAATTATAGTTCTAGAGGGTCGAAGTGAATAAACTGTTCCTTTAACTTAAACAGCTTTCTGCGGTAGCAGTCTTGAATAAAGCCACATGCTGCGGTGTTGTCTAACAATTTGAATTCTTTGCTGCATTCCACCAGCTATGTACTACAAGCGTAGTAAAACAAGCAAAATGATTCAACTCGTTAGGGTTGTCCCCAAGCTAACATGAGAATACCAGTCACATCCCTGGTTCTTTCCGTTTGCCAAGCGCAGCTGTCATTTTCTAATGAACTGCGCTTCAGCAAACTGTACAAGTCTTGTTCAGCGGGTAAAAAACGACCTGAAAAGTCACCGTCTTGTCAACTCCACATTTTCATTGAAGCAATAGGTGAGTGCTGGACGGAGAGGAGAGTTTTCCAAAGTTTGACCTTAGGCTGTTACATATGGGCAGATATAGATGATTCACGTTACTGCGTAGCAAAATGGTACATGCTCAGAATCTCTCAGTCGTCGTTTTCTTTCAGTTATAAATACACCACTCGCCAGAAAATACAAGTTAGCACCAAGTGTTGGTATGCAATCAGGTTAGCTTGAATGCTCGCGAGGGAGATTTCAGCTACCATTTGGCTGTGAACTCCTTGTGCTCTCTTCACTGTCATGTCAGTCTGTGTTGCAGGTCCACTGCCAATGATTCGCGTCACATGAAAGCGCTAAATTCTCGTTTGACCCTAACAAACGTGCATCCTTGAAATCATTCGTGCACATGAAATCCTCGCTAAGTTTTGCGAAAGTTTTCACAAATTTCGTGGCAGTTTATGAGCTTCCATTCTTTCCAACAAATTAGCTCAGTTTAGTAATACGTATATAAGGATAGAATCGACGAAATATTAGTAACAAATATAGACCTTACTTTGGCCGAACGAATCAGCAAGCGAACAAGAAAATTAAGCAGCTAAAGAACAAGAGGATGGTCTTTCATTGGGACGCAGCTTATTCCGTCGCGAGTCCCCCCTGAAGATCAGTCAAAAGATTCTCTTTAACCCCCCGTGTCTAATGGGAGCCATGCGTAATCGCAATTCCTCAAGCACACACTTTAGTCATCTTTGTTATGCACGACAGTTAAGTTATCACCATCTTTAATCAGTAGTCATTACCGGTCGCTGTCCCCACCACCGTTTTTTACAAAAGTGTACTGTACAGCAATTACGAATTTTTAAGGCAAATGTAAATCTTCGAAACTTCTTCCTCTCCGTCCTTTGAAACATTCGCAGATGACGATATATATATATATATATATATATATATATATATATATATATATATATATATATATATATATATATGTTACAGTACGATTTTCATGTCATTTGTCAGCTTTAACCTCTTTAGCTGAAAACTGCGTATATGTCATACAACGGTTACGGCTGTCACAGTTTCGTTCGCGATGATCTGGGAATATACGGTGGGACAGCTACCCATTGGAGGAAGTAGCTGATATCAATGACGCATGAATCCGGCGAAGGTAGCGAAATTAGGATTGAGCGTGTCTGAATTTGTTGGCAATGGAAAAGAAAGCAACCTTCGCTTATAGGACGGGAAGGAATTCAGAAGGAACATAGATGAACAAAGAACTGTGAGGGCAAATGATACTTCTCGGTTGCGCGTATCAAGAAAGGAAGTTTAGTTGAGGTAGTCCAACTTGAAAATATGACACAAAAGTCTGATCCACAATGCAGCGGGAAATACGAGGGTTTCGTTCAAGGACCCAACCATTAGCCTGACGCAAAAGGCAGTGGGTAGAAGGGTTTTCTTGGGAGCCGAGTGTGCG
The DNA here is from genome assembly GCA_004794785.1 of Opisthorchis felineus. Taxonomy (NCBI): domain Eukaryota; kingdom Metazoa; phylum Platyhelminthes; class Trematoda; order Opisthorchiida; family Opisthorchiidae; genus Opisthorchis; species Opisthorchis felineus. The sequence continues at coordinate 582,976 of SJOL01008269.1, read as the reverse complement.
GTATTTACAGCCGAACTTTTCTTGCCCATCCTTCCTCTAGGGAGGTCAGCACCACTGCTTCCACACTTATGGATATGCCGGTCGCCTGGGGAAAACACTTTACTGCTTTTACACTGAAATCATACAGGATTGTCTGTCCCAGACTGCCTCGTATTACGATTACTCGTAGTACGGAGACTCGCCGTTCTTACTGTGGCTGCTCCCCTCTGACCTTTCTGATACGGTTGAGCCTCGTGGAAAGAAGTTCCAGCTAGTTTAACCCGCGGGATAATTGGACCACTCAAGCCTGACGTTCTGGTCTTAAAATGATTTTTCACTGCCTGAATGTTTTCAGCGGCTTCCAAAGACGACCCCAGATGATGTGCTTACCATACCTCCGTGACGGATGGGGGTGGGATCGGTACATATGGGCCTGTGTGGCAAATAACCAGTAGGCAATAAGGTACTCGAGTTCTGCGCCAAACATTTTTGGAAAGTACTACATTAGTTCAATTGAATTCAATTTACCAGCTATAAACCGTGTACCATAGGCACATTGGTTCCAGATGCTGCATTAGAACAACTTTTAACTAGATTTCGGGCGTATCGGGAGCATAATTACGGTTACATTCAGCTAACTTTGAAGGTAAGCACTCATAGAATCGTCCCATCAGTTGTGTGGGGTTCACCGGATATCCACACGACGGGTCCAGGAACGTAAACTCGCGGAAGTGTACGCTGTAACCACACTTCTAAAATCCAGTCATTAAGGTACACCATAACAAGTTCAATGTAAGCTTTAGTCGATAACTTTAACCCGGTTTACAGTGCGCTCTGGCCTCATATCGCCCAAATGGAATACAAAGAAACCAGGCCGATGCAATGTCAACTGCAGAATTGTTACAGCCGGACGAATTATCACACGTCAAAAGAAACCTAGCGTGCGTCTGATGGAAACGGAAGGCTAAGGAAGTGGAACAGGTCCAGAAAGCCGGGAATATCCGAAGATTATTTCGGCTGATTCTCGCGACCGGCCCCCGGAAACCGACTGTGAGCGAAATGATCGAGGATCAAAGATGCGCGGCCATCATCAATAAAGGACGACTCGACTGCTGGACCGAGCATTTTGAACAATTCTCGCTGCCAACTGCATCCACTCATTTGGATGCCGCTGGGGTGGAATCCTAGACAGTGAACCTGGAACGGCCCATGCATTCGGAGGTTTATGTGTTCTCTCGAGCACCAAGGACCCCCTACCCGCACTGTTCAAAGACGCAGGTGAAGTCGTCAGTCACTGATTTTGATCTATTTGCCTGCATCTGGGAAGAGAAGACTATCCCAAACAACTAAGTAGAATCGGCGATGAAGCCCGTATTCGAAAAAGGAGCCCCTAGTGAGTGGTAATCAGGGGGGATCAGCTTGGCTCCAGTGGTAACACGACTCTTGGCGTCACTTAACCTGCGTCGCCTTATACTGGCCCGTGAAGCATTGACTCGAGAACAGCAAGTGAGATTACGGTCTTGTAGGGGCTATTTTGACAAAATCTTCACAATTGTCAGATACTAGAACAACGGTATACGAATAAACTACCCACAACTTTGGTATTCCTGGATTTCCAAGGCTCGTTCGATTCAGCTAACCGGTCAGTTTTCCCAAAAACAATTCCTCAGCAAGGAATGTCCCGAAAGTTTGTGAACAATAATACGTTCTTTGTGTTCTCAGATTCGCAGGCAGGTGACAATATACGGGAAGCTCTCCAGAAGCTTCTGTACGCAAAGTGGTCTGGTAAGGATGCCTAACCTCTCCATTCCTACAGAACTTCGTAATTCGCGAGATAGTGACAAAAGATGGAAGCTATTCTAAACCCTAGTGTCTAGGTGGGTGCTGATGAAAACCCCGTCGCTTTGGAATATGCAGACGAGATGGTTCTGTCTCCGAAGGAGAGAAAAAGGAGCAGGTGTCTTTGGATCAACTGACCAGTCATCCCGTCATTTGTCATGCGCTTAGCAGGCACACAGCGTAAAGCCATTCTCCTGGACAGGCGGTCACTGAACACGCCACCCACAATCCAAAAAGGGAGGAGGTTGTGGATCGTTTTATATACCTTGGAAGTTGTATTAGTTCCGACCGTAGTGTGACAGATGAGCTCAATGCAGGATTCTCTAAGGTTCGGGTCGCGTTTGCAAATTTGAGACACCGATGGCGACAAAACAGCCCCAAATCTCAAGGGGCGTGTCTATCAGTCTGAAATATTGCCTGTTTTGTTGTATGGCTGTTAGACGTGACCTAAGTGAGTAGTGGAACTGAGCTGTCCTCGGGTCTTCGACAACCATAGCTCCTATAGGCTGGTACTAGCGAATTCACAGCCAGGCAATTAGAAAACGAGTGTTCGGTTGTGCAACATATAATTCGATCGAAGAACCTGTCCCGCACAAAGAGCTGTGGTAGTTTTCTCATGTATTGCGCATTCTAAATCACCACTTGTCGAACAGTGGGCTGTTTTCCGTGTCCAATTCAGAATGGCGCAAGCAGAGAGGTGGCCAACCTTTGACCTGGTAGAGGAGTTTTTGTTGCGAGAGTTGGGTGGTTCCAGGTGAGATTGGAATGAACACAACAGAAGGGTGTAATGTACGCTTTACTCGTCTAATAACCGTAGTACATGAGCTGAAAATATAGAATGATAATTGCTAGTTAATTATATATGAAAAGTATGCTTTATATAGCCATGACACTCACCCCACCTTGGAATAAGTGTGTACCTTAGTGGTAAACGAGAAAGGGCATCAGCAACACGTTTGTCCGTTCCTGGCATCGTAGCAGTTGCACCCCGACAATTCGATTTTACACCGTTCAATCTTGTCATTCTTTATTTTACCCAGTTGTTAGTTCTTATACATAAAGGCAACCGAACGTTGATTCGTAATCAGTTTAAAATGTCTCCCGAGGAGATAGTGGTGCCAGTTACGGATCGCTTCGAAGATAGCATATGCTTCTTTTTCGACAGCAGAGTGGTTTCTCTCGTTTGCAGACAAGGTCCTGGAGAAAAAGGCGACCGGCCGGTTACCCTAGCTCAGGGATGCACCAATAACAACTTCGGACGCATCAGTTTCGGCGACGAGAGGGGTGCTGTAGTCAACAGTAACGACCATTGCATTTTTCCATTCGTGCTTAAGGTTCTCCAATGCTTTCTAATACTCTTCGGCAGCGGGAATATTTTAACTAAAGGATGAATTTTGCTTGAAAACCCAGGTATCCTTTGGAGAAGCTGCTTTTTGTGTTGTTGTTGTTGTTGTATGTTTTAGCGACGTTGAGAAAATGCATAAAATTACGGTCATGTTCAGCTCCTGTTTTACCGCATACAGTAACGCTATCAACATAGGCGAATGTGTGTTTCACCTGTTCGGCTTTGATGACATTGTTTAACGTCCGTTGGAAACACGCAGCCCCGTTTGTTATTTCGGAAGGAATGCGTCGAAACTGGTATAGGTTCCCACCACCTTCGAATGCAGGAAACGGCTTATCTGACTCGAGTATTGGAACCTGATGACATGCACTCTGGAGGTCAAGTGTACTGTAGACAGTATAGCGTGCGATGGTTTCGATCATTTGATCCAGTATTGGTAAAGCATAAGCGTCAAGGTAGGCTAGGCGACTGATGGTCTGGCTGTAAACTACGACCATGTGTCTCTTGTAGTTCGTATTGCGCCTTACGTGCACTTGCGCTCTCCATGGAGAATTTGATGGTTCGGTTATGTCATCGGTGAGCATTCGGTCTACTTCGGTTAGTATGAGTAGTTCATCTTCCGGTGTATGACGACGGGATTTCGTGGCGATCGGTTGGCAATTCGCAGCAAGGTTAGTGAATGAAGATGGGGATTCCAGTTTCGCGGATGTTACGCCGCACAGTCAGGGTACCCCGTTGACCACCAAATGGAATTTCAACTTATCATGTAGCCCCAAGAAGTAATGTCCGAGAAGGGGGTCTGCAGAGGATCGGTAATATACAAAGTTTGAACTGTTTGTGTGTAGCACCTTTGTGCTAAATGGACACAAGGCAATAACCTTTGGTGGAACATGAATGTATCGCCGACGCCATTGTTATCACCGAATCATACGGAAATGGTTTCCAGTTATAAGCTGGTGGAAAAAAGAAACTTCTGGAGCTGCCGGTATCAATAAGAGATTGGACAGCAACGCCGTTAACCACAATATCTGTTGTAGTGTAGACAGGCAATTGGGAGTAGCGGCACAGAATGACGAAGAGATTGAGGAGTCTTGAACTGAACCCACATGATATTTCGAGGTTTCGGACCAACGGACGAGTTGAACATGCCTTTTTTCCCACAACTTGTGCAAACTGACTCCTTAGCAGGACACCTACTACGAGGTTGCTTGGGGTTCCAACAAAAGTAACATGTTTGTTGTGTAGCGGAAGAAACCGTTGTTTCAGCATTAAACGAGGACGAAGGGGTAGGCATAGAACAAGTACCAGATTGTCCGTGGATGTAATATTGTGATTGTTTTCGAGCAAGTTCTAGAGCTCGTGAGGCTTCGTGAGCTTTATCAAAGTCTAATTCACGCAAGTTTAGCAGATTCTCCCGAATGGTGCGCGACTGTGGTCCGGTTATCAGGGCATCTCGGACTGCTTCGTTTGTATGTTCCACAGCAGATACTGCTTTGAATTCGCAATCTTCAGCAAGCGACTTCAGTTTTTGGACGAACTAGTCAGAACTGTCCGGGTTCTGGTTTGTAGAGGTGGCGTTTATACACAATGTTTTTCGGGTGAATATAAGGTTTTCCCAGTAAAGTCATCGCAGAATTGTAGTCGGTACATCCTACAATGAAGTTGTACACCATATGGTCAATGTGATGCAGAAGAGTTTCCATTTTACTTAGACTTTAAGGCTTGAGTGAGTTTATGTAGGCTTTGAAGTTACGGAACCACTGAGTCCATCGTATCGCGGCGTCTGGTGAATGAGGATCAGCCTCAAAAATCGTAGGTCGTAGAATATGATCCATTATTAGACGATTAAATTATTGCGAGAGTTAAGTGGTTTCAGGTAGGAGTAGAAGTAAGACAGGATAGAAGAGAGTAATGTACGTTTTAGTCGTCTAGTAACGATAGTACATGAGCTCAAAATATAGCTTATTAATTACCAGTTAATGACGCAAGAAAAGTAAGGCTTATGTGGTCACGACAGGAACGAGATAGATTACGAAAAGTCTGGGTTCTGTCTGGGCAACTCGCCTTCCCCGATTGGGTCCGCGTGATCCCCACAGTCAGCGGTGTCCTTGTTGTCAGCTTCTATCCAGATTGTCCGAATGAGAATCTTTAGGTACTCAGGAATTGTTGTGGTAGGTTAGTATTAAGTCCACTCCACACCCACTTATTCTTTTCTGTACAGTAAGGCTCACAAAAAATTGTTGTGTACAGCAGCGAAGCGTGAGTATGGAACACTGATGATGTGCTATCGGCAATGGTGAGTGGCAATACCGCACATCAGGGTCATAGTCCTCGGTCCTCCATACAGCAACGACTGGACAAGGACACTTAGAAAACCCTGACCGGTTCCGTCGTGTAGCTGAGTTGGTAGCTGTCAGTATGAGGAGATTTTGGAATTTTTGTGGAGTTCGCCCTGTAAATAAAATCAACCCATGCCCAAAAGCGCAATGCTTCTCGGCTTTTCAGAATAGATTGAGTTGGTGGTTCTTGAATGCTCCGTATAATCAACCAACAGATCATTCTTAACGACTTGACTCAGTTTTACATCAGGTTGTGTTCGTTTAATATCTTCCAAGGTCGGTGCAGTGAGAAAACGCACGGTTACCCGAACTGGAACGATCAACTGAGACGTATGTTTGACGTTCCGTGATACGCCAATGGACCGTTTCTGGCCTCCAGTAGAACGGTCAGGTAGAATAGACCGTTCAAATGCGTGAGTATCTGATTCAACTCCATACCTACATCAACGGTTGGCGGTCAATGTATAGTTTTTGACGATAGGTATACGTCGAAACGGGGGACCACTAAGACTGCTGATTAACCACCGCTTTTGATACAAAATGTGCGAATCGACCGAATGTGATGGTTTAGTGTTACACGAAAGGAAACCACCTGCCTCGTTCTCCTCGCGGCATTTGTTTGTGTGATGATCATGATCGTTCAGCTGTAGCACCCTTCTGGTACCTAGCTGCCATGCATACATGGAGCCGACAAGGGTTCTTCAAGTTGTTCTCCGATCATCCAACCAACGAGTCACAACTTGTTGAGGCGCTGATGGTGTGTACGCGAAAATCCGACAAACAGAAAGGAACGTGGGTGTCCATGGCACTCGCTTGATAAACAAACGGCAGTTACCTTGATAATTCGAACTTTTAAAGGTCTTGAAGTATTACGCGACTCTGGGCTGCAGAGCAATATTTGGATTGACACAACGCCGCGACGCCGTGTTCACACACGGGGAAACAAAATTCTCTAGACTCATAACATGCTACTGTGATTTGCCGATTTCAGCAGGGTCTCTCGAGAACATTATTTCCATTCCGACATCTTGAGACTTTTAGTAGACCAGGAAATTAAGTCTTACTTTTGAAAGAAGAATGAGACCCGTGAAGATGTTATTTAAACAATCCAGTGACAATACCTGAGAGTGACAAAGGGTACTGTAAAGTAGGCACAACTTAAAAAACGGGAATAGCTTATGTCTGTAACTATCTGCAAATCAAATTAGATTCTTCTACTATTCTTCCAGTTGAGTCGAAAACAGCGTTTTTGACTCCAAACAGGTAAATTCAAAGTCGGAGCGGCAGTGGTGGAACAGGGGTCAGATAGAAGCAGCGCTCTTTTACAAATACGATACAGTATACGACAGACTGCTACTCACTCCAGCTTGGGAATTTCAGCTCGAAGGACGGGAAACACATCATGTAACCGATGCTCCATTAGAGCGATCTTGATCCAAGTCCGTAGCTAAAATCCATCAGCTAATTTCAACAATTGTCTCACCTTTGAGTAATCACTTTGACAACGGCTGATAAGTTCGACTTTTTCGACGCAACCTGGGCAAACTCGCTCACAAACATGTGATACGAAATCCCATGGATGAGCAGATCCACGAAACTGAAAATTACCACGTCCTTCCGAAAAAATAACACCAACTGTGATAACGGACTCACGTTTCAGACCATGATAAAATATATTTTCCAAAATAGTGATAAGATCATTCACTGCATGATAAATCTCATCAAGCACAGTTTCCCCTGCCGCTTGGCACAGAGCCTTGATAACTATGCTTTGTGTTGAATGAGTACGAGAAACTAAAGGTACCAGGCGATACTTATAATATTTCGTCGCGAAATCGCCAATTCGGTACTTCCGCTGCCGTTCATAAACAAGGAATCAAAATGCGAGAGGGCTTCTGAGCTTCAACCGACAATGGGCCGTCACACTGAAACAAAAAAAATGAATACAAACTGAATAGTTCAATCCTAGGATGGAAGATATTCGGAACTAGATAAACTACCTTTGGCACAAACGCAACGTGCGGAAGAACAAACCAGCTCCATTAATAAACTGCATTTAAGCTATCATGACAACGATACAACCTTCTTTTCAACGTCGGACATCATCCATAGACTGGGTACCACGACGATCGACGACTCATCATTTGGTGAACATTTGGGGTTTTGGGTACACTCGTCTGTTGCGAAAACAACCATGGCACAAGCCTTCTTCATAAGTTCCTCGCTTGGTTTGTGAAACATTTGCCCGGAATGTTGCAGTCAACATGCTGGATGAACAGTGTTGCTCGATGGTTTCATTGGAGACCGGATTGACCCATCTTACGCTACTGGTTTTTGGATGATTGCACTGTGGTAGCACCCCTTGAATATGTAGTGCAGGAAAGGTACAAGCCTGACAGACGTGAACTCTGGTTCAGGCGTTAACCTGCATCCTAAGTGAAAACCCATTCTTCAGATGCAGAAATTCGAAAAGACTTAACTTTACTGCAGCACCACGGCTTATGTTCATCGGAAGGCTGAATCAACCTGAATACTCAAAGCTTCTCTTATCAGGTTGCTCAATGTGCAGAGAGCTGACAAACACGCTACCCTGCTGCTTTAAAGCAGTTTTAAATTTAAAGCGACACTTAGATACAAAAAGCCCAGGTGCATTCTCGAGAAAAATAAAAGTAGTACCTAAACCTAAGAACCCCCTCCCTCCCCATGAACCCTAGATGCCAAAAACAGGAGGCCCCTGGGTGGGTGACGCATATTCTTCTGTCCCAGAGGTCAATACGGTCGAAATGCAAGGTAAATATGGGAAAACCAAAATGCGATGGGGACCAAAACTGACTCTGGTACATGGCTGCGCGGGAGTCTCCTCCCAGAAACAAGCAAGTAGATCAGGCCGGTGATGCCTGAGTACTTCAGCCCTACCCCTGAACAGTGCGAATGTATCATCCGAAAGAGGAGCTCAACCAGCATAAAGAATCGTTCAGCAGCAAGCCCCCTTGATTGCCGAGCTGCGACGCCACCAAAAGGGAGAAAAATGGCTGAGATACTGTCAGGTTGCCCAAGCCCGAATAGGAGCAGTCGAGATACCAGGGTCAGGTTCGTACCACGGACCATAAGGTTAGTAAGTTCGCACGTTAACCACTGGGTCATCTCGAGCCCACGAGCCCGGTGGCGCTTGATAAAACGCATAAAGTCATAAACCTCAAAAACCGTAAGGGGTTCCAGGGTATTACTGAACTTCCAGGATCCAGCTTAGAAGCAGCAGGTCGCCACGCCCCTGGTGATAAATCGGCGAATACGTGAATCCTCGTGAAGGGGCAAGAGACGCATTGCCATAAATGCTGGAGCCTGATTGGCTGACACTCTGCCAATCATGGTATGAATTTGTGGGCCAGTTACAGGCTTGCGACAAATCCATCCAGTCGATGCGACATTCGGTTACCTACAGCGGCTTGTCTCCGAACAGAAGGCAGTTCATTCTTCTGAGAGGATCTCAGGATCAGAGCTTGTGAGCGACCAGTGGCTTGAGACGAAACTGATCAATCCGGTGGGCCGATTTTGACGGATATGACAAAGGCGCAGACCCAACCAAGAAGGGGTAGCTGAATCAGATATTTGGCATATAACTGCGCTGGAGTATTCGTGGTGAGAAATTCAGCTATTAGCACAAGATAAGATGGACGAAAGGGTGGAACTTTTATTGGGTTAGAGTATGGATGTTCACGTGTGTTGCAAATCATGCGCTGGAAACCAAGGGTGGTTTAGTTAGGGTAGTGTATTGCTCTAGAGGGAGGTCAGCACAGTTTTTGTGGTGCCACCCGGAGCATTCCTCACACCGTATACCGCTGGTTACATGACGGCTACATTCTCGACGCTGGCAGCTTCAGGGACTTGAGGACATGTTCCAAGGAAGTGCACGAACGGTTTCAAGAGATCGGATGATTTTAAGATTCGATCCGAAGAAACGCGAGAGAATTAGTGCCTAAAAGCGATTTAGGACAAGAAAACATGGAGACATGTAAGGAGTAATAATTGTTAACGATCTTCGAAATTTACATGGTGGATAACCCTGCAGGTGTCTGGAGTGTACTGTGCCAAACAAGATGGGACGAGTGTGGTGTTTTGTACCTTTCTTTTGCTTGCATTATAACGTTACGTATTTCATCAAGCTCATAAACGATTTTTGTTTGAATACGCAAAACCACAAAAACGGGCACTTGTACAAAATTATATACGATACAGGCGTGGTCGCATTCTCCGATGTTCTCTTCTCATTTCACTCGCGCTTACAGCGGTCATTCGTGAGCTTCATGTGCTAACGCTGGTATCAAAACATTTCAGACTGTCTCCGGAGTTTATTGTATATGAGAGCTTCCCGGAAAGAAGACCCCCGGACATCCACAACCGGATTATTATTTATTCACTGACCTAGGCCAACGACGAACTATTTTAAAAAGAACAATTCTTAGTGAGTCTGTTCCATTCGACCCTTTTTATTATTGCGTACTCAATTCAGAGTAATTATATTTATTTGTTTGCCACACACTCTTCCTAAAGTAGCTTTTTTGGGTACCCAGGCAACTTCAGCCTACAGGAATAATCATTTCACGAATGTATGGATCTATTAGCCATGTTTTAGGCCATCGCAGATTATTTTGCGGCAAATGAGAATCAAAACATCAAACCAATGCATGATTTACGCGAGGTACCAAATATCCTCAGCTCTGTCTTATTGCATTAGGGTGCACTTACGTTCACCAAGTGGGCGGGATTTTACGGCTGATAAACGCAACCCGCTCACTAGAAGCACACCCAAATTATTTTCGCCAAAACCATAGGGTGTTCGAATTTGTGACTTTAACGGGGAGTTAGTCTAAGCCATTTGCACCTTTCGGTGATATTTCGTTCATGGCATTTTGTTCAAGTGAGCAAAATTCCAAGGCCACGGACCATCACCGATTCGCATTTTGTCACCAGTTTACGAGAGATAAAACACGAAGTAGCACTTCAGCCTGTTTTGGCGTTCTTCGGTGTCCTTTAAGAATAAACTGACATCTGCGGGACATCCAATGCAACTTCCACCCAGGAAAATTGGCCAGTAACGTTTGTTTGCTTTATACTCCTCAGATTTAACAAATGAGATGATTTTGTTCAACGAATGGACGCATTTTCTAATGGAGCTCAGCCTCCATTAGGTAGAATGCCGTTAGACAACTGGCATGGATTGTGCAGTGGCAATGCAAGGGACATCTCTGTGGATGATCCCCATTCCCAGATAGGCATAACTAGCCTGTGGACAACACGGCGTCACGAGATGGCTGCAGGTTGTGGTGGTTTGTACCTTTCTTCCGCTTTCATTATAACGTTACGTATTTCATCAAGCTCATAAACGATTTTTGTTTGAATACGCAAAACCACAAAAACGGGCACTTGTACAAAATTATATACGATACAGGCGTGGTCGCATTCTCCGATGTTCTCTTCTCATTTCACTCGCGCTTACAGCGGTCATTCGTGAGCTTCATGTGCTAACGCTGGTATCAAAACATTTCAGACTGTCTCCGGAGTTTATTGTATATGAGAGCTTCCCGGAAAGAAGACCCCCGGACATCCACAACCGGATTATTATTTATTCACTGACCTAGGCCAACGACGAACTATTTTAAAAAGAACAATTCTTAGTGAGTCTGTTCCATTCGACCCTTTTTATTATTGCGTACTCAATTCAGAGTAATTATATTTATTTGTTTGCCACACACTCTTCCTAAAGTAGCTTTTTTGGGTACCCAGGCAACTTCAGCCTACAGGAATAATCATTTCACGAATGTATGGATCTATTAGCCATGTTTTAGGCCATCGCAGATTATTTTGCGGCAAATGAGAATCAAAACATCAAACCAATGCATGATTTACGCGAGGTACCAAATATCCTCAGCTCTGTCTTATTGCATTAGGGTGCACTTACGTTCACCAAGTGGGCGGGATTTTACGGCTGATAAACGCAACCCGCTCACTAGAAGCACACCCAAATTATTTTCGCCAAAACCATAGGGTGTTCGAATTTGTGACTTTAACGGGGAGTTAGTCTAAGCCATTTGCACCTTTCGGTGATATTTCGTTCATGGCATTTTGTTCAAGTGAGCAAAATTCCAAGGCCACGGACCATCACCGATTCGCATTTTGTCACCAGTTTACGAGAGATAAAACACGAAGTAGCACTTCAGCCTGTTTTGGCGTTCTTCGGTGTCCTTTAAGAATAAACTGACATCTGCGGGACATCCAATGCAACTTCCACCCAGGAAAATTGGCCAGTAACGTTTGTTTGCTTTATACTCCTCAGATTTAACAAATGAGATGATTTTGTTCAACGAATGGACGCATTTTCTAATGGAGCTCAGCCTCCATTAGGTAGAATGCCGTTAGACAACTGGCATGGATTGTGCAGTGGCAATGCAAGGGACATCTCTGTGGATGATCCCCATTCCCAGATAGGCATAACTAGCCTGTGGACAACACGGCGTCACGAGATGGCTGCAGGTTGTGGTGGTTTGTACCTTTCTTCCGCTTTCATTATAACGTTACGTATTTCATCAAGCTCATAAACGATTTTTGTTTGAATACGCAAAACCACAAAAACGGGCACTTGTACAAAATTATATACGATACAGGCGTGGTCGCATTCTCCGATGTTCTCTTCTCATTTCACTCGCGCTTACAGCGGTCATTCGTGAGCTTCATGTGCTAACGCTGGTATCAAAACATTTCAGACTGTCTCCGGAGTTTATTGTATATGAGAGCTTCCCGGAAAGAAGACCCCCGGACATCCACAACCGGATTATTATTTATTCACTGACCTAGGCCAACGACGAACTATTTTAAAAAGAACAATTCTTAGTGAGTCTGTTCCATTCGACCCTTTTTATTATTGTGTACTCAATTCAGAGTAATTATATTTATTTCTTTGCCACACGCTTCCTAAAGTAGCTTTTTTGGGGTACCCAGACCACTACACGAGACTTGACAGGACGTGCTACGACGGGAGAGCACAATGCTGTACAGGATGGGCCAACAATGAGGCACAATCTCTTAACGGCAAAAGCTACCCCTCCTAGTGATTCCGGCACCGAGGTTTATTGATGCATTTATCGGTCCTCAAACGGCGGACTAAGTGTTAACTTCAGTTTCGGTTCGATGTTTCATTCGCAGCGGCAACGTCAACGGAACAACAGATTTCGTAGGAGCTGCGTAGTGCATAATTCAGATAGTTTTACAAGATCGCCATATTAGTTTACCGGCATGCCAAACTTAAAGAACGAAGCGACGGTCAAAAATAGGGGTAGGTGTTTGCGCCGTTAGTGATGTGAAGTACTTCATGTCAGTAGGTGTCTAGCTTCAGTTTGAAGCCTTCTACCATCGCGGCTACCACCGCTTTAGTTGGTAATTCATCCCAATAGATCATGCATTTGGTAGAAAAGAAACACGTGCGTCTAAGTGGAACCCTTCATTGTTAGTTTCAGGGTGGCGCCCATGAAGCTGGCTATTGTTAGCTTGCCGAAAGGAGAGACGGTTTCTCGTCAATTCCTGAGTTCACGACGTACCCACTGACTCTCTGGTGAGACCTTTCTAGGGTGTCTGCGTACCCTAATCCCATACGTTCCCGAATCTATCCGCCGGAACGTTACCGGATCTTGTCCATAGGCGTGTGCTACTTTGCGCCCAGTGCATCTGGCTGGGGTATTACAACTGGGTCATAAAATGTAACAGGAGATATGGCTCAGTGTAGCTAGAACAGCTCCCAAACTGCCACCGCGGTATCAACTTGACACCGTAGACTATTCAAGGAAATGCCAGCAATAGGTATTCCAAGGTCTCCATCCCGGTGGGTGCACATGCTGTAGTCCACACTGGCCTCCACGTTGGTCAGTTTTTCGACAAACCATCTGAATTGTCCGCAAGACGATGATATCCTTGAAGGTTCATGCACAAAGCCCATTTTAGACTCCGCTTGTACTGGTTTCTTCTCCCGGTAGCTTTCCCACAGTCTTCAGGTGCTTACAGTTTGTGTGCATGACGGCGGATCTCAGGAACAGTCAGTCCAAGGTTTTGCAACAAAGTGTGAACGTTTTTACATGGCAACTTTGTCACGTTGAATACCGTCGTCTCCCAGGATGAGGACCGCACAATGAGATGAAGCAATGAATATCAACCTTGACAGAATTGACGGCGTCAAGCAGCCAGTGGAGCAGCGGCAACAGAGCTGCCGCCCAAACTGCGTCGCATTTAACTTCCTGCCATATTGGAAAATTGGACAACTTGTCCTCAGGGCATGAATCAAATCATCCCACCAACGGCGGTCTTCTTTGTTGATTACAGCTTTCCTTTGTGCTATGACAGTGCTTTTCGGAGTGTTAGTTGGTTTTATGATACTGTTAGTTTGTGTTTCTGTGGTGGTGCACTTAAGGTATTCTATGAAATGTTCTTGATGTATGGGGTTGAAATCCATTTATCTTTTGTGTTATTGAGGTTTTCCTGCCGGGCTCTCTCATCTTTTTAAGCAAAGCTTCGCAAATAACCATTACTTTGAAAAAGTTTGTGTAGCAGTTTGCCTTTTCTAAGCTTTGACCTTGTGGTGTTGCAGTGTGTTTCGGTCCACACAAAAATATTCGGGTGAATGATTGCTTGTGTTGACAAGGATGTTTACCGTGATGGTTAAAGATTTTATACGTGCGGACAGCTTTATTGCAGATGTTAGGTTATGATATTACATTTGCCAGCCAAGTGAAGACTACGCCCAAGAAAGCCGATGATCTCTCCTTTTATTTTTTTCCATCAAAACTCACGATTGTCACACTTAAAGAAGAAAACTTCCATTCAAATTCGTACAGTAAAATGGTTATTGAAGAAACTTCAACTGGACATTTCCAAGAAGTTACAACCTGACCAGGTAAAAATAGAAGAAGAATAGCATATCACAAGCTTGTACATGAAGGATATTTTGGAAACGACCGCATGAACATCAAAAGCGCACAACTTAGCAGTGTCGCACAAACCCAAAGGCACACTGTGGAATTCACTGTCAAAGCCAAAAATGAAAGTGTAAAACATTTAGGAAAACCGGCGTTGTATACGAAATACAGTTCAATAAGTGTAGCGCACATTACGCTAGAAAAGAAAAGTTGAAAACAGTCAGCGAAAATCACGAGTACCAACTTGCTGCTGAAGGGAAGTACCAGTCCTCAGTCGAAGATCAGAAGGGAAAAATTCAACTTTAAAGGCGCATTTAAATCAGCTCAAGCGGGAACAATGAACAGAAGTAAACTTACCGAAGCGTGATACAAACCGGAGAAATCCACTTCCTGGCATCCAAACGCAAAACCACACAAAATGTCTACGTAAACCACTTAGAGTGCACAACCCCCCAGATAAAATTAATGTCGTGGGGATGGTACTCAAGCCATTGACAAACTGGATTGAAACAGGAGTGTAATATGTGAGTTTTAGCGAAAAAGTATTTCGCATGAACAAGCCAACTGCTGCACCGCAACAGCAGAGGCGGAAGGAGAAATCAACGAAGAAGTGCGAACACTAGGAATGCCAGGTGGCTAATCGGCCACCTCAATGGAATCGATACTTGCCAAAAAGCATCAAATACCATGCGGAAATGAAACAGACGGAATAAAAGAAGGGCTCAAAAGCATTTTTGGCCCGTTGCCCGATACCCATGTCATACGTGGTCAAGGAGGTGCAGGGCTTTTATCTTTGTGCCACACAGCAGTTGCTTTAGAAGGACTCATATTGGCCTGTCACGCGTGTTCTTTCGATATCTGGGAAACTTTAGACAAGTCTATCTTCTGTGATCTGGCGGAGAATATATGGCTGTAGTGCTCTTTCCCCGAAAGCAACACAAGTACCTGTTCAAACTCGTGAAGCTTCGCCAAAACCGAAGACATATCATCTGCCACACCGAAACCAAACTGTTCGATACTTACTCAACAGAGCTGGTCAGCACTTCCGGTGATGAGTGTAGATGTTCTCAGTGGCAAGGACCTTGCCGAATTCATCAGCTAAAAACTGACGCACTTCACACGACGGCGTTCCATGGTTATGCAAGGCACTTCAGTTACCCAACTCCTCTTCGGTTAGCCGTTGGTCTACATGCAGTCAGTCCTTTAAAAGCTTAGTCGCCTTGTGATTGTGATCAAGATGGTGATAGGTGACTGAGAGATGATCCGTGCCTCCTTGGGCAAAACCGCTTCACCTGCTGTCTGGCATTAGAAAATGCGCTCAACCTCCCAGCTTCCCCTGATTTCACAACTTTTGCTCGGTTTTGAGGGTGGTCTGCTGCATTTGGAGTACGCCCACTCGTAACGCAAAACAGCATTGGCCCCTTTTCCCTGCTGCGCAATTTAGTAACCCACAAAATTGCAAGGCTTTACCTGAATATCCAAATATTAGGCCAACTGAGATTTTTGCAGTTGAGTGCAGCGTAGCATTGGCTTGAAACTTGGCTTGATGATATTCCTAAGAATGCCATTGTTACACCAGTGCGGAATGTGCGAAAAAATTCACGGTGCCAAATGCATGGGCAACAACAGGCGGGTCCCGTCTACCTCAGAGACAAACATATTTTTCTACCGCATTAATTAACCACCAAAACAGACGACCTGAGGCGATACTTAGAACTACCACATTTACCCAACTTAAGCGCAAGTTAACTTCTTCTTGGCTTGATGCATGGAAGTTGTATTTTCGGTGCACATATGGCGCACCAGAGTTGTTGGCCTTTACTGCGATATTTTTAATCCTCCTCCTTTGTGTGTCCGTTCAACTTAGAAATTTTCACTGCAAAAGAGTATATCCTATTGCTTATGTTCAACAGTTTCCTACATTATGTGCTCTATCTGGAGGCCTCTTAGTCTGACGACGATGAGTCACCGTAAATTCTGTGCATGGTAGATCTAGTAAGGAGGCTAGGTAAACCTTGATTTTTGTTAATCTCGTATCGGGTTGTTTAGCTCAAGACTACTGATCTGCACGACCTATTACAGAAATTTCATGGCTTTCAGCTATGCTTCAAAGTATAAAAATATCTGTAGCTTGCATGTGCAAGAACCTGCACGATAATTAGTTACACTGTGGAGCCCCGGGAGCCACCCTGAGCTCACAATCCATGTTGGGTCTCTTTTTTGAACCTGTTTAATCTACGCGCCCACCTTTGGTAACGCGCCAATGTTGTTCGGCTTTGAAGTAGCAAAAAAACGTGGAAAAACATTTTCCGATCTTGTTTCCAGATAGACGAGAATTTTGGTTTGCCGCTTGCCCAGCTGCGTATCCTTATAAACTGTAGGGTATCCAGAGATTTCCCGTCGCCCTTCCCATACAAAGAAGTTCACTTTCTATATATTATCCAATCATTAGATTGTCACTCACCTTCCTGAAAGTTAAACGTATAGTGTTGAAGGCCGTCGCAGTGACGGTAGCTGCGGCTGGAACTTGCTGATTGAACAAAGACCGGACAGCGTTTTGATGGACATACATCACCAACGCGACCAAAAAACTCGCAATGAACAGCCAGTGTCACGTAAAAGATGTCAGATAGTGCAACCAGAAGCAAGTACTGGCAGATATAGGAATTTATAGCTGCGTGTCTAGTGGCAGCTTTCGCAAAGGGATAGAAATTCAATGTCCTTATGGTCACAGAATATTTACGCCCACTTCCTGATTTGTATACTCTCAAACCGGACAAAATACCAGATTCTCAACACTCGTCTGACAATTTTGGAGAGAGCAGGTGATGTAGCACTCACAGTGTTTCCTTGTAGTTATTTTCATGGATTTAGTACTCACAAAAATTAGAGCAATTTAATGAGTTCAGTACCGCAAACTATTTACACTAGACCCTTGGAGTATCATCCGATTTCTCCCCCGTTCCTCCACTATACTGCTGGTCGACCCACACTCCAAATTTACTGATCCGATCATGCCTCGATTGGCATGTCCCTACAAGTTGAGAAATAAACCTATTATAACCTACTTGCACTCTCAATTTGGGAATTTTTTGTGGTTGAGGTCTAATATGGCTGTCGATCAATGACGACATGTTGGTTTGTGGTTTTTCCTTTCATTTACTCACCACCCACCCGGGCCTCAGGTATTCCACCTTACCCATAAAGGAAGAATTATGTATACCTAAAGATACTCAGTGGACCCTTACAGATTTTAGACCACCTTGAGGTGGTAAGAAAGTCTATTCAAGGTCTTGAATCATCACCTTGATTTTATCAACAGAGGAAAATCAAGAGTTGTTTAGCCGGCCGTGTGGTTGTTGACCTACATACGAAACGTGCTTGGTGTTCAACCCGGTAAGTGCTTACTGGCAAATGTGTTTGATTGCGACGCGACCCCTCTGATCCTAAACGCCATGCCTCTATCTTCTGCAAAACTCTTCGCGTCTCTGTAGCACCGGGAGCTCCCAGTTTGCGTAACAAAAGGCAATGCTCCAGTAAATTAAATATTCTTGGAGAGCCCAATCGGATGTATCAAACAATTCTTGCATAGTTGGTGAAGCTGCAACGTAGTCAAGTGAGAACACTATGCTAGTTAGACAACCTGCAAATTCATAGGCCCAAGAAGCATCGGGTTTGAAGAAACTGTGAGCTAGATAATTCCGGCCTCCACCCCTACAACAAATTACTTCCCATTCCTTACGCGGCGCCATTTTTAAAATTACCCGCTGTTTGTGTACCCCCGCTCCGTGACTGTTTTTTGAAAATGAAAATACAGTGCTAGTTTTTTGAAAGGCTTGCCACTAAATCCCATAGGTTAATGGACGACTGAGATTTCAAGGATTTTCGAACTGTTGCGGAGGAGCAGTGATGAATAATGGACGTACTTTGGCTGAACACAACACTATATGGGAAGTCGCTGCTGCGTAGGACTTCTCCGAAATGGCTCTCACTTTCTTTTGTTACATTGCGTTTCCTGTGCAAAAATCGGCCAGGGCAGCGCGAGCCGTGCTTGCACAAAGTTGTTGCCAAAGGTAGCAACCAAGGGTTGCCATGTCTACGAAACTGTTTTTATCTTAAATTTGCCTGTACTTTGCTCGCTCATTTTTCACGCCAAGAAGCAAACTAAAGCTTTACGCACCATTTCTACGAACCCCTAATTGTTCACGGGCCTGCGTGCAACAACAGACACGATTGCAGCGCACGACATTCTGGAGCGGTTGGTCCTTGACTTTGAACGGTAGAGATGTTAGAATAAGCAGTTGTTATTCGGCTGTATGGGTCTCACATTGGCTCGTTTATTCACATTGCGGGTGCACCAGGTGCAGTTGCTTGCTAAAGAGTGCCAATCGTTAGGTCTTGGTAATCCAGTGTTAAATCTCTCCCAAATCCAGTGCTCACCATAAATCTGGTTCGAAAAGAACCGTTTGTGTTTGCTGAACTGATTCCATGATGGCTTATCTGCCGGAGTTATCAGGAGAAACCATGCCTTTGAAGTGTGTTGCTGAGAAATGCGTCAAGCTGCCTCTCCAGAAGCTCTGTTTTCTCATTGCCAAAGGCTGAAACAGGGACTGTCTCAGGAAAGAAGAGAAGACAAAGTGCATCGGTCGGTTTTGTCTGTGAGAAAAGTGACCGAGGAGGCTAACGATCTCCACTAAACTAGTCTGGCTACCCAGACAGCTACTTTACCAGGAGTGTGTGGCAAAGAAATAAAAATAATAACACTGGACTGAGTTCACAATAATAAAGAGGGTCAAATGGGACAGACTCACTAAGAATTTTTCTCTATAAATATTTCGTCGTTTATCCCAGGTCAGTGAATAAGTAATAATCCAGTTGTGGATATCCAGGGGTCTTCTTTGGAACAGCTCTCACATATTATAAACTCCGAAGATAGTCTGAAATGTTTTGATACCAGAGTTAGCACAGTAAACTCACGAACGACCGCTGTGAGCGCGAGCGAAATCAGAAGAGAAAGTCGGAGCACGTGACCACGCTTGTATTGTGTTTAAATTGTACGAATGCGCGTTTCGTATTCAACCAAAAACGTTTATGCAATTGACGGAACGCGTAATGTCATAACGAAAGCCAAAGGAAGATACAAAACACCGCACTACTTACCCACTAGAGCACTAACCATGAAAGAAGACGCTCGGATAATGAAAATAATGAATCAAAAAGTGCTCACCTCACCCTTCGTAATCAGTTGGGTGCTGAGGGAAACGGTCACGTCGTCCAGAACGACTAGTGGAAGGAGTTAGGTTGGCAGTAGGGGTATCTTGAGTAGGTGCGGATGCTGGTGGGATATCAGGAGTGCCGAATGTGTTCGTGGATGCTTCGATGAAGGCAGGCTTCAGAAGATCAATGGAGACTGTATCATGCTTTCCGGTTCTCTCTAAAACAAAGTATTTGGAGTGACGTTCGATGACCTTGAGTGGATCATTATAACAGGTTTGAAGTGGTTTCTTTGTTGCGTCATGTCGGACAAATACAAATGGAGTAGAAAAGAGATCGGTTGAGATGTTCCCTTTTCGTTTTAATCGTCCTGTCGGTGTCGCACGAAGTTCAGACATGTGTTGTTCCAGGCGGGTGACGAATGTGACGGGTGAAATAGGCTCTGCGCCAGAAGGGGAAACAAGTTCACCAGGCAAACCTAAAGTACCATATACTAGTTCGGCTGGTGAACAGTGAAGCTCCTCCCTAATAGTGTAACGAATAGCAAGCAAAATGAGGGGTAAAGAAGAAGACCATGAAGCTGGGTTCATTTGGGCAGTCAATGCAGCTTTGAGGTAGCGATGGAAACGTTCAACCAGACCGTTGGAACAGGGGTGATACGCGGTTGTTGAAATGTGATGAAAACCAAATAGAGTAGAAACCTCACGGAAGAGGTTACATTGAAATTGTGAACCGCGGTCGGTAGTAACGGAGGAAGGTATGCCAAAGTTACTCACCCAATGCTGCAAAAACGAAAAGGCTACCGTTTCAGCTGAAGTATCCGAAATAGGTACAGCTACTGGCCAACGAGTAAAACGATCAATCATGGTAAGAATATGAGTAAAACCGTTTGATGGGGAAAGTGGACCAACAATATCCAGATGGACTTGCGTAAATCGAGAATCAGGAACTGCAAATGAGCCGAGAGGTGAGTTCGTATGCCGTGTTACTTTACTGCGTTGACAGGCGATGCACTGTTTAGCCCAGGCTGTTAGATCCTTATTCATGTAGGGCCACACGAAACGTGCACTGATCAACTTCTTTGTCGCCCTGATTCCTGGATGAGAGAGTCCATGAAAGTGGTCAAATACAACTCGTCGAAAAGCTTCGGGGATGATTGGGCGAGCTGTGCCGGTAGACATATCACAAAGGATGGTTCCAGACTGGAGGGGTAAGGGAATTGAAGAAACTTGAAAAGAAGGAAAGGATAGAGTGGACGTAAACTTGGGATCACAATGTTGAAGGTTCGCCAGTTTGGCAAGGTCCAACTGCGTGGAAGAGTGAAAAGTGTTGATGTCTGGGCGAGATAGGGCGTCTGCAACGACATTGTCTGATCCTGGAGTGTACCGAATGTCGGTAGTGAATTGGGAAATATAGTCCAGATGACGTATCTCGCGTGGTGAATAGCGATCAGGCTTGGCGTTGAAAGCATACGTAAGTGGCTTATGGTCGGTTTGAATGGTAAATGATCTACCTTCTAATAAGTGCCGGAAATGGCGAATAGCAAGGTAAATTGCGAGTAATTCACGACCAAAA
Source organism: Opisthorchis felineus (assembly GCA_004794785.1). Lineage (NCBI taxonomy): Eukaryota > Metazoa > Platyhelminthes > Trematoda > Opisthorchiida > Opisthorchiidae > Opisthorchis > Opisthorchis felineus. The sequence goes on along the minus strand of SJOL01008269.1, from coordinate 561,725 downwards.
GTACTGTAACGCGTTTTGGCAGCCTGCATTTTCCGCGAGAAATAGGCTAATGGATGAAAGACGTTGTTGACAACCCGATGAAGCACAGCGCCGACAACAGCGTTTGAGGCATCAGTTGTCCAAGTAAGCTTTGTGTTCTTTTGGGAGTCGAGAGTGTATCTCTACAGTTTCGCTGTACACCATGATCCTGAGGTTCCCTTTGCCATCTATATGCTTTGCCAATCCCTCAACTTCATCATCCCCACTTACGCTTTTTGTGACCCTGGCCATGAGCTCGACAGTTTAAGGCCACGGGGCCTCAGCGGTGGTTTTAGGTTTTAGTTCAATTTGACCGGCTGGATGACGCCAAATCTGCTGCTTCACCAGACCTGATGTTCTGGTTCCTCATTTTCAACCATTTACACTCCTCTTGTCATGTGTCAAGCAGGAAGCCTCTTGTTTTGCCCTCCCTCGCTTTGTTTTTGCCCGTCACCTTCAAATCCTTCCAACCTGACCTTGCTCGATGTTCTCTCCAAAAAAAGCATGGTACCTGTGCCTGCCTGCCCGTGCCGGTTTAGTGATGACCACGTCTGCAGCGGATAACGCCCCCCGCCTATGACGCTGCCCTTTTCCCAAAACCCCCGTACCCACAATCCCCGCCAGTCATGCCTTTATTCGGACTGTAACCTGATGATCTTGCTTGACGGCATGCCACCAGAAGTTGGGTATAAACATTATTATTATTAAAAGATAGCTTTGTAGCGTCAGCGATTGCCTGCTTGACTCTTTCGAGAGCAGTAATGGCGGCGGGTGGCAAGGAAACAGACTTTTCTTTGGAGCCAAGTAAATCGGTCAGTGGCTGTAAAACATCTGCAAAATGAGGGATAAATCGTCGATAATAGTTGATGATACCAATAAACCGACGAAGTTCGGTGATAGTGGTGGGTATGGGAAAAGATTTTAAGGCCAAAATGCGATCGGATAATGGTGAAATACCAGTTGGATCGATGTGGTGATCAAGACAGTCTAGGCTGGTAACACCAAACAAGCATCTGTCAATGTTCAAACGTATGTTGTGTGTTAGAAAGACGTTGAAATACTGCCCTGAGATGCTCTGCGTGCTCATCTGGGGAGGCGCTAGCAATTAAAACGTCGTCTAGATAAACGTAGACAAAATGCAAACCACGCATATAGTCGTCCATGCAACGTTGAAAGTTTTGAGCTGCATTTCGAAAAGAGCTAACGGTGTTGTAACAGCTGTTTTAAGTATGTCGTCCGAGCTACAAGTTCATGGTAGTATGCACGTACTAGGTCAAGTTTGGAGAAAATGTTTGTGTGACATTGGGTACTTGCGAAATCGCTGATATGTGTGACGGGGTACCTGTCTGGGATAGTGGCGTTATTGAGGGAACAGTCATCTCCACAAGATCTTCAATCACCTTTGGATTTCTTGGGTACCATATGGAGGGGTGAGGGCCAGTAACTTGATGAAGTGCGGATGATATCGAGTTTCAGCATGTGTTCAATCTTGTGTTTCGCGATCTGGAGTTAAGCTGGATGGAGGCGACGGTGATTGGTATGGACAGGTGGACCGCTCGTCTGGATGTGGTGAACGGCGGAATGCCTGACCAGCTGAGTGTACTGACATGGATGAGTAAGGGTGGGAAAATCTCTAAGGATGTGAGCAAAGTGAGAATAAGTTAGGATAACTCGGATACCTGTGGATGAAGTTGGGGCACTAATTACGTTGACCGAGAGGGAAGTTAGCATGTCCAAGAGACATTTATGTTGCACGTTGACGGATAAGTTGTAGTGGGTGAGAAAGTCCGCGCCAAGGATGGGTGTTTGGACGTCGGTCAACGGGAAAATGCACTTGAACGCACATCGCAATCCGAGATCAAGAGTGAGGGAACGTTTGCCATATATAGCGATGCGGGTACCGTAAGGGGTTTGTAACGAATGAGAAGCGTGGTCAGGAAGCGGATTCTTGTGTGGTAGCACACTAAATTCAGCTTCCGTATCTACGAGGAAACGTAGAACACCTGGGCGATCGGTGATGTGGGATAGGCGACTAGTACGAGGAGGGCCACAGACAGTCGCCGCCGTTGCTGACTGGCCGGGTGTTTAAAGGGCTGTTCGAGCGTGGTTTGAAGGAACAGGGCGGTTGGCATTTGCTTGCTTTGGGAACGAAAGATTGGTGATACCAGCAGCAAGAGGGACAGGAACGTGACAACGATCGAGATTGTGAACGTGATCGATGCTTGTTGATTTCAAGCCATTGCAGACGATCTGTCAAGATATCAAATCTAGTTTGCAGTTGTGAGATGGCAGAAAGTATCGGGGTGGAATCTGTGGAAGTGGCGAGTGTGGGGTGGGAGACGGAGCTAACAGGATAATTGGGACAGGTCTCGTGGATTTTGTCCGCCGTGTGAGCTAGCTGCTCCAGGCCGTTGCCATCAACAAATGCACTGATGACGCGAGAAGTGGAGGGTGGAAGTATATCGAGCCACAGTCGGGTCATGATTTCTAGTGCCAGCATACGGCCGCGGAGGAGACTGGGCATATGGCGAAGTAGTTGAGACGGCGACCTGTCACTAATTTCTACTGTGGTGAATAAATCCCTCGGCATCTTGTTTTCGGATTTTCCTGTCCTACAGATGACAGCCGCTCGAAGAGCATCATAGGGATTTTTTTCGGGATTTCCTCCAAAAGATCTTCTATTTCTGTGGTTACATCGTTAGGAAGATGTTGGATGACATAGAAAAAACGGGTAGCTTGGGAGGTGATACGTCGAGTAGTGAAAACAGCCTCGATCGGGTGGAACCACACCCTCGAATTATGGGATTATAGTCTGGTAAACGGATAGTAATAGTGTTCTCGACTAAATCTGATGAATGAAAGTGAGAATCTATAATGACCGGGCAAAAAACCACGTGGACTTGAAAGGAAAAGATATAAAAAAATATCAAGAGAGACGGGCTCACCAAATTTATACTGGTCTGGCTACCCAAACAGTTACTTTACCAGGAGTGTGTGGCAAAGAAATAAAAATAATAACACTGGACTGAGTTCACAATAATAAAGAGGGTCAAATGGGACAGACTCACTAAGAATTGTTCTCTATAAATATTTCGTCGTTTACCCCAGGTCAGTGAATAAGTAATAATCCGGTTATGGATATCCAGGGGTCTTCTTTGGAACAGCTCTCACATATTATAAACTCCGAAGATAGTCTGAAATGTTTTGATACCAGAGTTAGCACAGTAAACTCACGAACGACCGCTGTGAGCGCGAGCGAAATCAGAAGAGAAAGTCGGAGCACGTGACCACGCTTGTATTGTGTTTAAATTGTACGAATGCGCGTTTCGTATTCAACCAAAAACGTTTATGCAATTGACGGAACGCGTAGTGTCATAACGAAAGCCAAAGGAAGATATAAAACACCACACAACTTCTAAAGTGCTCCTCGTTTCTCTTACCGGTTTAAATATTGGAAAGCTAGTCATGCGGGGTGTTAATGGATGGCAACCTTCCCTGAACTTATCCCAGATATGTTGCTCCTTTTTACAAACCCCCAGTGTTACTTTTCTAGGCCAAGATAAATCTACTTATTCGGTCTCTTTTTGTGTAGCTGATTGCGCACTTGACAGGTCACATATGTTGTTCTTCATATACGACCAGGTACGTTTTTGCTAGTCTGACTACTGTATTTGAGCTTGATTTATTGGATTTTTTCCCATTTGTTGAGGTTAAAATTTCACTCTTTCCTTTTAGCTTTACCAGGCTGCAAAACTAAGACTTCTTTTTTTAACTGAATGCAAGTGCTCAATTGAATTCTGTATCCCATCCGCCAAGGTCGCCGCAGCTCAATCAGTTCAGCCTCGTTGAGCGCACAGGCAAGCAGCAGATAATCATTTCCGTTTTCACTTCCATGCTTTTGGGAAATATCTTAGTACTATTTGCTCTTTCTGCCATACTGGCAGAGGTCTATATGAATGAACCAATTTGTATAGATAGGTGAGGGGCGCCGCCCACCAGGCTGTAGCCTAAGTATGATTCACCGTTGTCCACTTATGTTCACTGCGGCACTGACTTTACTTTTTTCTTCAATGAAGGAAGGCTTACCCACCAGCCCTTCTGCTCCAACACTCGCTTATATCCACAAGTCACCTTAGAACCTGTTTTTTCCATAATCCAAACAACGTAATTAGCCTGTTACATCTCTCGAGGACTTTCATGCTCTCGTTAGCGGAATTTTTACTCCGTCGTTTCCGCAAGCCAACGATAAGTCCAAACTTACGAAAACTTCACCAGAAGGTTGGATGCAGGTGTGAGGTTTACACTGCGTTCCCAGATAATACTTTTGCCCGGGTTCCGTGGAAACAAAAATAGGGCTCGTATGCATTTCTCTTTTCATTTGGTTGCTCAGACCGTACATACCTTCCGCTACACCGAGGTATCTCCTGCAATAATGTTTGCTGTTTTGACCCAGTTGTCGTGTTGTCGTCCAGCTATGCACGGCAAACTGTCCATAAGCTGACGTAGCTTGTTCGTTGCCTTATTGATTTCAGTTTTCTTTCCGGTCGCGGTGACAACAGACGTAATTAGGCTGCATAATTTGCACTCAGTTCACGTGACTATTGAATGTTCCACGGTCAAGCTAGCATAAACGGGCTTTCATTTTTTGTAGTGCACAATTATTATGCATAAGGACATTGGAAAAGATCCGTTCATCCACGTTCATGGGTTAGGTTCAGCTACCGCGGCCTCATTATTGCGGTAGCTTTTAGGTCTGTAAGCATACCGTCGAGTACTTTTCCCCGCGATCACCCGGATACCTTCATACTTTCTCAATCGTTGAGAAATGTTGACGAGCGCGAGCTTCGAAATTGTTCTCTTCCATAAACACACATTTATGGAGTTGAAGTGTTCAGTGGTCATCGTTAGCTGGTTGATCGCAGTGGAGTCTTAGCTGGTACTTGAGTGGGTTTGCTGCGGCTGTGTGCACTTAGGTTGGACTGTCTGATGAACTCCAACGAGCTTCCGTACACAAGGAGAGAGCTAATTTTGACAGTGATCCAGCATGAGCGATATCAGGTCGGCGAGCGCACGGTAATTTCGGAAGCATACTCTCGACGGTTAGATAGAATAACTCGTCTCAGTTGGGACGTCGTTTTTGTACTTCCTCCGAATACGGATTAATAAAGAAGTAAATGTAGCTTGCTTAACTCATCGAAATAACGCGTAACGTTACGAAGAAGTGATAAAATATCTTATATTCCTGAGCTGACACCTTGGGCGCAAAAGGTTGAATGGTCTCGCTTTGGATAAAGCCTTCCAAACAAAAAGCACAGGGTTGCCCCTCATAATTTAAAGCAATTTTATTTGACTTCTAGATGAGCTTGATCTGCCGGTGCCCAATACCGCGGCCGGGCAACTTTGGCACATTACATCAACTGGCAAGGTGGGCCATTAGGCGTAACTAGCGATCCCAGCTCCATTCACCCACTGTGCCTGTGTGCTGAGCTATAGTTTCAGTCGTTCACTAAAATGACAGATGCTCAAAGGGTGCAAAACTGGCAGCGCGTGCCATATTGGTCTGTTAGTCGAATCCAAAATGATATGTTCAGACCAGTGGATGTTGTGATGCTGGGTTGCTGTGTATGGCCTCCTTATTTTGCAGGACTATATTTGAACCTTCCTTTAAAGAAACAAGTTTTGTGAACCCAAAACAAAATTCTTTATTATTACAATATTTGGCTCTAGCTGACTTGTTCTGACAGCTGAGGGAGCAAAGCAAGCCGATGGCTAATCAACCTTGGCTCCATGGTTTACTTCAAGCTGCCTACATGAACACTTGTTAATTACAGTAAAGCAAATTTTGAGCGGTAACTGCAATAGTTTTAGGTAGCTTTCGAACGATCGGCTTCAGTGAAGAAGTCATATACGTGTGATTGGTTAGACTGCGTTTTGTTTAGCGACTATCCACGGTATTATCCGGCTGAAAATTAAATCTCACACATCAGTTTCACCGAACGAAAGGTCTGGGCTTAAACGACGTCACTATAAACAACGGCTTTTGGACTGGTGGGTACAGTGATGCACATAAAAGTAGTAAAACCAAGACTAAAGGCTTACGAGCACATATGAAGTAATCTTGTTTGAACTTCGTTATTATTTGTATCCCCATTTCCCAACACAATTATTGGTGAACTTACACACAATACTGGCCGTTCATCGCGAGTTCGTTTTGCTTACTTTGAGCCCTCATCTTCAGTAAATGTGGAGAAGGTTTACCCTTTGTAATATAGCTACAGTTTGCACAGCTCATGATTTCAATCCGACAAATACGTCCACCGTGATTTAGGATAAACACGCTGCAGTTTGGTCTCTGACCCTGACCTTAATTTGCCTGATGGATGAAGCCCGATTGACCAAGCACCACTCATTCAAAAAGTCAGGACACAACCTGAACCTGTGGTTCGAATTTAACCATTGCGCTCGCGTTCTGGCACGTGTGTTGGCACCATCTCACTCTTCCAAGGAACTATTATGCCCGGCTCCACAACAGTGACACCAGCGAGTCTCTACAGTTTCACTGTGCACCATGATCCTGAGGTTCTTGTTGCCGTCTATGCGTTTTGCTACTCCCTCCACGTCATCATCCCCACTTACGCTTTTTGTAACCCTGACCATGAGCTCAACAGTCCAAGGTCAGGAGGCCTCAGCGGTGGCTTTAGGTTTTAGTTCAACTTGACCGGCTGGATGATGCCAACTATACTGCTTCACCAGATCTGATGTTCTGATTCCTCATTTTCAACCATTTACACTCTTCTTGTCATACGTCAAACAGGAAGCCTCTTGTTTTGCCCTCCCTCGCTTTGTTTTTGGCCCGCCACCTTTAAATCCTACCGACCTGACCTTGCTCGATGTTCTCTCCAAAAAAAGCATGGTACCTGTGC
>SJOL01008269.1:131760-553565 GCA_004794785.1 Opisthorchis felineus | reverse complement strand
AATAATATAATATAATATAATATAATATAATATAATATAATATAATATAATATAATATAATATAATATAATATAATATAATATAATATAATATAATATAATATAATATAATATAATATAACATAATATAATATAATATAATATAATATAATATAATATAATATAATATAATATAATATAATATAATATAATATAATATAATATCGTACCGGCGTGAGGCGGTGTTGCCCAGTGGCAGTTCCAAGATTTTCACTGAAAACCGTCATCCCTTATATTAAAATTTGCGTTAAACTGACCTCGTGGTTTGCATACTTGAAGCATTTTGGCACACGGCATGTGACCTAAAGGCTACACGGCAGACATTCACACCTCAGAGCTTAGCCCAATAATTACAATGCAATATCTTCCGCTTGCATGTGGAGCGTAATTACGGGACACACGAGAAAGAATCCAGTCAAGTTGTTGCGTAGAGCAGCAGACCATCGTGCCTAAGTGGTATGTATCCGGTGTATTCCGTAAGCTGGCTGGTTTTGCCTCTGATGTTTGAAGATAAAGTAAGCACTGAAGTCGAGTAGTCGTCAAAGAAGGTTTAAGAGTATCAACTGCGATGGCAGCTGGTCTCCATGGTGTTCAGTATAGTAATATTTAAAGTTTAAATTGACTCGCTAAATGCCTGTTGTTTTACCGAGAACGGGAAGGATAAGGAAGAATTGTAGGCTCCAACTTCACGACTTGTGGTGCTGCACGGCGAAATAACGATTGCAACTGAGTTGCCTCAGCACTGTCAAGTAGTGGGGTTTCCAACCTTGTGAACACGGAGGAGTGTAGAACGTAGATCTCCGTCAAATTCGCGGAGGCAGAACTTGCAACGAGTGTTTGAGAATTTTATGCGATTTATACGATATATCACTTTCTCTGTGACGAATGAATGTACATTTACCATGTCCTGCCGCTTCTCTGGCGCCGGAAAGAGGAACGACAGTTGACTTCGATTACGGATACCTTCGGTCTGGCCCTATCCCTCTGGAATTTTCACCAGATTTACGACCATTAGCTGCCCCGTTACTCCCACTTGGTTACACTGTACCTGCCACCTATCTCTCTAACTTCATACACAAAATCCTATGAACACGGCAAATCAAGTCCTGCAATATGCACGGGTGCCAGAAACCCCATTTGAGCTCATAATCAGAAGGTGCAGACAGTGATGGCTGCTTTGGGGGCCCTTCCCAGCGTTCCGCCCGAGAGTTAAAGTCGCTCTTTGATTTTGTCAGACAAATTCAGTCGTAAGATAAATTTTAACAAGAATGAACAATGTGTACATTCCAATTTCGGGCAGCATTTTCTTTTCCTGCAGCCATTTCCTTCTTTTTCGCGTTAACGTACCCTATTTTTCACCTTCATTTGTCTTGTGTTATTCTCGTGAACCATTATTTCATTTTCTTTGGAGTTTCTCGCTCAGAACCACGCTATTTTGGCGGTTACTGGAGGGCTAAGGATAGGTGTCCCTACTACTCATAACCCGCCTTGCTGCAACCCATCTTGCAGAGTGAACACCCAAAGGATATATTGGAAAAGATCAAGATTATCAGTAATGCCAGATACACACGATGGCGTTTGAAATTCTGCTGCAAATTTGAAACGACCTGCTTTCGGCTCCATTCCGTCAAAAGCAGGCCATCTGATTCTGGCTTCAGTCGTCGTTCGTGACCCCGAAAGACAAAGCCACATACCCTAAAACAACGTACCTAAAATTCTTAAGTACATCGAGTTACGCTGATCGCGAACTAGCTGAGATTCCTTACAAGCACAGAATGATAGCTACTGCGGTCGAAAAAGCCATACGAACCTCGCCAAAATGGAAAGCTGCTTGCTGGATTCCATGTGCAAACCTCCGCGAAAAAGTGCCTCTTGATAGCCCTACCTACAGGGATGATCCCTGGTGGTCCCATCTAACACACCAGTGACACGGCACGGTCTCAGGGAGACCTTGTCACCAAAATTATCCCCCAACGGAAACCCAAAGGGAACAAACACAGGAATTCTTACCGCAAACCTTCAAAAAACAGAATTTGAGCGTCCAAAATGTGGTATTGCACAACGGACATGAAGCCGTCAAAATTTTCGACCGCAAACAGTAGGACCATGTCCTCCAGAAAATAGGGCCCGCGCAAACTGAGCTACTAAGGAGCTAAACCCTCCAACAAACAGACAACAAGCGCCGGAATTGCTAAAACAGCAAGCAAAAAATAGGTCACATGAGTCCATTCGAAGCCTTGGAATCAAACCCGGCGAAGAACCATTAAATCTGCTAAGCTCTCAGTTGTCCCAACTTCTCCCAGCTCCTCACGTTCGGACGCAGCGGGAATATTTGCCTCAGTCTCTAACGAATTTCTCACTACTTAGCGGTCGTCTCTCCTGAATCAACCGTCTATAGTCGCACTTACAGAAACTCGACTCACTACAGACGCCCCAGACGCTGAGATCTCGATGGATGATCATTCTATTTTTCGTTCTGACTCTAAACACTGGAGGTTTGATGTGGTTGCTGTGTACTTAAATGCTGTCCTGCACACCCAGATTAGCCTCTCCGACACCACTTCAGCACGTTATTGTGATGCACCTTGGGGTGAAATTCCACTGCGTGGGACCAATTCTTTTATTTTTGGCATTGTCTATCATTGCCCTTTATGTCCGCCGGAAGACGAGTTGTTCCTCATACAAGACCTTGAGCAACTCTCCCTTAGCTACCGTTTCACGCATCTCTCGAGGACTCCTGGATAAATTCCAAGCGCATCAAGTCTAGCAGACGATTTTTCTCGGCGCCACCCAACAACGCACTTGGACTTAACAATTCGTCGAAACTACCGGATGCGTACAGGCCAATTGCCATCCTTGCTGTCTCTGGTTATCACCACCAGAAGACCCATCGTTGAACAAGTGGTAATTAAGGCTTCATTGAGACATAGAGACCATCGTGTGATTACCTCTGCTTTCACTTGCTACTAGGCCAGGAGCCCGGATCCTCAAAAGCGGATTCAAGATTGCTGCTGTGCAAACTTCTCAGGAACACGTACCTTCTTTGAACAGCCTGAACTAAGAGCAGCTTCATAGGAAGGGACAACAGAACCATTATCCAAAAAATTCACGGGGCAAATGCGGCGTCCGTCTTAAAGAAACTAGCTCGCAGTCGAAGAGGCCAGAGGCCATCCAAGAGGATTCAGAGCCTTCTGGACATAAGCCCCCAAATAATCTCCGAAAAATAAATACAGCAGACACAGAAGATAAGTTGGCATATCATAGGAAGCGGAACCACTGAAAATCAGGTATCCGCCAATGGAACACAAGAAAACAGACCACAACATTAGGCCTCACCCGGAAAAACAAAAAGGTGTATTGATTAAGTAAACAAGACTTTCGAAGAAATAAGCCAACTGCATTTTCTTTGAGGGGCAGGAACGAAGATCCCACGGGTGACTCAACATTGGTTTCTGGATCCTACAGGCATCACTCTGCAGGTCAGTATTCTGCCCAGGCAACCTCATCACATTCAAACATGGCAAGTAGGAACTCAGAAAAGCCCCCAACCAAGGTGGCTATGACAGAGGACGATTTTCGAGAACTCTTAGACAAGACAAACTTCTCCGGCCCGGTGGTGCCAGATGGGGTTTATCCAAGGATCCGGTTGCCCAAACCATGACTCATTTAACAAGTTGGTATCATTCTTCTCACTGTAATGAACCTTGGGGTATTTTATATTGATCAACTCCATGCTATCCTATATCTCCTCATGATCACCAGGTGTTACTGATCCTTGGCGGTTGCTGCTCCAACTACCCTGTGTGGTCGTTATCCATTCCACCTGGTCCCTTTGTAAATGTATATGGGTCTCCAACTGAACAGAAACTACCTGTGCTCCTCCATCTACTTGGCTACAATAGTTTTCATAGTTTTATTCCCCAAGTTGTAGGGAACATGGTTCAGCTGTAGCATCCTTTCGGTGCCTAACTGTCATGCCATCAGAGGGAGGCATGCGAGCTGGGATACTGCCAGGTTGCCCAAGCCTAGACAGGGGAAGTCGATAGGCAGAGGTCGGGTTCGAACCACGGACCTTCCGGTCAGTAAATTCGCGCCTAACCACTGAGCCATCTCGCCTCCCTGTAGTGAACATACCAACTGAGGTATGATCGGGCAGTTACAACCTGGGCGTGGCGGGCAACAATACAATGAGGATACGTGATACGTAATCATAGATTGTGAAAAACAAAGTGCTAGAAAAATGATGAAGCCGGTCGACCCTAACAAAACTGAAGAACCGTTGCTAGCCATGAGTGGCCTTGAATGGTTTAGCAAATGGCCAGCGTCACGAAAAGCAAAATGGGGATGAAGAGATGAGAAAAGTTAAAGTGGTGATAAATGGAAAGTTTCAGCTAAAAAAGGTTTACGCTGAAACTGAGTAGAATTACCGGTGTCGCTAGTGGAGGGACGTCAGGTGTAGCAGGTATTTGCGGGAAGGGGATAACGCTAATGCATAGGGCCGAACGAGCACCGTACGTATAATTGTTGAACTTGTTGAAGGGGCCAACTGAAATTGCGGCGCAAAACCGGGATAGTTAAATCCGGACGAGAGGTGCAGGGGTTGGAACGAACCCGTCCCAGAGGCGGTTGGGGCCGGGTGAAAAATTTGTTTTTGGTTGCAAGTGACGGCCCAATCGGGTTAGAGAGGACAGAAAACAGCTGCAGGAGGGCTATCGGACTGGGCACGGCAGTGCCTTAACAGTATTCGCACTGACGTACTTCGGTTTCCGGACTACCAGGTGACGGACGTCAAGGTTGTGGCAGTCGGACAGGGATGCGCATTCCTGTAGCAGCTGGATTTGGGTTGGACGAGGGGGATAACACAGGTAGATTCAGGCGGATGTAGAGTCACGGGTAGTTCGGATTCATTTGAAGGTCCACGTGTGTGTTAACCGGGGACCAGCCATAACGAACGACGGCCATACTTTCAGAACGGCCGCTACCGAAGTTTGAATTTCTATTTCTAGACAGCATCGTGACAGGCATCATGCGTGCAGTGGTCAAATGGGGATGTGTACTTCTGTGGTCAGTGTGAGCAAGGTTAGCCAGGAGTACCAACCCAGGTAGAAGCAAGCCGATTCGGAATCATAGGTGGTTCCGGTTCAGTTGGAAGTCCAATTAGATGTAAAACGGAGACCAGGCGGAGTAGACCATACGAGGCGTTTGGAGCAGCTACTGCAAACTGAACTAAGATCAGACCCCGGATAACCCAAAATCTCGCTGCCCACAGAATTGCGCACCCCGTTCCCAATCAATTCAACCGTGACCTCCGTTACAAGGCTGTACATAAATTGAAGTATGTCAATCCATTGATGGCCCGGCACTGCCATACACAGTCTGATGGCATATTCTCAATGATCCTCTCTGGACTGCCCCCTCCCATCCTTTCCGAACAGTGGATGCAAATACGAACAAACTGTCTACCTGGCCCCAACCGCATTTATGGCGAATCCGTTGTAATCCACTAAACTCCTCCCTCAGACTGGACCATCTGGGTGCACGTTCACTTTGTCCTCCCACAAATTCAATGAGTTTCTTCACAGCCAACGTTCTGTCCTATGCGTTAGCACTAAGTCACCCTCCCAAGGAACTTTTACACCTGACTTCGCTCTAGCTGCGACACCAGCGATTCTGTCCAGTCTCACTGTATACCGTGATTCTGAAATTCCAGCTATCATTTATCCCTGCTGTGAATTTCTCCACCTCATCATTCACACCTACGCTTTTCTTGATTCTGGCCATCAACACAACTGCCAGGGCCACGGAGACTTAGTATAGGTTTCCAGTTTTAGCTCAATTTGGCAGGCCGGAAAACTGAAATACTGCTGTTTCTCCATATTAATTGTTCTGGTTTCTCAACTTCACAATTTACAGTTCCTTATCATGTGCCGAGCGGGCAACTTTAGTTTTGCACTCCCTCCGTTGTGTTGTTGCCGCCATTTTGGGAATTGTAGCAGTCTGACCCTATTTAAATTTTGTTCTCCCTACGGGTTGGAAAAAAACAGGTAACTGTGCTTCGCTCTCCTCGATGTTCATTTAGATTATGCAGGTTGGGGTATGGTCTTGGCTTTGTCTGATAATGCTCATTATTTACGAGACTGTTACGATTCCGCGCGGTGTCGGGCACCCACAATTAACGTCGGTCTTCACTTTATTCTGACTGCACCATAATGATCATACCTGAAAGTGCGCCACTCACCAGTTGAGAATAAACACTATTATTATCATTCCCATTATTAAAGCCTTTCCAACAGATGTTTCTTCAGTCGTTTGAGGAGGGCAACCTTATATCTGCTTGGAGATCGTTTGTGTCCCGGTAGCTGGAGCCCTATTAAACTTTCCAGGATACCACGCAAGGTGAAGGAACGCATTTTGAAACGAGCCATCTTAAATCATCTCGCCGCCGAAAACCTGACAACCCCAGGGCAACACGTATTTCTCCAAAACCGTTCGTGCGTGACTAGTGTGCTCGAAGTTATGGACAACTTAACCCAAGCCAAAGACGACAGGCTCGTATCCGACGCCACATCTTTTGACGCGCCACAAATATTTGGTCGAGTCCCAGACATTCCGCTGCTCCACAAATTCGAGTCGTATGGGTTTCAAAAGGAAATTCTACACTAAATCGAGGCTTTTCCATCAGATAGAACTTTCTTTGTTAAAGTAGGCTCAACCTACTCTTTTTCCGCACTGGTTTCTAATGGGGTTCCCCTAGGCTGCGGTTTAGGAAACTCCTTCTACTGATAAACTTTAACGACCTTGCAGATGCATTTTCAACTCAGCGACAACTTTTTACGGACGACCTGAAATCCTAACGTTCTAGTGCTAGCACCCTCCAAACGGGTGTCGAAGCCGCGAAACGGTCGTCCCTGGATTGGCCCCTTCCTCTGAATGACGAAAAGTGCCTCCATTTCATTGGGAGGCTTGGCGAACGCCTTCGTCGTGCATGGTGAGAATGGACCGGAAGACATCAAGAAGATAGATACCAGAAAGGATTTAGATATTCGGCTCTTGTCAAACGTGCCCCTCTCACTCCATCATGAAAAGTCAGCTCGTCGTCTTACGGACGATTCTGTGCACCTTCCACCGTATTACTCGCATGATTTCCAGATACGATATAGGGCTCATGTCAAGCCGCTCCCTATATACGTCAACCAAGATGTCTACGCAGGAAGGACGTACTCCTCCTTCAGCGCGTTCAACGAGCTGCTACCGAGATGGCTGTCGGTCTTAAATCCGTTGACTGTGAAGTGCGTCTCGAGGCGCTTGCACTCACACCCCCTGGGTGACCTAATGCTTACCTACGCCTAGTCTGAACAAGGTTTGGCCCATAGGTTCTTCACCATTGACAAAAATATTACGCGGTAATGACACGGTGAGATTTTCAAGCTCAGAGCGTACCTTGGGGGTCGTTGGAGCTTGGAATAACCTTCATCTGCCGGTTGTTTGCTCTGCATCTAGAACCCAATTCAAGGCGCATTTGGATGCTTTTTTATGTGAATCCTCGCGTTAGCAAGCTTATTGCCTAGCGCTGGGAGCATAAAGAGGGTCTTTATGCCATTCTTTCACTTGTGCCTTCCAGGTGAACGGAAGTCGCTGAACGAGAAGAACGAACCCGACCTGGGAAGCTTGGGTGGAATCCTCGATCCGGTCAATCCATGTCCCCGTGTCTCCCAACCAGCTTTAGGTTTGGCTTCCCCCCATCGTATCAAGTGCGCATTTAAACACCAAATCATATGTAGCGAAGCTCGGTCTTTTGCTCCTTGTTTCAGTCGCGCAGCCCAAAACTGTTGAACCTATTATGCCTACGGAAGTGTTGTTTGAATTATTCACGATATGCCATCATGCAAATAGCGCGCTTTAGGGAAGGGTCGTGATGACCGTCGGTCTCCTGTTGCCGGTGCTGCAAATTCTGATACAATTTAGAGGGCTCCCTGCCCAGAAGCCATGAGAGTCCTTCTATGTGTGTTCTGTTTCCTTGCACTTGGAAGCGATTCCGCTGTTCTATTCATCGAAGAGCCGTCAAATGCCTTCGGTCTTGAAAACCAGAAGCTTCTGCTTCGATGCATCTATAAAAGTGACAAAAATGCCACGGTAACTTGGTTCAGAAACGAAGAGGAAATAAACCCGACCACGCAGGAGGTTAAACCATCGATTGAGAATTCTGACGACGGAGTAACGGTTGCTTCTCTGGCTTTTCACCTGCTTCGACCTACTGAAGGTGACTACTTTTGCAATGTTTCCGCATCTGGTTTCTGGTTTGCGTCACGTAAGGCAAGTGTCCGAATTTCTTATCTGGGTGAGCAGTTCGTGTTGGAGCCGCAGGACAAGACCGTTAGCGTCGGAGAGACTGTCTTACTTGATTGTGTTCCTCCAATCGGACTTCCAAGGCCTCTCATTCAGTGGTACAAAGACAATGTGACCGTGCATTCAGATGAGCGGATGCAGGTTTCAGAAACGGGAAGTCTCAGAATAGATAGAGTGTCTTGGAAAGATGCTGGTCTCTACATGTGTGTCGCCGAGTCGTTTGCTTTCCGTCGCCACAGTTCTATGGCGAAACTTACTGTTCGACAGCGCCCCTACTTCGTAGAATCCCCTCTCAGTCAATCGGTTGGAATACATGGTTCGTTTGAGCTATCATGTCGGGTTGCAGGTGAACCTATGCCGATGATATTCTGGCGACGAGAACCATCGTTTCTTGAAATACCGTTCGACAGAACTCGGCTGTCGCTACGGGGAACACTTCAGTTTGCGCATGCCAGGCTCGAAGATGCCGGTGACTACGTATGCCGCGCTGTGAGTTCAGCAGGTGTCATTGAGGCAGTCGCCCGAATAAGCATTGTGTCACCTCCTGGGCTAATCCAGACCTCTCCTAGTACGGTCTCACTTTTGGAAGGTGAACACGTTGAGCTGCCTTGCAGTGCCGTTGGCTCACCCAGCCCAGAGGTTCGCTGGATTCGTAAGGATCCACTTATTTACTACATCGCCGGTTCAGCAGACCCTTCCGAAAGGATTTTCGCCACTCGAACCGGTGTTCTAATTATCTCAGCAGCTAGACGGGAAGACACTTCCCTCTATGAGTGTCGCGCATCTTCCCCAGCTGGCCTTACTCGAAGTATTACGCGTTTAGATGTCAAAGAAAATCCCTATATGTATCCTGCCAGATTTGGTGCTCTCTCTTCCGGTCGCACTAGCGTTTCTTCAGGATCGTCGGCACGGATTGTTTGCGAATTTCCAGGCACAAATGGTTCCTCCACAGTTCTGTCGCCAGGGGTGCAGCATAATTTGGGTGTCTCGAACAGCGAGGGTTTGTCAATTACCTGGCGAATCAATGGTGGTCCACTGTTACAACGCCTTGGTGCGCCCAACAGGACTCTTGTTGAGCGCTCTGGATCTCTCATAATCCACCAGGCCGGAAAACAGGATGAAGGTAACTATACCTGCTTGATATTCAATCAAATCAGTCGGCGATATACAAGTTGGACAACTCAGCTACTTGTTGAGCAGAGCAATACGTACATTGAATCTCAATCACACACTATGTTAACTTCGGCTACCGGAGTCCCGTTCAATTTGACGGTCATAGGTAAGGGCGATACGTGGCTGATGTTACAGTGGAGCGATGTACTGGAAAAGAGATCTGATTTTCATGGGTATCGGGTTTTCTATCTACCCGTTATGGTAGGACTCGCAAGTCAGGACACAGAGGTCACAGACGCCGTCGGAAAAAGAAAGGCAAAGTCTTCGCCGTCATTCGACGCCTGGTTAAGCTTGCCAGAACTGCTGCAGCAGAAACAAGCCAGGTTAATGAGGCTAACACCGAACACGGGGTACTGGGTTGAGGTCCGGAAGACTTTTAAATATGGTTATGGTGCTGGTGCCCTACTTCCACGGATCGTGTACACATTGAGCCGACCATCCGAGATACAGCTAACTAGCGGTGTATCTGCGAGCAGTTTGGTGTCGGCCAGTGTAGAATCCACCCTTGATGTGCCCTTCGGCTCTGGTAGTTCTGCGGCGGATTTTCAGGGTCTACTTTCCAATTTTCAAACCATCAACTTCCACGATGTATCTGTTCGGAGTCTTACATCTACGGAACTTGTAATAAGTTGGGCAACCCGATCTTCTATTAACATTCTTCAACAGATTGACGGATTCAAGGTCAATATCAAGCCAGTTCCGATGTCCAGATGTATATCCACCGTTACTTCTACCTCTACAAACAGATTATCGTTTTCCTATTCAGATGGTCAGAATTCATTAAAATTTATTCGACGCAGCGAAAGAAAAGACCAGCTGACCCATCCAATGCACTGTAGCCTGTCTTCTGATGATTTGCTGGAAAGGATTATGCGTATGCCCAACGGACCTGCTTCTACCGATACTCAGGTCACTCGGTCGGATGACATTTCCTCCGTAAAACCCTCACCGCGCACGATGATCGTTACGCACGGGATGTCGCAGGTTAACTCTGGTACCAGGGCAATTGTTGGAGGTTTAGTTCCATTCACGTGTTATGAACTCGATGTGGAGGCCTTTAAAGATGACGCCACGTATGGTCGCATCTCAAGTCCAGCCAGCCGCCCAGAGTTGGCCTTAACCTTAGATGCCCCTCCGAGCCATGCACCGAAGTTGATGACGGTCGATTGGATTTCCGACGCCGTGGATCTGGCTGCAAATTTCACACCAACGATTCCAAACGGTGTTCGTCTCAGTTGGAGTCCTCTGGAACTCCGTTTATCTCATGGAGTTCTTGTGGGGTATGTTCTGCATTTTTTGTCAAACCAATCGGACCACAGCCGATCCTTCAAGGTAAGTAGGAATAACAAATAAACCAGGTGGTATGTCTCTTTTGCTCACTTTGAATTAAATGCTAAAACGGATTTTGATAGATTGGATGTTATAGCGGGGTTCGCACTTTTTCTGGTTGCGTTTGGGACAGCATAGCGCCCAGGACTGAAGGTTGCTGAATCGCACGTGGCCTTTTTCGGTTCATTAATATGAATACAGCGTAGGTTATCAGCGCAGGGCACTAATATACTCACCTTCCAGTGGGTACGCCGAAACGTTCCCAGAATAAACGTGTACAAACGACACTGAAGCCAACTCTTTTGACTTCATTTAACATGAGTGGAGACACTGAACTATATGACAGTTAACCTGTCAGTGGCATTCATGCTGTCAGTAGCTGTCCGAATTGTTCGGAAGGGGAGATGTAGGCACCTCAGATGTCTGTGGTAGGCTGGCCTAGGTCCCCCTCCCTGTCCCATTTTCTTTTTTCCATTGCAACGCTTTATTCAAAGAACTGGACATGGTTTTACGGCACCAGTGTTCTCATATGGTGTTACTGTCAATAATAGTGATGGTTGGATACTTTGGGTTTTGTTCTTCATCTATTCATGATAAAAACGGTACAACTTCCTGTTGTTTTGTACTAGTTAACCGGAAAGAATGTTCAAATGCCACAAGTTGAAACTGCATACTGAAAA
This sequence comes from Opisthorchis felineus, assembly GCA_004794785.1. Lineage (NCBI taxonomy): Eukaryota > Metazoa > Platyhelminthes > Trematoda > Opisthorchiida > Opisthorchiidae > Opisthorchis > Opisthorchis felineus. The sequence goes on along the minus strand of SJOL01008269.1, from coordinate 541,999 downwards.
TAACTGAGTGTTTATCACTATACCTTTTAAAATGAATTCGCTGAGGTTTTTCATGTTTCTACGCGTTCGAAGTGAAATTCTAATAGAAAGGGAAACACGTCAACAAAGCTCGCCATTGGGCGTTTGAGCAATCTACAGTTCCGATCGTTAACGTAGCTTGTCCCTACCCTTTAAAGCCGTTGGCTGCGCGTGTTTGTTCACTTGTGTCGGAATGTTCGAATAAGCAGTTCTGAAAAACCAAAAGCGCTCTTTTCTCACCCAATTACTTATTATAAACATCATAGACAGCATAATACTGATACTTCGCTGATGATTACTCACTACCAGTGTGCCAGCAACGCACCAACTAACCACTGGCAGTTGTTAGTTTTTTTCGCTCACCGATTCTACTGCACTAGAATGCTTCGTTGAAGCAACGAGCCGACACGCTTCTATTGGTCCAAAATTCTGCGAGAGAACAGGAACTGGTCACGTAATCGAATCCGGCCCATTGGTGATTTTGACTGGATTGGTGCCAGGTTACATGATGCGGACGTTGTAAGGTAAAATTCCCTTGGTGACCTAAATCTAACAGTGGCTTATCAGTAGTACCCATAGGTTTGTTTACTTTGCGTATTTCCGTCTGGGCCTTCACACCTGTACGACCTGTTGAGACCTTGCCAAGAAATATTTTCGTTCCTCGTGCGCAATGGAAAAGAGTATCAAGGCGAGCTATGTGATTGTTCATTTAATTTTCTGTGTGTACAGTGGTTTGGACTTGTCACGGTCGGTAAGTGGCTGAGAGTCGCCTAAAACAATTTGCGGGAGGATATAAGTATTAGCGATTTGTATTTGAATGCCGCATCTCGGTGGCCCGAGCAGAAAAATGTCTATCAAGTGTTCTATGCCTTGGACCCTTACCTCAACAGTCTGACTTACAAGTTAGTGGGTTGATGTGCGCTTTTGCTATAAGACCGTGCTCACTTCGACGCAAGACGTATAACCGTCGGGCGATATTTCTTTAGGTCTTTCTGGAGTGTTATACGCAGAGCCAGCTACTCCATCATCTAACTTAGCAGTGAAAGGTTTACTTAGCCCGAGGTCGCAAATACCAAAGAGAAGTCTCACTCGCAATGCATTTGCGGCTGGGTATATTTTAATTCACAATGCCGCTGGCGTTTAGCGCTAGTTCGACTGTTTTGTATGATGCACTGGCCAACTTAATTTACTGTTACACGCTTATGTTGTGATTTTTAACTAATCGGTCGCGGGAATGAAGCATCCCTTCTTAACAGCTAGGACAATGCTACCTCGTTTTCCTTAGACTATCGTGGAGAACAGTACGATTCTTACTCCTAGCCGCCTCACTATTTGATTCACTACGATGTGAAGTCCTTGTTTCCCAACATGTTTTAGCCTTCTGGATATGAGCATCCCCTGAGCAACTAGGTTCCAAACGGTGAAACCTCTAGGATCATTTTGCTTGTAATTTTAATTGTCAGGTCAATGTGGAAACCGTTGGCCGGCACACATGGATATACAGATATCTAGTGTTTTAAAGTCCCAGAGTAAGCCACTGCGCTGATGAAATTCGTCTCAGAATTTCAGTAGCCTTACAGCTTTAGTATCGAACGACCGTAGTAAGCTTTTCACTGCCATGACGTGTGGAAAACAGATCTAGTTGGGGGTCGAGAATAAGGTTGTATGTACACTTCGCTCATCCGGATGCAGCCCCGTAGTTGCTGAAGTTGGGTGTATGAGTAACATGCCCATGGGTCGTGTGCCCTTCGCCTTTTATCCATACTGAGGTTGTTAGAGAAACCATTCCACAGTTCCATTGCTTTACTGTGTCTGGCTTTCGTGACAAGGTGAGTGGGCTCCATGCTTGTCGTGGATTTAATCTCTACGCGACGATCAGCGACAGAAGCTGCGCATTTACTTCCATGGACGAACCTAGTAAGCTATCCAGACTCCTAATCGCTTGTGGTTCCATGTTCTTCAAGTTACTCGAAGAGCGACTGCGCCACTATGTGTAGGGTAGAATAGATCATGTTTCGTTAAACAAAGCGTCTGTCTGGGCCATTTAAGCCTGAAGGCTTGTGGAATGCTGCGTTATTCTGAAGCGGCCTTCACAATTGCCGTGGCTGGATAACGGATCACACCACTTTTACTTAACGGCAATCCTCGTAAACTAGCGGTCGAGGATTGCGGATAGAATATTCGATTCTTAAGGGTCATATTTTACACTTCAGGATGAATAGCAGCTCGGTTGGTCCGTAGTACACGTGATACACCACAAAGCATTCCTCACTTAAAAGAAACATCTTCCGGCGTTGTTGATATGGCCTTCCGTCTCATCCAGTGTCTGACAATCAGGTGAAAAGGGACGTACGAGTTACCTTGTGGCTTCAAATGTTTCGACAATCGGGTCTTCTAAAGTGGCATTTTTGTATTGGTTGCACGGGAATGCCTTCATGTTTGGCAATTTCAAGGCCAAAACTTAGGAGGGCACTCGTGAGTTAAGTTATCCAGAGCTTGCTGGTGTGTGACTTGTGTACGAGATTACGGGGTTTTGGTGTCTTTGTTGCCATCTGCCTTCCACAATGGGGTCACCGTAACCTTTCCTGCGCTTGGCTTGAGATGTTGCAGGAACTGGTGGTTAGCTGATGTCGCTCGCGTTCATTTTGCCAGTGTTTTGAGAAATGCTACATTAGATCTGTTGAGGTGTGATATGTGAGGCTGATATCGTCTCGGGCGTCGCGTTTCGTACGCACCACAGTCTGGGTTCTCTTTTCTTGTGACCGTAAGATGTGGTCTCAACGAGCGTCAAATCTTTGGCATTCTCGGCTATTTCCTCTTCGATATGTCGGACACTAACTTGTCTGCCTTAACCTGGAGATGCTGCAGTTGTGACAAGACTCATAGTAATAGTTCTAGCAAGATCGTCACTGCTTGGAATTCTCTGCCAATGCTAATGCGTTAGTGATGAGCTGATACTGCCCCTTCTCTCCCTTCGTTTTCCAAGTGCATCGTATGTTAAATAAATGAACTTTTACTGTTCTTCTGTTTCGTTTATTATTTTCGCTACAAATGATGATGATGGCCGTGGTTGTGGGAGGCGCTGGTAATGGGGATAATGATATCGATTATGAGCAAAGTAGGTGGGTGTCCGGCTGAGTTCACTGCGAATGGGAAATCTATCAGAAACAACATAAGTCCAAAATTTATGCGAAAGAATGGATTTTCTCTGCCGTTGAAGTCAAAATCCCTCTGTTTAATGGTAGGCAATGAGCGATTGTTTACCCACCGATCCGTTCCTCATGAAGTGATGTAGTACCGTTCCCTGAATTCCAGAAATTTTTCAACCCCAGTGCTTTCAACCTCGGGTACGTGCCCACTAATGAATTTATGATGATTATTGTCTACCTTTCCGTTGAGAGCGTTATTCGGTTATCCTCTTCTAGAAAGACCACGTGGAGGGATCTGTCGGAGGTGGTTACTCTGGGGAGTTCTTCCCTGTTGAAAGAATCTTCAGGGGACATCCCAAAGGCCAACCTTTCTGAAGACCTGTCTCTCCACAGCAGAATGACCATTTTTGGGTCAAAGCGGATTTGATTGCTCTGGAGTAGCGCGTTATCCAAAGAAATGAATAGGTTAAGTGGTCTGGTTAGGGTGATAGATGTTTGGCAAGATGACGTTGGCGAAACATCAGGCATGGTTCCACGCAGGATCTGGTGTTGATGAGGTAAACTTATCGTGGTGCAATGGATTATGCACTTTTACATCTCATTGAGCGGGATCGTGCTTCGTCTGTTGTGTCTCATGTCAGATTTGTCTGTGGAAATAGGTTTGCTATCTTTTGGTGTTCCACTTTTGGGAGCCGGAATGTGTATGACAGTGTGTTCTTTGGCTGGTTGGGCCACTCCGGTAGTCCATCGGCGCTCACAACTATGTCCCAGCCAGGCTCCTGGGTCAAATACCTTGGTCGGTTCTATTCGTCGTCTTGTCTAGGCTGTGTCACGAATACCACCCTCACCTAATGGAACCAAAGCCATCACATCAGATATCGCATAACATCACATGCTATTCGGAGCATATTATCCACGAAATACAAGGACGGTCGAGCACTGCCGCCAATCCGGGAACAGTTTGCTGGTACTTCGAGAAAACTGGATCGGCAGTGCTGTTACATTGAGTACTGAACCACTCCGCAATGAACCACTCTGTCACGATCCATGGATTGTGTTGATCGGACCACGTATTTCTCCTTTGGTAACTGTGTCCCACAGAACCTTTTTTCGTCCAACACTGCAGGATGGCTACCACCTAATGATAATAGTTACTAATAATGACAATGCTAATGGATTTTGTAATGGAGTGAGAAAGCCTTGGTCAACAATCTCAATCGAGTCGGCAACTACTGTCTCCTTGATGGAGTCCGAGCCCGAGATTGCTCAGCAGTTAAGGGGAGAAATTATTTACCGGAAGGTCCATGGTTCCATTCAAACCCTGGCTTTCCGATCTCCGTAGTCTAGGCTTGGACAACCTGCCAGTATCAGCCCCCATGCTTCCTTACGCGGCAGCTATGTACCGAAGGGGTGTCCAGTGGGCATTGGGGCAAAAAGCCAATAATCACTGGCACTGACAAACCGACCTCAGTTCATTACTTGAAATCACTCCTGCACTAGAGCCATTTCATATAGTGCGTTCCTCGAGGTTCCTACATGCCGAAAAAGTTCAAGGGAAGACTGCCAGTCAGCAAGCAGCGAGTAATACTATTTCCGGGAATAAATTCGTACCCTTTCATGGTATAGGGTCGTGAAGATAGCAAACTATCGTATACAGTCGAAGGAATTAATTGATCTTACGAAGAACCCGATGCGACCTCAAACTCGTCTCTTATGCACAGTAGTACCAGAAGTCAAGCACCTGTATTTTACTCCCTGCTTCATCCGTCTGGACCGAGTTGGTCAGGCCGATGAATCATTGATTCCGAGTCAGGTCTCTCAAGGAAACCCTGCCAACTGCTGCCTCTCGGCTCAGACCCTTGAATCAACGATTAGGGAGAGGACCTCTGAACAAAACCTCTCATTATCCCACTGCCTCATGGGTCGGACTTGACTCAAAGGTTCAATGTGGGATGTCCCAGTCACCTATAGGAATTTTATTTGTTTTCACAGCTCTCTGTTCACTGATATGGCTTTAATCCCTTCCAATCGTCAGCTAGTTGACCACTGTGACTCGCCCATTAAAATCAACCAAAGTGACGCAAATAAATTCACGAGATCCCTTCTGCGTAAATTTTCATGGCCGTATTCTGTCAAAGTGGCCAACAAACAAGACCCTGTCAGACATTTTACTGACCTCGAGGTAAGTCAGTAGTTAAAGTGTGAAGCGACTGACCTATGAGGGGGGGGGTGTTCGTGGTTCTGACCCAACTCTGGCTTTTCGATTGCACCTGTCTAGGCTTGGGCAACCTTAGAGTACCTCGGGTGCTTAGCAGCCATGCACCGATAAGCTGGCACAGCTTGGTGGTTATTTTTTAAAGACTCCTATTGAAGTTGATCTATGCTATATCCCCAAAACACACAAAACGTACATTGGATCGTACGACCAAAGCGAACTCAACTTCTTTTAGTTTACTTTTCTGGTGTCCGGTAATCCTGAGGCAGTGGCTCATGAGTTTCACTCAGCCCCAAAGCTAAACACACTAGCGAATTGGCGCCGTTCGGTCATCCAGCTCAATCAAAGTCAGTGTCACTAGACAAGAAGACCGAAATCTGTTTGTAATACACCAGTGCTGGTGCTTATTTGCTATAGCTGCTTAATTGCCGTGGCACACACTAACAGCGGTCACTCTGAGCCTTCAATATTTCGGAAGCACCATCCCTATCTACTTGCTGTCGTCCTCTACACAAACTAGAACGATTACTACTACTTCATCTTCATATTTGAAGGGTACGTATTATTCGATCAGGCCACAGAAGCCGATGTAATTGCACAGAAAATCATTTTTAATCATTGCGAGTCTTTCTGGTTAGCCCTTTGATGACACTGCGATTTTCCGGCGTAAAGCACAACCACATAACGCAACAGAATTATTTGTTTTTATTCGTATTTGTGTATCACGTTTGTATTTTGGAGTGTATTCAAATGAATCGTTTGGGTATCGTCTTTCTACCCCATCCTTTCCGAATTAAACCCAAATGTACCCAAGTAAAATGTCATCAGGCTTTTGAGTTTTATATAACTAACCATATGGATACGGTTCAAATCCATCGTCCCTTTTGGTATTGTTTTTTACTTTTTGTCCTCTAGTACCTGCTGCGAGCATACTGGCGAATACAGTTAACTCCTTTGAAGTTTTTGATTTTCATAGCGTATTTGTTGTATTCAGGTCAAATACTTTTCCTGACACATCTTTGGTCTTCTTACTTGACAGGTGCCCGCCGACGTTCATACTCGTGACGTGTTTGGTCTCGATCCCCGCGTGGAATATACCATATACGTGGCCGGTGTGACTTGTAGAGGCGAGGGTGTGCGTGGCCCAGGCTATCGCCTGTTTCCCGCTTCTAGCTTGTTTCAGACAGCTTATGGTGAGGTAGCACATCCAGCGAACATGTTATCGACGAAGTCAAAGTTTCCACCATGGGGCTACGGGATAATCATAGGGGTTGTTGTGTCTTGGATATTCTTCGGCTCAATGATACCCATAATAACCAGACGCAGTCCAGTAAAGCAATCCAATGATCCCCAGCACCCAGAAATCGACCGTTGCTGGCATTGGTGCATCTTTTGCGGGAACAGCAAATCTGATTTAAAGCGTGGGGCTAAGGCTCCTACCATTGACAATCCGTTGGCAAGAAGGAGCGACAGCAACTCAAGCTATACATTTGCCACAGCTGTCCACAGGGATCAGATGGAGCTGACTAATTTATTACAGAGAACTGATTCTCACCAAACGTCTGCTTCTGACCAACACGCTGGTGACATACCAGGGGATCATCGGCAACTACCAGGGGGCTACTCCACGAGCGGTTCGAACTCTCGAGGTGACCCATCTATGCGTCAACTTCCTGTCCAACCTGAAAAGTCGAATTACCTAGCTGGTGATGATGCTGAAGTCTATGCAAACAGTGACCCGTCGCTAGTCTCTGATCCGGCAAATAGCCTCATTATACAGAACTCTACAAGTTCTGGACCCATGTATCATTTATCCACGACAGCAGTTCAAACCCCTCAACAGGTCTACTGGAATCGTCCACAACTTCCGGATTCTGTAAACGTGCCGTTTCCCGTGCCACCCTCATATCCCTTCTCCGATCCCACCAGTCCTAATTCGTTGAAGGCTTTCCCCACTCCTGACCTGTCAGGTGAGGTGACTAGCGGCTTTGTTTCACAATCGGGACGCCCGAGTCATGACACATTAACACAGCTGAATGGAAGTGATCACCAGGATGTTTGCACGGAAGATTCGGTTCCACCATATGCTAGTTGCAGTGTCCTATCGGCACCGCGGCTGCAGTTCATCAGTTCGGATTTGTTGCAACCATACAATCTGGGTACCAACAAGCCTACGGAGGGTGAATGCCTCGTAAGTAACATATGAATTGCATTCGCGTTGCGGATGAGAGAGAACTTCCGTCGAATCACATGTATTCTATCGTGTCGTTATTTTGCTTAACTCTTGATGCACTTGGTTAGATGTTTCACGCGGGTTGCGCACGTGAAAATCAAAGGGCCTCGTACCCAGCTGATCAGTTGGTAAATATCCATCGAACGCAACCTCTTGGTCTTCCAGTTTACGGGCCTGAATAGAAATGACAGTCTATTTCTTCGGCAACTAGGCTTTCGTCTCGGACTCCATCTTCAGCTGGCAACATCTAGGCCCTCGTGCAACGGTACTCCCACCGAACACATAATATACGAAATCTGTTACGTTCAGCATCATTCAGTTACTCAGCGCATCCAGTGGTTAGTCCTGTTAAGCTCCAACGCATTCCGGTAGAGATGCTTAGTGTCATCATCATCATCATTGACAGCAACACTTGAGGTGAACATTGGTGCTTCACTGTCCATGCCAGTTAATAATAGAAAGAAGAAACAATGGGTCAGGGAGGGCACCTAGTGCTGGCCCACTGCAAACATCCGCGATGCGTACACCTCCAACACTCAGTGAGACAATCTGGATGGAAACTGACAGTATGACTGCGATTGACATAGGTTAGCTGCCATATCGTTCAGTGTCTCCAGCTTGGCATCCTCATTGCGAACAATGACGTCACTTTCAACCAGATTTCCGTTAGTACTGACTGAATTTTTTGTGCTTATGGCGCAAGCAAATCTGTTCACGCCGCTAGTGTTCCTGTGCCTGATTCGGCCAGTACGACCAGGATATCGGAGTGGCCGTTGCCCCGCACACCACATTTTGTCAATGGTGGTTCCTGTAGTCTCCATGTCCATAATCTTGATTCCGGAGCTCGTCCTCCTAAATAGCACGGCTGGCCGTATTCTGTGGTATCGCAGACTTCGAAGACCTACACAGCACTAAGCTTGTCCTTATGACTACTTCCCGGTAAACTTAGTCCTATGGGGTAGAATAATCCTGCGATGTCAACGTAAGATGTGTCCTGTAATGACTCTATCGTATGGGCTACTGAAATGGAGCTCGAGGTTTCTCAAGAGCACCACCGAAATACCGGTGGTTCGAACCCAGCCCTGGCTTTTTAATTGTTCCTGTCTAGGCGTGGGCAACATGACAATTTCTCAGTCCTCACGCTTCCTTCAGATTGCATGACAGCCATCCATCGGAAGGCTTCCACAGTGATATTTTTCGTTTTGCTGGAATGAAAAAGTAGCGTTCGATTTTTATGACATTGTGTTCTCCTAGTCCATTACACTTAGAAAATGAGAAGACATAAGTCGGTTGCTTTCGTTGTCAATTGTAAGCCTACATTTGTAGACAAATAAAAGGGCATTATTAAGGCTAATTATTAAGGAACGAATTATGTTTTAGATAATAGTTGAGATAATGAGACAAACGCTGGAAGGTCTCCAAAACCCTGGTGTTCAAATAGCCTGTGAAGAAAACCTTGTCGATCTGGAATATGCAGACGACATCGTTCTCGTCTTCGAAGAGGAGGAGAAGGCGCAGGCCTTTTCGGATAAACTGACCAAAGTCATCCCGTCCTTTGGTATGCACTTTGCACCCACAAAGTGTAAGGTCATGCTGCTGGACATGCAGTCACTGAACACGCCACTTACAATCCAGGGAGAGGCACTGGAAGTTGTGGAACGTTTTACGTATCTTGGAGGTTGTATTAATTCTAATTGTATTGTGACAGATGAGGTCAATGCACGAATCTGCAAGGCCCGGGTTGCATTCGCTAATTTGGGACACCTATGGCGCCAGAGTCCCTGAATCTCAAGGGACGTGTGTATCAAGCTACAATGCGGGCTGTTTTGTTGTATGGCTGTGAGACTTAGCCTGTTCGAGCAGCGGAACTGAGACGTCTTCAGGTGCGCGACAATCGATGTCTCAGAACCATAGCTCGTGTGGGTTGATGTCGGCGTATCCGTAACGAGGCGCATAGAAAGCGAGTTTTCGGTTGTGCAACGGGTACTTCCACTGAAGAATGTGTCCAGCACCAGAAGCTGCGTTGGTTGGGACATGTGTTGCGTATGCCGAAACATCGTTTTCCGAAGAGAGTGCTGTTTTCCATGTCCAACTCAGAGTGGCGTAAGCAGAGAGGTGGCCAACCCTTGACCTGGCAGAGGGGTATGAAGGAGATTACGAAACGCTTGGGTGCTGTCGGTGCTACTCGCCTTCCGGGATGGGGACCGCGTGATCCCCATTGCGCCTGGTTGGAGACACTACAAGATATGGCTGCCAACCGATGTCAGTGGCGATCTTGTTGTCAATTTCTATCCAGATTGCCTGAATGAGTGTCTGGAGGTGTAGGCACCTCAGAATGATTGTAGTAAGCTAGCACTAAGTCCCCTCCTCGTCCACCTTTATTCTTTTCTTTACAATAAGGCTTTGAAATAAATCATGGTTGTATGGCAGTGAAGCATCGGTGTTGAACACTGATTTCATGCTGTCGATGATGATGTTGATGATGAGGGTTGTTTCAGAGTAGACGGATAAATAGAATGTATCTGGCTTTGTCAGCTTTGCTTCTCAGCTACCCAGCAGCATCGGGTTCCGATCTTCTAAAGGTGTAAGCAGGGTTGACTATGTGGCGTGTCTCGTATTCGCTTGGCACGATTTGACCTCCAGTGTCTGTTCGTTGTGTTTCAAATTTCAAAAGGTAGTCTAGAATCTGTTGAAAAATCCTCCCATGGTTTTTTTATTCGCAACAGAGTTGCAATAAATTCTCTAGAAAGGACAACCCACACACAGCGACATTTCTGCCAGTTTATTAGATGTATTTTCTTGAATTTCTGCTTTAGTCGATGCAATTTGATGAAGAGATAGGTGACTGATTACTGTGATTTTTCGTAATGCATCGTATCCTTATCACTGCCAGCGCATCAACTGCGTCATGACCGAAACTCTATCAGCCTTTATGATACGGGTTTATAATCTGTTTATTGGGCCAAACGCGGTGTAGGTATAACCAAGAGACCAGTTACCAGAGACCCTCTGTACACAACATTAACTAACAAGACACAACATGACTCTCCTTTCCCTGGCTAGACTACTTCCATTAGGAAACACAAACACCGAAGAACAAGTGTTTTCGAGATCCCTTTATCAGGTCACGACATTCTAGGTAAGTAGTGCAATGCATGCAATAATACAAAGGACAAAACGGTGGGTTTTACGATCGAAACCGCTTAAAGCAGTTAGACGTTCCAGTTTGGTCAGATTGCTTTTTTCGGCTTCACTTGAGGTGAAGTCTAAGATCTCCGGTGAAATGCACACTGTGGGGTTGCATAGGTAAACCGATACTTGGCCTGATTCGGTTCCAGCTAAACAAGACTATTGACTAATTTCCGGTACTCTGAATCTCAACTCAGGTTTGATCAGGTGACTCGTGTCGATTAGATGTGCAGTCAGATTCGGGGGGTCGTACCACGCGCGCCATTGGGATCGGTTGCCCGCCATGCCCTGTAGGTTTTCCAGCCACAGGGTCCCAGTCAAGAAGCCGACTTCACGTTTCCATGTTGCCTTGCTTCGCGAACTTTTGCCAAGAATGGTAGTTGACGGTTGTTGGTTACGCGCAGTGCATACCCCAATCATCCTAACCTGATAAGTTTTATTTGCTACTCTAACGATTATGGTTCATCACCAAGCCCATCGTTATGTACCACTTTGTTGCTTACACTACAAGACCAGGTAACTCTTTCTGTGCTACGGAGGCATCGGTGGTCAAATATCTGAAGCTGTTTAGGGCCATTAGGTTAGCTGGCCAGGTTTCGCAACCATAAAAAAGGCCGTTCTTCAAGTTGTTTTCTGTACACTGCCCTTTGGCTTCAGCGATATTCGGTTCTGACTCCATAATTGAGGCAAACTGACCAACGCTACTCACAGCTTGATTGTACGCTCAGTGGGATCTGTTGTGGTCCGGTCACGGCTTATACAGCTGTCAAGACATGTGAATCAAGCTACCAATATAGGGTGAAAATCCTTGAACGGCTGAAGCTTTAGTAATCTCATATCAAATAACGACACAAACTATGAATAATCAGCACATAGTTCACAATCTCTCTGATTTTCTTCGAATCTTCCATGGAAATCTTTTTAAGGTTATTTAGACTGACTTGTGCGTATTTTTTCCACGTTTGTCTGACTTCCCACCGTCATGACTCGACGATTCTTTGAGTGGACAAGCCACCAAGAGAAGAGCGCAATTCTTGCTTTGAACATCAATCCTTTTGACATCTCTGCAACCCTTCCCTTTACGCGCAAACACGCGCACACAAAGCCGCGCATAGTTAACACAGATGTATTCAATTTGTTCGCTCTATCCCATATCTGGCTCGTTTGTTTGTCCGAATCTGTCTAGAAGCTGGGGTTTTCGTGGGGCTCTTAAATTAAATTTTAACAAGCCAGTTCTTCCTCCACTGTTTGCTTCACAGGGTGTGCAAAAATCGGCTACGTTAAGCGAACTGCGCACCAGGTGATGGTGATGGTGGTGGTCCGACCGATAGTATTCAGCTCGCACCGTTTTTCTCGTCCTAGAAATCACACTCGTCTGGTTGTTCCAACAGGGTTGTTGTAAACCCTATCGCGGACGGTCAGCAAATTGATGGATAACCGTGCGATGCGGAAATTCGTCTTCCCAGTCGGCAAAAACTGTTTCTACTTGTTTATGACTTGTGCTAGAAACCTCCACAGTCTTGGTATCAACGCATCGCTTACTGACAACCACAGTTTGTCTACGTGAGAAGGGCGGATTGTCTCAACTTATCATCAACAAACGTGTATTGGAGTTTAAAGCGGTTGTTTGGTGGTGATGGATGTCGGGACGACCACGTGTGCCACCAATTAGGTATTTGAATGGATACATGCTTTTTCTTTGGAGAGCCTTGACGTGAAATTGATGTCCAGTCTTGGTAAAATTTTGTTGTCACTTTGGTTGACAGTTTCGGGTGCTACCTCATCGAACGTCCTTTAACCGTCAGTTAAACTTATTCCATTGGACTCAGGACTGATAGACTGCGCGTTTCATCCTGTCTGATTTCACATCCGGTTTGTTCGTGTCCGTTTACTTCGCTTAACCGAACGGCTTAATTCTTACACACCAAATTCTTGCAAACCAAAGCGTAATAGGTCGCAGGGTGGAAGACTCAATTCCATGCCACTTTTGTTCCACAGAGACCACTTTATTTGTTTGCGCATTTAATTACTTAGCAAATTAATAAATCAGCTTATTCTTGAATGCTGTTGGGATGGAACCTCACTGGAATTCCTTTCTAGGCTGTCATATCACCCACCCTGCTCTCACGTGCCTTTTTACACGGTTATGTGACCACAGTGAAGCTGAAGCTTGCCTTGTTGACCATAAGCGTTAAGCGGTAGCACCCTTCCGGTGCCTAACTGCCATGCCACCCAAAGGAAGCACGAGGGCTAGGATACTGTCAGGTTACCGAAACGAAGACAGGGGAAGTTGAGCTGCAGAGGTCGGGTTCGAACCACGGACCTTGCGGTCAGTAAATTCGAGCTCTAACCACTGAGCCATCTCGCCTTGTTGACTAAGGAACTTATAATCTCTTCTTGCAGTCTTAACTCGGTCTTCATATCTGGATACCAATGTATCAAAAGCGGATTAATGGTACAACAGCAGGTTCAAGTTAATTTTGTTCTTTGTGCTACTTCACCGTAGAGGTTGTAAGGTTGCCGCTCACGTATGATACTTCTCGGTGCCTGGCTGACTTAGGAACCGAAGGCCGAGATATTGTCAGGTTTCGAAGTCCAAACAGGAGTAGATAAAAATCAAGGTTTGGACCACTCGGTTCAACTGCCACTGTACTGATGTTGATGATGTTAAAATGATCCTTGCCGCATGTTACTCTTAGCTAAGGCCTTCCAGTTTTTGTCGTCCATAGCTTATCAGATCCAACCTAATAGAAGGTCTTTATAAACCATTTGTACATTGCTTCGACAGTTAATCATGTCAGGTAGCTTGACAAATATCGCATCAATGCGTGTACCTTTTGAGTACTGTGTAGATTTAGTGTTAGACAACGGCTTGGCTTCTATCCTTTTCTTCACAACAACAAACAGCCTCCTTTCAGGGAGTCACCGAGCAAGAAACACCTCTTATGCCTTTAGTTTCGTGAATAAATAGTCCCTTTTTACAGCTGGCAAGAGCCCTATATATATTCGATTCCCTTTCTTCCCCTCGTTACACTATCTCACCTTATCCCCTCGAAACAGAGACGATACCAAACAAACTCGGTAAACACGTACCACCTCGTGAATGTCTATCATAATAGGCATGTACAAAGTAGCATTCCCTGTTGCATGTACCACTGATCGAAACTCTAACAGGTTGACAGTGAAATCTCCTTTTTGAGTTTTTACTTTTACACCTAACCCAGAGTGCCTTCGCTGTAAGAGAAAGAAGATTGTGTCTCTTATTAGAGCTGGGAAGAGCGGTATAACAATTAGGGCCTAATGGTGTCGAATATGGTATTAAAGCGATCCAACTTGATTTTCGCATCACCAAACCAGAGGAGTATGCTGAAGACTTATCACAATCGGATTACGCCGAAGTAGGTGAGCATCCATTATAGCAACAGTACCGGGATGGATGCAATGGACTATTTTGCCATTTATTAAGGAATTTTGATCTGCTGGAAGAAGACAATACTGGAAGGCAAGAGACAGCAAATTTGATTGAAGTTGCTCTGATAGGAAGTAGTCCTTCGCGGTTAAAACTCTGTAAAATACACTTAGATTCATTTTGGACTATTTGTGACATATGGTATTTTCTGTGGAACATGTTATCCGACACTTTCCAAGGGAGGTCCATAAAGCAGCTCTTTGAAAGGAGAGGAATGTTGAAGTTTTGTAAGCCATTAGACGTTTTCAAGGCTTCATATTTCATTCTACAGCGCTGAAAAGTATCATGCGGTTGCTTCATTCCTATTTTGAGTCAAAGGTGCGTAACCAGATATGTAAACTGATCTTCTGAGTAGTAATCACTTCCCCTCAGCTACAGGTGGCCCATGGGCAGTGGAAAGAATCTGCAGTTCGGCAGGATGTGACACATACGCCCTCATACTGGGTTTCTTACAGAGGCTTTTGGGATGTGCATGGGTGAGGATTCTCAGTAAGGATAAAACAGTTGCACGATGTTTCTAGGTATAGATGAATGAAGTCCGTTTATCATCTGCTGCTTCTCTATCGCAATGAGTTCAGCACTAAGTTAAACAAACATCTTTAGTCGTTATGGCGGTTTTTTGGTGCCTTTGCACGGGAGATGTCCACCTGTCCAAAACTTCAACCGTCTGATTCCACCCTCGATCATCGAATAACTCTAGGCGCCGGTTCACACGTTTTCCGCTTGAATTATTCGTTTTCTCTTTCTACACCTGGTGCTTATGTTTCACTCGATTCCTACTAGGTGTAGACCGGGTTATCGGTAAATGCATTCTCCGACGGTGTCCAGTTTGTTTACCCGGTTTCCCTTTTCCTTCTCGCACGTTCTTTTCGCTCCACTGCATTTGGATAGTCATGCTGACCCAGTGTGTGCTTGTGCGTTAAATGTGTGTGTGTGTCTGTGTGTATCAAATTGATGCTGAAACCGCTCAGACCTGTTTCGCACGCAATAATTGTCAACATTTTCTTTGTTCACACGCAGGGCTTAGAGCCAGTGTGGACTGTTGGCATCGCAATGTGTTCATTCTTATGCCTGACTCACGTGTTCTAATGCGTTAATTGTATGTTTGTGAATGTTCTAACAAACCGGCAAGTGAGTTGCCGTGTTCCAGAATGATTGCACTTCACACCTAAATAGCAGTTGACTCCATGCACTTCTTTTCGGTCGTAATCGCCAGGCTTCGTCTGTTGTACCAGAATAGTTGACCAGAGGCGAGATTATTTCACACTGGTCAATACAACCATCCACCAGGTAATATAATAGGATATTTTAGTGTGTCGGTTCACAAAATGTCACTATATTGGTCATACTTAGATTTTCTTACATGTGCTGATCTGATTCTTATTTGTAGACTGCTGCCCTTCACGGTCCAGCGGTAATGTCCAAAAGCGTCAGTGGACAAAATGTCGCAGGTGGTCTTATGGAGAGTGGCCCTTTGAAACCGATAGCCACTAAAAAATGGCCGATTACTTCGCGACTGCTGCCCAATATCCAACCCAGTCACTGTACTCCGTACACTGCTAGTAATGGTGGCCCACATCCTATCCCGCCTCCACCTGAATACCCACCACCTCCACTACCTACTGCAAACCAGTGGGTCTTCCCCCCCATGCACCAAAATATTCTCTATCCACATTCGCCTGGCACTGGACACTCCAGTTGCGTGACGTCTGAATACGAGGGTCATGTTCTCCGGGGTAGCGGGACAAGTGCTCTCGTTTCAAGTGAGTCCTGATCCATCTCTGATTAGTTGAAGCTGTCCACATAATGTTGCCCTTTTTCAAGAAATCTGGATGCGATTTTGAAATCAGTTAACCACCAAGATACATTTGTGGAGTGTTCTGTTATTTAACTGGAATTACCTTGAGAGGAATTCACTTCTGTCGGTGATTTTAGTTTGTTGTTTGCCGTCCACAATCCGAAAGACACAGTTACACAGTGATTTCCTATTTTCATAATTTTTTAAGCCTGCATTTTCTTAATGAACCATCCTGGCAAATGCCCCTGCAGATAGCTGCTCGGATTTAAAATGAAAGTCATAAATCGACGTCAGAGTCCTACTCACATTTCCTCACTTCATATCCAGGGCTCGTAATTAATCTTCCCTTTCCAGTTCACTATTTCCATTCCAGGATCTGTTTTCGAGGATTCCCGTTTGTATACAATGCTGATATAGTGTTGTAGGGTATTCTGTTAATCACGTTGAGGAGTCACAAACTTACACTCTTTTCCAATCCGGCGACACGATGGCTAAGGTTTGAGCACTCAAACCACGTCGATTACCATAGTCAAGTAGAAAATTCGATTTGTTCAGTTGTGAGATTCTTCCGATTCGCTGGACCCCTGTGCTAGCTTGTGTGATCCACAGTCATACTAAAGAATGCTTCCAAGTCGTTAAATTTTCAGACCACGGGATTTGGGTCTTTTTCACAATGAGGTTAATCATCGTGAGTTTTAGGAACAATACACTTCTAGACCTATTTCCCGACCAACTGGCGGCCAGATGTGATCATCAATTTGCTATTGACGATTTTTGCATGATATGCTGAATACTGATGACTTAACTAGATACTTTGCGCGCCTGTTCGATGCTTCTACTTCAATCTTTATGTGCACTTTTTCTCCGTTGATGAATTTTTACACCGAGAGTCGAAAACCTCATCTACATGCCCACCTGCTGTTTGTATCCGGCCCCATTCATGTACCGGCATGTGCATAAAACAGCTGTCAATACGAATCATCAGTTCTTGGCTTAGGCCAATGTGAACCGCACAAAAACCTTGTGTGTTTGTCTGCTTTTTATTGCTGGGCTCATTGTTTGAACTTGCGTTAGTACTGGTCTGTCTGTGGTTGCCGGGTTTTAATGGAACTGGGGATTGATAACACTCGTGGTCTTTGTCCTCTCCCCAACAGCCTAAGACCACCACTCACTGGTGTGCATGCACGTCACTACAAGCCATTATCGCTCGTGTATGAAACGTGTGCCTAATTAGCACAGTTCTACTACCTCGGACGTGTCAGGGCATTGCGCCCTGTACATAGCAACCGGAGTGGTGAGGATATCGTTTAGAGTCGTTTTCGTGCCACTGTTTCGATAAAGCTTATTATGCCGAACACTTGACTACTTTCGCAGCGGACCATCTGCCGTTGTGTGCTCTGAACTTAACAATACTGTGACTGCTAGATGATTCATTTGGCTAGCTGATCCAGTTGATCCGGGTCTCAGCACATTGTGGATGGCTGGTATGTAGATCAGCGTCATTGACGATCGTGCGTTGTATGGCACTGGCGAACTGAAGTTCATTTTTATTTACTCATTTCGAGTTGAGCGCACGTGCTATGTACTTTTTCTGCTTTTAGGGACGAGAAACAACATCAGGGGAATGTATCCTTATGTACTGGGTTTAACCGAAAGATAGGCTTCAGCTCTTCTGTAGTCCACTACTCCGTTGGTAAAAGGTCCGTTCTCCCAGTTTGGCGAAGAATACCTGCTTCCGGAAAACTTCAACGAAAAGTTAAAGGTTTTCACGCCCCTATTTTGTTAAGTGGAGTTTGTTAGTGCACGTGTCTTTAGATGAATTGACGTAATGATATATCAGCTCTTTTCGAATTCTATTAATTCTGTGGAGAATTCCTGAGAAACTATGGTAACTGGCTATGCTAAAACTTGCTTACTTTTACTTTTTGACTTCATACGATCTGATTATTTAGCGGTACAGTCAATAGAGCTTGGAATCCGGTCGGATCGATCGATGAACCGACGACAACCCACCGAAGCGGTAAAAATTGTACTCTCCCTTATATCATGTGTATGTTAAACGACATATCGTATAAATTCTACTCGGAACTCTGTAGTTTGATCAACGAGCACAAAGTGAAAAGCAGTCCCGTGTCAACCTCTTTTTCCATGCGATACGTGACGTGAACGGTACTTTTGAAGAATAAGTTGTGCTTTAACTCTATGGTGAAGTGAGGCCGTCCCCCCTGAGGGCTCACATGGTCCATACTGCTGACTAGTCCCGACAAATATGACGCTATTGTACGGTGTTTTTTTATCAGCGTAGGTCAACTCTGGCAAGGTGACGTCCACTATAATAATTTAGGTCTGAGTGTTCGTCAGCCACAAACCGCATCTACGTGGTTTATAGTTATCCGAAATAAGGAACATGAAGAGAGGACAGCCTCTCTTTGGATGCGATGACATCTGTCACTAGAAAGGTCCAAGCGACTGGGCGATACTAGTGACATTGTGTGTATTCAACTCCGGTGAAATTCGAGGTGCAGCTAAGGCTGCTCAGGGATCGATTGGTTCGTCTTACGTAGATTTCCTGACTTAATTTATTTGGAATAGCTGCTACTGGGGGTTTGGTATGCAAATGGTCTTCAATCTTTGCTTCACATCCATTTGAGGTTGCTGTCACATTGAAGAGCTGCTTAATGTTGTTTGCTGTTGCTGTGTTGTTCTCTACGGTCTGTGTGCCGTAGTATTCCGTAGCCTATAAGTTTTTAAGGACAATGGCACGTTTACACACACACACACACACACACACACACACAGACCCGTATATACGCACGCCCGTTCTCGCACTGATGGACGTGAAACATCAATACACAATTTAACTGATCATCCCTTCACCTCTAACCAGATGCGAATGATCATTCCCTAATTGCTTTACCATGGCCGCGGCGTCAGCTACGCTTCCAATGTGCAACCACCTATGTGAAAGCTGATGGGAGAGGGAAGTGTTTGAACATGACCCTGCTGTTCGTCAAGTTGTTTTCCGCTAGAATAGTTCTGATTGTGACACTAAGACAGCTGTGCAAGTCGCACGACGGTTTGGTGCTTTGTGGTTTCAATAACCGATCAAAGCGAACAATTGCATCGATGCACGTAACCACCTGACGCCGGTCAGTAATAGTTGGCTGAGGACGTGTAATAATGTCCAGTGTGGCATTTACTTCCCTCCTATTTATTCAGTTCGTTTTGCTGCACAGTGGGCGTATTATGTGTTTTATAAATGAACGGAAAGCCATCGTTAAGGTGTGAAGAGGGACACATGTAGGTGTTTGTTGAGGTTCTATTGTTTAGAACCTCGTCACTCCCGTAAACGTGAGCCAAGCACAGGTGGTTCGGGTTCCATTAAAGTTACTGTTTCTGCCGATACCCGCCGACTTAGATTTACTGCGTCTTTACCTTGTGTGTATGCGATGCTTTGCTCCATCCATTACTCAACAAGAAAACTCGGGCTTCTTCCTCAAACGAGTAGTTTCGCTCTCTGTCGAAACGTGGTTTTGGTCACGTTTCAAATTCTGTGCCTGAGAATAATGTGCCTCTGCTTCGTCACCAGCCTCCCGCGAAGTTGCTGGCAAACACCCTCAGTTTCCTATTGCAAGAGTCTGAATTAATTTTGCCTGTTACTCAAACTAACTGGTTTTAAAATGGTTGAACTATTGTATGTAATTTTGACCAGAGTGGAATAAGTTTAGGCTAGTCTGTTGCTTTGTGTGCTTCTGAAACAGTGGTTTGGTAGCGTATACTTAAGAGATTTCTCAAAGCTTTACTGCTGCTAGTAACTCTTTACTCGCATCTCCTTTCTATGGGGCTAAGTGTTTTCCCACTACGGAGCTGGGATGCTAGGGTGTGCATGGATCGTTTAGTCGGGTCACCACCATCTGTAATGACAAAACTTTCTCCCAAGAAACGCCGATTGATTAGGTGTTCATTGGTCTCACAGTAGGTTTTCCTTCACTTAAATGATGCGTGGATTTTAGCTTTGTGCAGCAAAACACCATTTAGGTGCGATTGGTAAAGACCGGATCACTCAACGAATACACTCATTTGCATATCAACTGGGTTTTCGCGAGAGACTATTGAATCTCTCGAAGAGTTTTCAGCAACCTTGTGAGTAGTTTCTTTATTAAAATGTACTGAGATATCTAGGATCATTCAATTTTGTCACCCTTTCAGTACATAACTGCTGCGCAACCCTATGAAAGCATGACAGCTGGGTTACTACCCAAGCGTTAGTAGCAGCGGTTGAAAAACCATGGCCGGACTTGAATTGTGGACCACTCAGTCTCAGATTCTTTGATCCTTTGATCGCTTTGATCCACGGCGTTGGACTTATTCCAGTAGGACACGCTTCTGTTTCGTGAGGGGACAGATAACGGGCCACCCGTATTCTTAGACTTGTTTGACTTGCTCAGAAAAGAAAGACAAAAAGACTTCCGGTGTTGTCTGGTTCCAGGAAACTCATTTGCGTGCTAATTTGGTTTTCACTGGATACGCAACTGAATCTCTCGTTTATGATGTTCTTCAACTGAATGTGCTGCACCAGGCTGCCTCATGTTCCAGTATTCTCTACCTGATGATCCCGAAGAAGGACGAAACTGGTCGTGGACTGTCGAAGAGCTTTCAGAAAACTTATGAGTGGGCGTTATGTATACAACCCAGAACCACCTTTTTTGAGGTCAGCAACAACTAACACCCCAAGTTCACGCTCTAGAGACACTTCCGAAGAACTCATTTCGATGAAACCAGCCTGCTTACCGGGGGAGCTCAGTGTACAACACTGCATTTCTCGTAGCTGATCAGAATCATTCAACGGAGTAGACAAGTATGCAGTCCATCTGGAACGTACTAGGCCTGATTTGCTTCTCCGTTCGGTTCCACCTACCACAACTTCAACTCATCCACATATGAGTAACTTCTCGAAGCGAGATGTTTCAGCTGATCGTTCAGCTGATCCAGAACCCATCCCTGGAGAATCCAGAATATACCATCACGCCGTATGCGAGTAACCTCGATTGACCTCTTGTGCCGTTCGGGAAAGTCTCAGCCGGCTCTGAAGCTTGTCGGTAGAAACCATTGGTACGGAGGCCTATCAACCTTGACCATATCAACAGAATCTCCATCGTCTACGTTATTGTCCAAGGGTTCTTCGGCTATCGATAATTTGTTCATATGTAACCTTCCGCTCTAGAAAGCATGTTACCCAGGTCTGCATCTGCTATACATGTTGTTTCATGGCACGCATGATACCTCTTCTCAATCTTAGAATTTAATGAAATGTGGCTGTTGTTCGTGTGACTTGTATATGTCAGTTTCTGCCTTCATTAGCAATGAACAAGAAATAAGTTAAAATGCGAAACAACGTTGCACTCAGGGTTTTTTCAGGCATAACGTTCTAGTCAGTTACACCGAAATCTACGTTCCAGAATCCTCGAAACCCAAGTGGACTGCATGTCGTTTAGTACCTAAATACGGGTCAGTGTGGTCGCTGGGTTAACAGGTTTGGTGAGCTCAGTGGATTATTTGCTAATGACTTGTTAGCTACAGGAATAAGCTGTGGGACCACGCATTGTCCAATGACAGCTTACGCAAGAGCTCTTTCGATTTATAATCTGTAAGATTGTATACTAGATAGTAATGATTATTTTTTATCGGCTCATTCACTTCCTTTCTTCTGTGGTCTGAGCTGAGCGTCCCCTCGAAAATAGTTATGATTGTTTTTGAGACTAACTTATTATTACGTGGCCTTCCTAAGAAAATGTCTAGCTTGCTCAACCTAAATCAATCCGCGCATCCGTAGATCATCACCGACTTTTTTATCGCTTTGTCGGTTTGTTGCATCCAACTATGATACTTTCAGCCATCCGATTGCCTAAGCTTACCTATTTCCTCCTGATTTCAAGCGAATAACAATCCATTTTCCTCATGACTGTTTTTCTAATCACCGTCGTACACTCTACCCGTTTTAACACCCCTGCTGTGTTTAGCCCCTTTTGACTGGAACACCCAGGGATCATGGTCACGCACTCATCGCATTCCAATTAGACCATGGTCTTGTCTAGGTCACATCAGTTGAATTTTGCTGATCATTTTCTGAATACATCAGTCCTCATTAAGTCCATCTTTTATTATTGTCTCGACTGTATCCAAACTGCTTTTTTGGTGAACCATAATTAATGTGCCACACGTGTGTTCGTATTTGGCGAAATGTTTCAATAACTACTGCCTCAGTTCATAAGTTTGATCTCTTAATGGGCCACTCGTCAGGATGATAATATACACCACCACCACCGTATGATGTAGTTTTGAGATATTATGACCGGTCAGTTCTGGGTTGAAGAGGTGCTTTAAAAATCCTGCTTACAAGGAAAGACGCGATTACCGTTCTACCTGGGAGAGTTTGGGGACATGAATTTCAATCCAGTCCACTGTCACACGCTTCTTTATCTTTCAGCAGTCGATTTCGTTGCCTTTTTTCACTTCACAACACTGTACATGGAGTTTGTGTGTAAATCCAACCAGCAGAACTAAAATCACTGGACTCAGCCCATATGTCACATGATCTTGTACTGTAGTTTGTATAGGAAAACCGGAATGAAAACATCAGGTAAGGGAACGCGTAACTATATCTTCGAGGACACACTAATCCATGTGTGTTTATTTTTCTCGTCACACAAGTAGTTAGACCCATGAGCGCTGTTAGACCTCATAATGATTTAACGCTTTTTGACCGTTCATTAACAATGCAACATGCTTACCCGTTCATTGTACACACAGTGGTTACTGCAGTACACGGTTATCCACCCGAGAAGACACTCATCTGAATAGGAGCAGTTCCCCTGGAGAGGCTACAACAACATTCCTTGTGAGCCACGTCTTGATGTGAAACACTCCATCCCTCTCCTCAGAGGGAGATTGCTGTACCTACGCCACTGCCACGCATGCTTAATACCGGCAATTGATTGCTGTTTTTCTTAGTCAGCTGTGGCATTTATCCCATTCTAAGCTTCATGGGTGGCCGTAGTTTGTGACGCCTTCCCGATTCGCACTTAGACATCAATTAGTTTTACAACTAGATTGAGCTGAACCGATTGCTTGCTATGTATGGATACCGCCATGGTTCAAACCATCAGGTGTTATGGCGGCCGTTCATTTTAAATCTTTCCTGGGACTTGCCATGGTCGTTTGGTTGGACCGACGAGTAGAAACATCAACCGTCTGGTTTTCATCCTCTCATTTCGTCCCACCGTTCCTTGTGTGTTTGTCGCCTTAGTGTACTCACGCTCCGTCTCACCATTCTGATCCTCTTGTGGCCTCACCTATCTGTGGCACACTACTTCTCGTAGGACCCCGATAAAACAAACGAGTTTGGTCGTACGAGTCCTATCACGTCGGACTTGGTGGCGGCTTCGTCAGCTTCCCATGAATTTTACTTGTAGCCCGTGTATCAAAATAACCTACGAGAACATCGCGTTGATTTCTTGAGCTTGTTTCCCCTCCATTACATCTTGCGATTACCTTGGTCGTTCATCCATCGGTTCATCCATCTCAGACGACTGTTTTTCATCAAATTTCTTGGTCAGTTAAGGCAAACTTCTTTGATCGTTGATTAGCGCCATTTAAAAGCGGTGAATGTTGTGAAGGGGTCATTCTTTTCTCCTCTTAACTATTCACTTTCATCATCATCATCGATAGCATAGCATCAGTGTTCAACGCTCATGTTTTGCTGCCGTACAACGATGATTTATTTGAAAGCCTTATTGTGAAGAATAAAATTGGACCGGAAAAGGACTTAGTGCTAGCCTACCACAATTATTCAGAGGTGCCTACCCCTCCAGGCATTCATTCAGGCGATCTGGATAGAAACTGACAACAAGAACGCCATTGATATCGATTATCAGCCATGTCTTGCAGTTTCTCCAACCACGTACAGCGGAGATTACGCAGACCCATCCTGCAAGGCAAACCGCACTTTTCGTAATCTCTTTCAAACCCCGCTGCTAGGTCAAAGATTGGCCACGTCTCTGCTTCCGCCACTCTGAAGTGGGCACTCTCTTCGGCGAACGGTGGTTCAGCATGCGCAATACTCGGCCTAACCAACGCAGCCTTTGTTGCTGAACACATTCTTCGATCGAAGTCCCAGTTGCTCAGCTGAATACTCGTTTTCTAATTGCATGCTTGTGGATTGGCCGAAACCAATCTACTGGAGCTGTGGTTCTGAAGCAACGGTTTTCGAACACCTGAAGACGTCTCAGTCCCGCTGCTCGAACAGGCCAAGTCTCACAGCCATATAACAAAAAAGCCCGTACCGCAGCCTGCTACACACGTCCCTTGAGATTCAGGGACACCATAAATGTCTCAAATTAGCATGGCCTTGAACTTTGCAGGTGCAAAGCGCATGCTGAAGGACGGGTTGGCTTTAGTCAATTCATTCAAAAAACACCCGTGCCTTCTCTTCGACACCAAGAACGATATCGTCTGCATATTCCAGATCGACAAGGTTTTCGTCAGCAACTATTTCAACACCAGGGTTTTGAAAGCCTTCCAGCATTGGTCGCATTATCTTGCCAATCACGAAATTATATAGGAATGAAGAGAGTAGACATCATTGTTGGACACCACCATGTGTATGGAAGCTTTTGGAGATTTCTCCTAATGCTCTCACACGCCCGAAAGTCTGAGAATACAAAGGCGACGAATTAGGAATGCTGCTAAGGGTCTCGTTACGACCGGGGTCCAACTGATCCCCCCTTGAGAACCGCACTCATTACGAGCCATTTTTTAAATGGACACTATCACCGTTTCCCTCCAGTTGTCTGAGCCTGTCTCCTTTTTACGGATGCAGGCAAATAGATTGAACAAACGCTGACGGAGTAATTCACCCCCATCCTTGAACTTTGCGGGTGGAAGGTCATCCGGACCAGGAGCTAGGTGGCGCTTGAGGAACAAATGCAGTCATAAACCTCCGAGGCCTTGGGGGTTCCGGGCTTACCGTCCCGGAATTCTACTTCAGATGTAGGATCCAAATGAGTGGCAGTGGTTAGCAACGAGAATTGTTGTTCGAAGCCCCAATGATCTGGGCTTTCTTGTTTATTCTAGACGGTCGCACCATTTGGATCCTTGATGGTTTCGCTCACAGGCGGTTTCCAGAGACCGGTCGCACGGATCAGCTGGTACAATCTCAGGATATTCCTTGCTTTCTGGGCCGCTTTTATTCCCTTAGCCTCACGTGTCCACCAGGCTTCACGGTTAGCGCGCATGCTCACTTCCATTTCACGCCTAATAATTTGTTACGCCTAATTATGGTTGGACCAGCAGGGACATTTCTCCGAGATTCGGTTAGTGTCACTTCTCTCTGATGTCCAGTGCTTGAGCGGGCCTGGTAGCGCCGTGCCACAGACAATACTCTCGGCACTGCAAAATGTGGCGATCTCGTTTCACTTCACATCTGACGCCTGTTTTTGCTTACCCGCCCTGTTGTATGCAGTAAATAAGGCGATCCGGCTGGTGGTACCACAGGATGGCCTATTGGAGATGGTTTGTAAATGTGCAATTCATGATTGTACGTGGACTGGGATACTGCCGGCGCGCCCAGGCCTAAAAAAGAGGACGACTAGGGTCCTCAACTAAACCTTTTGGCTCAAAAGCCTGACCTCGAGGCAGCGCTGTTTAGTGAGAAATGCGGGTGCATTACCATTTTTATAGAATAAGTTGCCACAAATCTCCCAACCCCCAACCTGTATTAATCAGACCTCTAACCATTGAGACTCTGTCAGTGTCGCTTGAACCCCCCTCCAGTATGGGTCGCGGAGGCACACAAACCGTCACACCATTGTTGCTTCCAGCCTCTTCCTAACGGACTGTTCAGTTTACACTCCTTCACCACATGTGTTCATTCGTATTCACAGAAGTTATATTGATTGACGTGTGGAATCACTAGCCAAGAATAATTTTTTTAAGATTTATCGTTAGGTTGTATGCAGTAGGGTACAAAAATAGGTGTGAACTTTGAAATATAGTGGTTTCCACCTTATTAGTTGTAGAAAATTGTTTAAGTTCAAATAAAGCCTTAAAATCTCATAAAAATATTGGTTGTAACAGCATACCCAGATAAAGTGTCGGTTGGATACGGTTTTCAACTAATTATGTACGAACGACATGCTCAAGAAGCATGCGTGAAAGTTCGCCCGAAATTAATTGAAGAATCAACAGCTCAGTAGTTCATAACCTGTTACGAACAAACATAATGAAGTCTGTGAAACAACTTCGATGAAGAATGGCTTTCGGCGCCGGAGCATTTGAACGGTGAGAGGGGAGTAGTGTGTGTTTCTGGAGCATAACATTTTTTGTGGAGAGTCACCATTTGAGTGGTCACCTCAGGGCTTGTTTCGGTAGCCTATCATCAGCTGAAATGAAAAAGAAATCCGCGTTTGCTTGTGCCTTTGTATTTGCAGGGTAGGATTAATGTTCGAGATTCTATCTCAGGCTTATTTTAGCGTGATCTTTGTGAAGTGAAGTACATATGCTTGCCATTCAAAGACTGAAGTACACGTCGTTCTCCTTAGTTTAGAAGGTATGTTTACCAGAGTAGCAGAAACGCAAAAAGTTAGTGCACAATCCCGAAGGTAGGTAGCAACAACGACATGAACAATCGATACGTTTATCAATCCGATCAGTTAACACTTTCGCGAAGGTAGCCTGGAACGAAACTCGGGAGTGATCTGTCCTTTGGCGGAACGCAGTCGTTTGCTAATCGAATTGCCGCCAGCAAGAGACTGAAAAGTTTTGTGTTCAAGTAAAACGTAAGGCTGATGGGAACTGGGGGATTACGTCTACTTGATGAACCCCAAGAAAGGCCAAGCCAGTGGTGGGCTGTCGAGTTTTCAGTAGCTTTATGAGTGACTTCTTACGGTGAGAAAAGACCTATGCTTTATTTGGATGGCAAGTCGTTCGTATGAAGATAAGTGCTTCCTCATCATGGGGCATTTCAAGGCCTCCGGTCCATAATGTGCAACTTGAGGTAGCAAAATCATACACCTGCGGAAAAGCGAGACTTTGCAGGATACAAGACTGGAAACCTCTAGGTAGTCACCTTGTGTTTGTGTCAGAAACTGCTATTTTCGGCGTCTTCAAAAGGCGACAGAGTTAACCGGAGCTAAGGTATATGGATTTCACAGTCATCGGTAGCTGATTCGTGAGGCTTACGTCCCGTTGTAGCCTCTGCAGTTGACATTTATACTGTGATGCGGATGAACTATCCACTGACACAGTAGGTTAGTTGAAAACTGATACATTTCGTTTGATTGGAGCTATTACCTGGTAATGTATACAATACGGACTAAAAAAAGTAATTTTTCGAACAACTCGATTGTTATTTTAGGGGAAATTTTTGGAAGCGCGTCTCCAACACATGAAGCTATCAGGTTTTCAGAAAGACTACGGCTAACTGGTATACGCTTGTCGCTGGACATAGTGCAAATATAATGCGGTCTGGGTGCAACTATGCAGGAGTTTTCGGAAGAAAACCTCTGATTGACCATCCAAAAAATCAACAACCTCGTTTCGTATACCTTCATGCCTTATTATGTTGAGAAGCTCAGGGGAATATATATTGGTTGTCAATGGATATTTGAACATATGTAGAAAATACGTCCAAAAAGAGGACAATCCGCCCACATATACATTTTAGTTCAACTTCATTTTACCAATTCATGTGTTCACTTAAGTAGCCTTGACAGACGCAAGTCAGCCGAGGTACCTCTCAAGTGACCGCGATTCCTTCGCGACCGCGATTTCTTCGCGAGTTTGTCTGCCAAACGGACCAGTCACTTAGTCGTACACAGAAATTCCGTCTCAACTACGTGCTCATATGCACCTAGATCTCGATGTATACGTGATTTATTTCCACACGGTATCTCATACCGCCTTTTCCGCCTGTTGTCGAGCTTTTTGCATGCCCTGGCAGCATTCAACTTCCATAGCTGCCGGTGTTTGTTTGCGTTCCATTTTTGCCGCTCTGCAACACAATATGCCATTGAGAGAGGACTAAGCTACGTTCCACACACAAACACTCCACTTTCTGTCCCACATATTTTTACTTCAGGTCTTTGACTACCGATTTGTCAGAACTATGGCTGAAATCGGTTGGAACCAGCGGATTCACAATGATTTGGTCAAGAAACGGGTCTCCGATGAAATGCATTCGGCACTGCAAGTTAAGGTGGCTGAAAGTATGCTACGCAATTTGGGTTACCCTTTGTACCCAATTCGTAGTTGCAGAAACTAGAGGTGGACAGAATATGACATGGTAGAAGAGGTTGAAGGATGTTTCGAAAAGCCTGGGTGCTGCTGTTCGCTTTCCAGAATGACGTTTACATGACCCTGTGCCTGGCTAGAGACACTGAAAGATATAGCAGCCACCGGATGTCAGCAGGTTTCATGTTCTCAGTTTCTATTCGGATTGTTTAATGGCATGTTGAAGTAAGCACCTCGGATCTTTTTGGTAGGCTAGTCCTAGTTCCCTTTACCTGTCCCATTTCCCCCTTTCCATTATAAGACTATTCAAATAAATTGATACGGTTGTGCGGCAATGAAGCACCGATGTTCTCCCCTAGTTTTGCAATGTTGATAGTGATGACTGTTATTCAGGATCAAGTGAGTTTGTTCGCATAAGAAGAACGGTGTACTAACCACAGCAGTTCCTCACGAGGAGCAGATATTTAGTTTCTGTGGGGTGAGCCTCTTCTCCAGAGATCACACTAGGTCGTGGTTGACGGGAAACGCTATCATGGACTCTCCGGGAGAGTGGCACCTTTTCGGATGTGGTTTTCTTGGAGTATTACTAACAGCAAGGAATCGTTGGACAAGAATAAATTGAACCCAGTTGTAACTCCGTGATTCACCCAGTTCATGTGTTCATATTTTTTATGGGTGCACGGTGGAAACCGGTATTGAGTGTTAAACACATGCAGCATTGATGGATATTAATTGAATTGGGTGAGGTGTTCATCGGATCTCTGGCAGTAACTGTGTTGACCTGATTGCATTCATGCGGTTTACCCACTCTTAACTGGTTCCTCACGAGTCATAACAGAGGGTTAGTTGAATACGCTCTTTCTTGTCAGTTGGACTGGCCATCTGTCATTTACCGGTCTTTTCCGGTAGGTTTTGACACCGTACTTCTTGTCCATGCAAATCTCTCCTGTCATTCAGCTTTTTGCTTAACTTCGCTTTCTTGACATTGTCTTCCGTTCCACATTTTTGACCTGTTTAGCAGGACCAAGACAGTGCCGATGGGCGTACCGTTCTGGCTGGCAGCTGAAGATGGAGCGTTTCTGTAATGGCAGGTGATATGCAAGTCGGAATATGCTGTCGGGCTGATGGTACGATTCGCGGAAATTAATTTCCGTCGCTCACGGTATTCATGCTGTTTGGCATCAATACACACTCGACCAGGAATAGACTCATTCCTTATCACGCATAGTGACGCTTCCATTCGAATGATGTTAGAGTTGGGTTAGCATCGAAATAGTTAACTAGTCGAACGAAGCTTTGATTTTGGATGCATAGCCGAGCCTCTGCTGATGCTTGCCGGTGTTTCTGGTTAGTATCTGTGGTCCTATGCTATGGTAGTCTTGCGTGAACGTGGCAAAACAAGATCGAGTGGATGGACGGTTTTTTCGTACCTTAGTACGATATTGTTAGATGTTAGAAAGGCTTATGTAAGACGATATGATTTTCTACCGACTCATTAATTCTGTGTTGTTGGCGACGGCTGAATTTTTCGCGATCATTGGGGTGGAGTTGTCAGCCTGAAAATGGTCACCTCTAAGCGCGGTCTCATCACACGGGGACATCTGTATTGTCGTTTCAACGGGTTGATTTCAGAAGCGTACTGTGGCCACTGCTTTAGTGTTTCTGTATAGCATTATTGTCCTACTGGTCAGCGGCCTGTTATTGCGGGTGATGAGTATTTAAGGAGCAAGTAGTCTCATGCACGTTCGGTTACCACTGTCCTGCTCAGCTGTCAAAAAGCGATGTACTTTATTTTTGCACCACTTGACGTTTCTCATTGTCTTGTCCTCTACAAGTCACACTGTCCATACGTAACCCTATCATGCGTTCAGTTAGCACTTTCTCCACCTCGATGAGTGATTTTCAATGATCGGTACGTATTCCCTGAGGTCAGGAGGTTGTGAATCACAAACTTTTCGCTTCCACTTTTTCACAGGTCATGTTCCTCGTTATTATGTCCTACTTGCAGAAGGTTGGGTTGGGTGTGCCACCAGTGCACCGACTTAGCATTGCACATTTTGCGACCCTTTATATGTCCGCCTCAGGTGATGGACACCACCGCAAATATGTCATCGCTTGGTGAATAGAACAGAAGTATGCGCCTTCCCAAATACCGTTTGATTGTCCACTGGATTTGTGGAAACCTACCGGACGAATTTCGGAATATCCAAAATTCTTTTCTAATTGGCTATCATCAAAAGAACGCCACTACATCGCCGCTCAGTGGCCTTTAACTCTGGATGCCTCAAATTGGGCTGTTCACAAACCATTGATTTCGCCTTTGGCACAACCGACCGTACAAGGACATGGGAGCACTACCCTCTGGCTGTCTCTTCCTCATCTCTGTTTAATCGATTCGCAACCTTTTTGTCCGTTACGGACACACCAGCTCTATAGGACCCGTTTTTTCCCGTCGTGCCATCTCTGGTTTCAAATGTGGTTTGAACACCACACTGTCTTGCATTCCATCCCAGTTCGTTTGACTGCAGAAATAGTTAGTTGACGTGCTTAATTCATAGTTAATGAGGCATCAGTAGGATGTCTCGAGAGTTCATTAGCTCCATCAACTCCCTCGTTGCTGTTCGCTTCGAAATAACTGATGGATACTCGTTTTTTCTTGATGTTCCTCCCCACTTTACTTGTAACTTTTCACAGTTTTTTCCACACTCCTTTTGCTTAAGCTGCTCACCGGCATGACCATCATCACTTCGTCTATGCTTTGTGTGCGGTATTTTTTGTAGTCGAACCGGCGCATCACTATTCTTCGAGTGGTATTTATGCCCAAACACAACAAGAGCAACCGCTTAGTATTCAGTACCTTAACAACGGGTTGCATCCGGTGAGCGGTTCCCGATTCCCACAGATGGCCACAGTGGAGGCGAGTACATGTTTACAACGGCCAATCATGAATCAAGCTCACTTACCTCCGGCGGAACTGCATCCTAGTGGTTTGCTTAAATTGGATCGAATGAAGCCCCGATCCATTTCAGCGCAGCGACTAGAAAAGTCAGCAACACCGAGTACCCGAGGAGGTAACAGCAGTACATGTGGTGGCGGGAGCAGCAGTGGACGTTCGACCACGAGCGTCATTGGGAGTTGTGGAAGGAAGCAGTGTCCTCGTGCCTCAGATAGAGGTGGTGCTGTCAGGTACGTTAAAATCTTCTATTTGTCCACATTTGATGCCAAGAGTCACTAATCAAATTACATGTTGATTGTCCTCTACCGCTCACGATAGACATTTTGTGGGAGCGCTTCGTGCACAGGCACTCGGTGATCTGAAAATGACTCCTCAACCTGATGGGATTACAAACAGTAAACTATTTGAAAGAGATCGCCAAAATGAGACTATTCAGCCTACCAGTGGAGGTTTTCGCAGGTGGAACCACACTGCGATGGCTGGCATTACTTGGTCGTTTAAGCCTGATTCAGTAAATTTGACACTGTCGTAGCCTCTTAATTAGTGTTACTTCCTTGCTAACAAAAATGGTTGTCAAGTAGATATGATTTTGTGTGTGACGCGTGTCAACTTCCGTTAACTTGAGCTCATACTTCTTGGGTCTATTTAAATACAGACGAATGAATTGTCTGTCCGCTTGTCCTGATTTGCGACCCCACCAAAGCTACTTCATCAAAGCTTTATGTCCGTGTATTTTCTGCATACACAAGGTCAATGAACGCGCCTTCCGCGCAGACTACTGGCTAAGCTGAAGTCGTCGGGTTAGAGGAGATGGATATGGAGGGATTCAATTTGCACATTCACTTAACGTAGCCAACTTTGTTCTCACTAACTTGCTTATCGGTTTTCTCACTGTTTGACCGATAACCATCGTGAACCGGTGGTTATCGATCGCCATTCCGCAATACATTTATCACGTTTGCACATTAAGGACGCTTAAAATAAAAAAGCGTCGTCCTGCAATTGTGGGGTAATGACGTCGGTAAAATGTTTCGTTGCTTAACTTCGTTCGCTTAAAGTTAACGTGTCTGGATGGTCCACTCATCCCTACTAGCTGCTGGATAATAAGATAATCGTTCAGCTGTAACACCCTTTCGGTGCCTAGGGGAAACACGAGGGCTGGGATACTGCCAGGCTGCCCAAGCCTAGACAGGAGAAGTTGAGATGCAGAGGTCGGGTTTGAACCATTGACCTCCCGGCCAGTAAATTCGTGCTCTAACCACGGAGACATCTCGCAGTTAGTCAAAGGCAGATTTACAAACATATTGTTCCTTAACCTTACTGTGTCAATTGGCTTATTTTGAACAAGCGATTTCTTGATAGGCTGTTATGCGGCGTGTGCTCCATAGTTATAACTTTAGTTTGTCATCTTTATTTACTGCTTCTAGGGTTGGCTGGAAATATCATCTTACATCCTTTTTAATCCTCTAGCTACTTCACTGAAGTTGATTAAACCACCTAACAAAGTGAGGGTGACCATTCCTTATTCCTTTTTTCACAAACTACACAATTGGGGATTATCATTGCCCATTTCGCCTATTATTCAAACCTAGTAGAGATCTGACAAGGTTCCGCCAAATATGTCACTGTTTTGACTAGTCGGATCCACATTTTCAAAGGTTGATTTCATTTTTTCAACCATAAACCTTCTAACTGAAGACAGATCGCTTGTTGAATAGCTGTTCGTGCCCCGTTTGTGCCCTTGTTGTTCCTCACTTGACACACACTTCCCACCCGTGATTGCGTGCTCTGTAGAGACGTACAACGTGGATAGGGGAGTGAGGTAGGAAACTCCGGACCTTTAACGAAATCCGGCGCCGAGCATGGTGTCTTTGTTAGATCGAATCATTTTTCTCCAGTGGCAATGGTGGCTGTTATGTCCGTCTGTTTCCTGCATTTCGCTTGCTGACTTGCAGGTCACGCATAATTGTGCGGAGGTTCTAGATTCACCATCGAGCAAAAGCCGAATAATATGGAAGACACCACTTGCATCAGATCTCCACAGAACGTTGTGCTTGCCTCTTTAGATAGTTCAGCGGTTAATGCGTGAAGCTGCAGGGTGGTTCAAACCTGACCATGACTTCTTAGCTGCTCGTGTCTGGACTTGGACAGCAGGTCAATATCTCAGGCCACACGCTTTCTTCAGCGTGCATGGCAGCTAGTATTTTACTCTTTATTATGTTTGTTGTCATCCCACAGTAATCCAGGTAACCGGCGCATCCTCGAGTGCGCCTGAGAACAAAAGTATGCAGGGTGGATCTGTTTAATTGGCCATGTAAGTATAACAGAACAGGAACCTGGTGCGTCTGCAGACGCATCCGCTGTGCACAACAGTTTTATAAGTTAAACCACTATACGCTTCTTCGGGGTCCTTCGTATCACACAGGCTCTCAGTTACCAAGTAGCTCTAGATGTCTACTGAAGTAAATTTAATTCTCCTTGCTTTGTGGGTTAGGCTTCTGAGTTAAATGCTACTGTTAACTCCCGAAACGAAGCTTACATTTCCTCACTTTTGTATCGAAGGCTGAAGATGAAATAATTCCAACTACCCTCTGTCTATCTGGTCAACCAAAAAGTAGTGAGATCGATAGTTTTATCTTGTCTTCAGCTCCTTCTACGCCTCACATCATCCCTTGATTTTTTGTCCTTCGGTCTAGCGAGCTACTACTACGCATTGATATGGGGCAGGATCTCAGTGATTGCCACCAAGGCCATGTTAAGTTGAAGACAAGACGAAATAATAGTCGCTCAGAGCTGTTTTAGACGAGTGCTATTTAAGGTTATACACTTTTGTTTTTGACACGTCCGGTTGTTTCATCTTATTATGATTGGATATTTCATTAGGTCGATGAGTTCCACCAAGCGTTAATAGGCGGAAGCGATGGAACGTTTTTAGGCAGTTATTTGTGTGATTTGTTGGTGCCATAACAATAGCATCCTTACTTACCAGGGTGCCTCACATGAGAAGTATCTCCACGGGAAGACTATTCTCCATTACAAAGATACTTCGAAGAAACAGCGTGAAACCGGAGCCCTGTGGAGGGTCCTTTCCTCATTCAGTACTAACAGTGACTGTGAGAACGAGAAGCACCGAGAATCTTCGGACACAATAGTCTAAATAACGGTACCGGCTACAGTGTTTCGCCGTTCTCAATTTTCCCCTCCCCTGAAATAAGGATCTTTTTCCTTGGTGCAGCGATATTCACCATTGAGCTGACAGGACTGGTGGACTGAAGGGACGGGAAAATTCCTACCTTAGTCCTCCATTCCTTAACAGGGACCACTTTTCCTTCAGTAATTGACAAATGTTTGATTTCTGTGTAGCAGTGGTGAATTTGGGTGTCCAAAAACTAGGTTCAGTCCTACTTGTCACTTGAGGGACGTATTGCACATACTGCCCAATGAGCCGGATAACTGAACTACCCATGCAAAAGGATGGTCCTATGGTTTGTGTAGTACGGCATATCATGATATCACGTGTTATTGCGGTTCATTGTTTTAGGTAAAGTGTAGACTGGTAAATATTGATGTGAATGAAATGCCCGATTAAAAAGTCTGCACAGCATTTGCATAAAAACACATAAGGTGGCGTGTGTTAAAAAAAGGCAGTATTTAAGTCACTCAACCAAAATTAATTGATATCATTTTTTGATCGGCCAGGACAGGACCATCGCTTTCACATGACGTTTTTGATGACACAAGGTTGGTTAATATAGTCGAATGGCAATTGCCTCTGTAGTTGAGAGTGCCTTTTATTTAGCGACCTTGAGGCCATTTAGTTGCAGCCGATGATCACGCCGAACGACTCCAATGATTCGTATCGATCAGGTGAGCTGCAATCGCGGTCGTCACGTGTTTCGATGGGAACCACCGTATCGAGGTTTATTAAGCTTCTTGCGGTTATGCGAGCCCGCGTTTGGGATATTGCACCACGGATCGACAACAATGGGACTGGAAACTAAATTTGGTCAATGTGTTTCTTGCTTATGCCCATTTTTACGTTTGGGATTCTTATTCGACTATCTTTAGTTACTCGCTCGTAGTGACCCGCGGGATATGAGTTGACCGGCAACATCCAGGTTCGCAGTGCGCGCCAGTGTGTCACTCTGAGAAAATTGCGCACACCGGATGAAATGAAATGATCATCTTACTGAAAAACGCATTAGAAAGAGTTGGAAACTATCGCAGACCACACATAAATGATATAAATTGTGTTTGTCTCCTTTCCTCACCCGCTGTCGGTGAGGCATTCTGGCATCCCTGAAGTTAGTTCATTACTAAGGGTAGTACTATGTATATCCGCGTTGCATGAGTAATGTCTTGATTTCATAGTGAAATACCTGTCGAACTTGTCTGCTTCTGGACCGGTTCGCCGTGCATTGCGCAGTCTAGCAGATTTTATTGTTCTCTGTCCATGTAATAGCTTTCAGCCGACAATCTATGTTCCATTCAGTAACCAGCATCAGATTAATAGATTAATATCCCGATTTTTTCTCTGGATGTTGGTGTTTCCGTTTACCTACAGCTGATGGGTAATCACAGCACCACTGACCAAAGGCTGCATCTCCTCTTTGGTATCTCGTTCATTTGTCCTTCTCTTGTACATTCCACATTTATCTAACCGTTTTGATCCCCTGATTCCTCCTAAAAGCGTTCAGTAAAGTGTCATCAGGCTTTTTCACTAACTGGCTATCTCCGTTTTGATGTACTGGGCGCCAGCGGCACCGGAGACAATGTCTAAGGTTGTGAATATCTATTGAACCAGTTACAAACCTAGACTGTATTGCTTGTTGTCCCCTATTTGGGCCAGCTGTCCCCTACTGTCCAGGGACTCGAACAGGTGCTGTCCTCAGACGTGAAACCTTTTAGTGCTGTGTCTGAGTCACATTCCCGTCGTCATCAAATTACCCGTACTAGTCACCGGGAGTGTCCTGTATTGGGTACATCACCAATCTGCTGTCTTCCGCGTTGTACGTTTGTTGGACATGTATGTGAACGTCATGAAATTTGATAGCTTTATACGTTAATTCATGTCCTTTTCCCCGTACCTCAGTTCACTTTCGGGGAGTGACTCATCCGGGTCAGGTCATCATCTTAATGCTGTGCATCAAGCAGCAGTTGCTCCCTCCCGCTTTTCGTCCATGCTTGCTCAATTGTCAGTGGCTACTCCAGTCCTCCAACACCCACCGGCTTCAGCTGACCGTTTTACAGTAGGCCTGGACCAGTTTCCCCCTACTGTTTTCGGGCATATCAGCCAGGTGCCCGTGGATGCAGTCACTCGAGGTATGAGGGACAACAGCAGCTGCTCACCTCAACTTGCACAGTCGGTGAACAAGGCTAGTCGCCACATTTCTGGGAGTTCCAATTCTCAACCCCCAATCGGTCCCGACAAAGGCTTCCAAAATTCCCTGATTGTTTGTAACCCGCGTCATCAACCAGTCACTGGACCGGGCTTATCCTCTGCAACGCACCCGGCTGGTCCCCCAGACATAGGTGTATGACTGTATATATCACGTTGCTCATTTGCTGCCTAAAACTTTCGGATTTTGTTGTGCTCTCCTTATCACCGATGGACGGATTCACCTCCCATTTAGTTGAACTCATTTCTTTTCACTTGTATCTTGTACATAAGTCGCTCGTGATCCTTGACATCCACCATACCACTAACCCGTTCGTCAGATGCTGTACGCAGCAGTTGTTGGCTCTAGGTTTGCCGCCATCAGAGCATTCGTCTTTTCACTTGAGTTTACTTTTCCTTCTTGAAGGTGCCCTTCGATCTCTCACCTTATGGCCTGCTTTGTGAATATATATTTACCTCGGCCTCCTGAGTTCATGTCGCGTATCTCTTTTTTAGTCATTGACTTGTAAGATTTTTTTCTTTCCCTACCCCATGACTGCTACTCTACCTATATGAAAAGTAGCTTGTTGCTAAGCTGTTGAGTAGAGATAAACACTCCTCTGATTGAACTTTTAGTTTCAGGAAAACTCGTGTGGGTGACATTCACGTATGATGCTCCTGGTGGTCTACCGTTTCACGTTACCTAATCAGCAGGAGAAGCTAGGTTGTTTTTTACTATAATGGTGAATCTGCAGTCCATCGCACGATTGTGGACAATGTCGCCCAGGGGGTCATTTGGGTCTATGTCCATCACGCACTCTTCCGAATCGATCGATTCTTTCAGGATGCATAATAGGGCCCAGTAATGTTGTGGTATGGACGGTTCTTAGCGAGAACATTGGTTACCATCCAGCTGGAGGAGGCATTTACTCTTCTATGGTTGTATCCACCTACAATAACGCCTTTGGTATTGTGCTAGGCGAATTCTGTGTCAGTTTTGAGAGACAGGAGCATCTTATTCCTCACAATGTGATTGACCGAAAAATTGGGGTATTCGGCTTTCATCGAGTGATCAGGACTGTTAATAGCGTTGACTATGAATAGCAGGCTAGCCCCCATTGAACTCGTTTCCTTGTCCATCTAATGATTACGCATCGGCCATAGGACCACGTCTTTGTATAAAAAGTCCGGTTGTTAAGCTCATTTAGCAAACCTCGTTGAGGCTGATTTGCCTGGATTTTTTGCTAATAGGAAACGAGTTTTCAGTTTTCCCAGAAAGCACTGAAGTAGTCAACCTTTTCGCAAATCTGTATGCATGTGGTACAAGTCTAGTTACCTTTAATCTGAATCTAATACTGGGAATAATGTATGTTTGCTTCTGCCACTAACGAGACGTTAGATTAAAGGGTACCAGCATAAGTTCAGGTGAAGCCCATTCTACCTTCGAAATCAATCAGTCATTGTTGTTTGTTCGTCTGTCTCACGCTTGACGTATCATCACCTCTTAACCGTATACCATTAGTATCACGAAGGCGACCGGCATCTGTCTAGATGGCGTTGTCCCCTGGGGGAAATTTCAACAACTAGTTCGCGTCTGCTATAGTGTAACCATTTCGTGCGTCCTTTTCAAACCAGCCTGGGATTGGCGCGGTCGTTCTGTGCTGCCTTTTGGCGGCCTGTTAGTATTTAGAACTTCGTTCTCTTCTGCGCATTTTTTTGTCGTGTTCCGATTCTGAAATATTCCGAACAAGTCTGAATGCATTCTAACTTTACACCGTCAGTTAGCACAAAGCTTGTTTTCGGAGGAACGGATACCTTCATTTAACTTCGGTTCGATTGAAAATGTACTGAAGTTAGTTATTGATGGCTGGTCTCACCTAGGCGTCACGGCAACACTGTGAGAGCACATTCCCGAGCATCAACCAGCAGTACTGTTGATGCTCAGTCCGTCCTCATATGTACTCTACCGTAGTGTTTTGCCGTTCTCTATTTAGGGGAACAAACTTTGGGCCATCTCATGTAGATTACTCAGGAACTCTTGCCGCATATGAATGACTGGCTTACTGATCGGCGTGACCGCGTATACATGAATGAGAGTGCTTCTTTCTAGTCTGGAAGGGTTGCTTGGTGGATATTTGTTCTTGGTGGTTTGGGTTCGTGTTCTTTTCAGTGGCTAATTCTCGATCGCAGTTCCCTTGTGTTAAAAACAGAGCAATTTGTTTTTGGCAGTTCGAAAAATGAACTGGTTTATGTGTGGAAAGTATTAATGTCCTCAGCATGCACATAGTATGAGGCCCAAATAATGGACAGCTCGACTAAAGTGTGATATTTCTACGGTGGTTTTCACTTTGCCTTTCTTCACGTTGCAATTCTTTATCATACCTAACCAACTAATTGCAACCAAAGCGACCGTTTGGACGGTATGGACCTTTCCCTCTTCTCTGCGAGGCATTATTATTAGTACTAGTATTGTCGTCATCATTATTACATCCAACCACTTGGGTTTTAATAAAGTTCCGAGTGTCGCTGCCCAACAATGTATGCTTATGCCCACTGTAAACCTAATTGCTCCTTGTTGTGTCAGCAGAACATCAGCATGAGAACATGCCATTTCCTACCTAGTTTATTACACCGGATGACCTTAAATATATTAAAAGACATCTTGATAAAGATGTGTATAGTTTTGGTATGTCAACCGAGTAAAAGGATCTATTTAATGATGCCTTATGTGGAGAACACAAACCCTGATTTTGTTGTCACTAGTTGTCGTTTCACACTACTTCGCTGTTTCACTCAACAACGTGCCGATTCATTCCGGCTTGACTTACGGTGTAAAGGAATCGATTAAATCGATATTCATGCAGTTCAGTTACTTTCTGCCGTTCAATTGGTTGGGCGCTCCTCTAAGTGTATCAGAATTAGAGAATGAAAGTTCTTGTGTTGCCAGTTCACCCAGTAATTAATTATGATTTTGGCGTCAGGCTGGTCTTTAATCAATGCCCTCCCTTCTCATCCGATGCATACATTGAAATGTCGGTTTTACAGACAGGTTTCTTGTATTCGGGTGTGTACTAAACACATGTTGTGCTTGGTTGTGACGACTCTATGCCAAACGGATGAGACCTTCACTTTCTGGGCAAGGCTCAGAGTTATCACTTACAATTTGTGGTTAACGTTCACCGATTACCTCGTCAGTAGTGAGAAAATGTTGCAAGACAGTACTCGTGTTTTATGTCTGATTATAATGAGACTTTCACTAGGATGGGCGTTCTGACGGTTTTGAACTGGGATGCCGCAGCTGACATTTAAGCACATCCATACTCGATCTCCGCTCACTTAGAATTACCACGTGACCTACAAGCAAATTTGTACCCTGTTCACAGATTGTACGCATTCAGTGAAACACAGTGCTGCGGTTCATTATTCACCAACTGAATGATGCATCCTAAAAGTTCCTAAAACAGCTATTGTCCTCGTGGTCATCATGTTTTCAATGGAAACCTTGCCAGTTTTCATGAAACCATGGCAGTGAAAAATCGAATCGAATACGTTCCTTCACAGCTGCCCAATACTGTGCTTATCTCCTTAACCGAAGACTCGAGTCCAAAGCCCCAGTAGAAAGCCAAGAGAAATAAACAATGGTACGAACACCATGTGATTCTGTACAACAACCTACTCTGTCCAACTTGCAACATCATAGTCCATGGATCGAACTGCAGTAAAGCTTGGGATACCTTAATGAACATCGTTCATTATTGTATCCAGTATTACGCAGCTGTGCAAGGTCGCGTACCGCAGTGGGTCTAACCTTTTAATATCAGGGTATGCGAGTTTGTTTTATTTACGCAACTCACGAGTTTGGGTCATCCGCCAGAAAGTCCTTGCTTGGGTGAACGACAAAACGTCCACATGACTTCACTGTTATGTAAACCAGCTCAGAATGTTAGAATCTCTAGGCTCTCGGTTTCCTTTCAATCTGCTTGCCGCCAGATTGTTGACATTGCTGTCCTAGTGTAAACACCAACTCGTATTCATTGTTGAAGGTGATAGGCATGTGAGTTCTCTTTATGTTGCTCCATATGTGAGGACAGTTTGCATTGCATGTCGGTCCGTTTCGACGTTTGACTGTTCAAAGCGGTGAATCACGTGCATGGTCTAGACAGGCACAGAGCATGACAAGGTCATCTTCCAGTAAATGAAAATCGCGAATGCGATGGAACGACTCATGCTTTGTCCACTCTTGTTAGTGACATGGGAAGAGAGAAGTTATGCTAAATTTCAGCTACCGGTTCGCATTGCTAGCCTGCTTTCATTCGGCCTTCAACTTCGCGTTTCGTAACGCTACAGTTTGGACGTAGAGTAAAAGGCAAATAAGTCTAACCTAATCGGTTTTAATCTCATAGTAAGGGTAAGAATAAAAGTGGGAAGCGAGGGCAGCTCGATAATGATGAAAGTACTCAAATCAATACACGAACTTCAAGGAATTCCACTAATGCATGCGAAAGCAGGTAGGACGTATACAGAATTACGGACCTACGAAGCAAATAATATTCACCAAAAGGTGAGCACACCAGAAGTCATATTGTCCTACAGCTGAGTAGTGGTCACTGGACACGTAAGCCTACATATTAGAACATATGTGAACTGCGTATCTGTAGGGTGATTGCAAGTTAAGCGCGGTGGTGTTCAACTACTCGTAGGTGAATCTAATAATAGATCATTTCTCATCCCCAATGTAGCCTACTGCAGAGGTCTTATAACGAACATAAAACGGCAAAGGACAACTTGGTTTGCAGTTTGAAATACATCTTTCGCAACCTAAAAAGCATTCTAACTGTGCCAAAGGCTTATTTCATCCTACCGTGGTTGAAGATGGTTCCACCATCAAGGTGAACTTCCAACCTGTGGATAACAACAGTAAGATAAATATGCTCAGCACTACAAGCACGCGTTCATTCACCTGAAGATGAACACCGCTGAAACTAGAGTACTTTATGTATCCCGGGAGGTGAACGGATTCTCTCTTATTCACGATCTCAATCATGATCGAATCTTGGCCCACTTAAACACTCCTTGCCCGTGCCTCTGATGTAGTTTCCTTTTCAAAGGACGGGAAATCAGATTTGATGAAAACTTCACATCTGGAGTTAACAGATTCTACAATAACAAAGGTGTTGCATTAGCGAATCGGCAGTAGCGACACTGCGAACGTGATATTCAGTTACTCCCCTAGTTGCATATTTTGGCAGCATTAAATTGCTGACGCAGTTTCTAGAGAACGATAAAGAACAATACCACCTATGCTATTCATATGCCATTAGTCGTTCTAAGTTGTTTTGCCAGCTCTTGCTTCCACAAACATTGTTAACTTTGCAAGCGTCGCACCCCAGTATCTGCTCTCCACATAGAGTAGAACAGCGTGCGTCCCGTTAGCCATGAGCAGATGACTTACTTCACTCAACAGGTGAGCGGAGAAAGTAGCCCGCTCATAGATCAGCCCAAGAGCTGTCACCAAAAGACTGGTTTACTTGCTGCCCACTTAGTTACGATAAAGACGACTGTCCGATTCACCACTGCGGCTTCAGGTACCTACCTAACTACCTACCTGTGTTTCACATCCTCACGCAAATATGTGAAGAAGATACCATGGGTATCAAACCCAGTGTTTATTGGCTAAATACAGTCAACTACATTTTACGGGCGGCAATTTTATGCGGCAATCAACACTAATCTTCAAATCTGGGAACTGATTATCTGCGGTGTGGTAGATTAAATTTATTTACATTTTTGGAAAAAAAAAACAAATCCATCGTTGTTACTATTGATGATGTGCAGTGTCTGATCATTTGTTTCGGACAGTGAATTAGTTTGAGTTAGAAAAACACATTGTTTCAACATCCCCAAATATCTGAATGCGGTTTAGTGGGAAGGAATCCACATTAACAGGCTTTTTCCTCGGGATTCCACTTGACGGACCTTGAAACACGAATCACTTACTTTCTTTTCCTAGTCTTTCTGCTAAAACTACAGAATAACCTCAAATAGTATCGGAGCAAACTACAACTACTTGGTGTATGATCTCGTAACAATGAATGTGAAACGAAGCATCAGTGCTTGAACACTAAGGTTTTGCCGTTGGTGATGATGATGACGACAACTTGTGAGAATCACTTTTGGAACCTTATTTCCCATGATTTTCTTTTAATGGCGACTTTCAAAGCGAGAGTGGGGTATTGGTAAAAGGTTATCCTATTAT
Organism: Opisthorchis felineus; assembly: GCA_004794785.1. Lineage (NCBI taxonomy): Eukaryota > Metazoa > Platyhelminthes > Trematoda > Opisthorchiida > Opisthorchiidae > Opisthorchis > Opisthorchis felineus. The sequence goes on along the minus strand of SJOL01008269.1, from coordinate 499,051 downwards.
TTATTGAAAAGTTTCCCTTGATTACTGACGCGTATCTGCATATATTTGCATCCTTACATTACCAGGAAAACTGATAGTTGTCAGAATGATAACCTTTTCGAAGACCTAGTTTAATATCTTCGCGGTTAACTGCGCATATTTATGAACGAAGGTGAGCTTGTTAGAAATTCAAAGACTGCGCATATCTGAAGAGCCTCCAAAATGCAAAACCGCCAGTGAACTACTGATGAAAAGTTTTCCCTATCAAGGAAACACACTTCGGTTCCTAGAAAACTGCCCTGATTAAACAATGAAGATTATGAATGGTGAATTCCTCCGCTTCTCTGCTGCCAATACCAACTTTGTTTGCAAATGATTGTTCGTATTTACATGTGTCCATTTCAGCGGTTAATTAGAAAATGTACTCTATGGCAAATTTTTTTTCATTATACATCTACCAATGTTTGCTGGAATGGAATGATTTTCGGTTAACAAGCGGTGTGAATCATCAGCAGGCTTACCTAGAACTTACAGACATTTTCTGCAGTATCTTAGTTAAAATTAGCAACAAATGATGAGCAGATGTGACAGGTGTAGGATCACTTTTGGTACTCTGATGAGGACAGCCGGAGTTTCAAACAGATACCATTGCCACAAAGGCACCAAGACGGTGCGCCGGTTCAAATCCCAGATACCGTCAAAACCTTACACTGTTCCGTTACGTGAATGTAATTAGCTGGCCAAATTGAAGTCTAAATATCAAAACGACCCAGAACCCATGTTACATTGCAATATATTGAGTGTGTAAAAGTGCAAAATTCTGTCTTGAAAGTCACTCTTCCTCCTGGCTGACAAGTTATATCCTTCCTGTGGTACGCAAACCGTGCTGTTTGTAAGACGAGCGAATTTCTCCTGGTCGATTGGCTATCAGTATCAAAACCAGGTTATGTTTACTTGCAAGCATACTCAGACGAATAGCCATTTAGTGGCCCTGATCAAAACGGCTCCACATTCGTCCGACTCTGAAGCCTAGGCCACTTGGTTCGAACAAACTGTGGATTACACCGTATCACACTTGGAATCCAACTCTGACAGTTTGTTCACTTATGCTAACCCTCTGACCTTTGATCGAAGGCTGCATTCAGACATCAGAACACCATAGCAATTCTTACAGCTTCTGGGCCTCACACAGCCGAGATATTTCAAAGCATGCGGAAACCTGTCTATCTCAAGCCAACTGAAATAGATTCACCGAGCCAACTACGCTGCTATTCAGCCTTATATCACCAGAGGTGAAAAGATGCAGTGTCTGCTGAAAAGTACTGTCCATAGGCGCTTTTCGCTCCAATTCGCTCACTGATACCACTGAATTTTTGTTTCATGGAGCCAATTACAGAAGAGGAAGTTGGCCGTAGGATCCGCGTGATTTACAGTTCGTCCCAGATTTGAACAAACTCGCGCCCACAATGTTTCACCGACTCGCTACTAATTTTCCTGCTGGGTATTTCGACTTACTGTCATAATCCGATTGTTACCCAGCACATTTGTCTTACCCGTGTTACTTTAGTTCTGAAATCCCGAATGCAACTTCGCCGGAGCACCTGAGCTGACCTTTTGTGGCATTCATCCTCGTTCGGTGCTTTTATAGAAAGCTCGCTGATCGCTGAATCCGTACATTCCAGCTTCCTTTACTTTGAAGTAAACGGTTGTTTGGAAGCCATCTAGATGTTACACGCTTTGCTTCCTTGCTTTTCTGACGTTGCTTCTAACATGAGTTTGACGTTTGTGGATATCCTGAAAACTTTCTAGTCGGTTTCATATGACACAGTTGTCAGATCTGCGGAGGCGTTTTGGGGGCACTGTCACCCCTAGTTCAATACCTCTAATCCTCTGAAAATGCTGTAGCAGTCTTCCCCCATCCGGAGGTTCACTGACACTGGAGTGAGACAGGGGGATCCACTGTTATTCATGGCGGTGGATGAGGTTCTTGTTTTATCGATGTCACAACTGGGTTATCAGTTCTACGACACCTTAGTGAATTGTTTTGCCTTCGCTGATGACCGGCTGGTGTATCCGGAATTTGTACGTCCTAAAAGCTTTGTAACTACAGGGATCGATGTGGGAAGGGCTGGTATGAAAGCAGGTGTGATTTGTGCGGACAGGAAATATCGGGTGACCGCAATTTCGGTCAAACCCTCTTGCTTTGCCGAGGGACTCATCACTACTCTGGATCCAACTGGTACCGCTACATATTTGTGTGTCCTATTTACTTTCAGGAGGAGAGAAATCCACAGCCACCGACATTAGCTGCTGCAACTGCTCCGTGAGATGATGCATGCCCCGTTGAAGCCGTATCAACGAGCGGCGATCATAATGAACTACCTAATACTCAGGCTAACACATTAGCTCTTGCTGGGTCCAGCCCACCGCAATACCCTCGAAGGGTTTGATAATTATATAAAGTAGTCTATTCCTGTCTGGCTACATTTATCGAAGGACATCCCAATCAGCTACATCCACACAAGTAAACAACATTGGTGGCTGGGTAGCCTAACCCGGAGTCCAAGAATCCGAATACAGCGGAAGGCGTGTACTGAATAGTTGCTGTCTACACAGTGCCGAATACTACGTAAAGCATTTGGCAAGGTTGTCTGGGATCTCAGCCTTTCGATCCGTGTCCAAGGTACGCGCAAGAACACCAAGGAAGAAATGGTGACTACCTGGAGCGATAGTGGGCACAACAGCGTTGAAGGTCGCGGCTTGCGAGAGTTGATCGTCCTTTCTCTTTCGAAACAAGGTTTATGTTTTCACGCGTCTTCCTCTATGTATTTATTCGCCGTATCCAGCTCCAATGCAACCTACTGAGGGGGAAATTTAGAAACGCCCGGCTTCGTTATAGTGACCAGACAATTTTCTATCGTGAAAACTTGTCAGCCGAAGTGTCTTGCGCCGATTTTGCAGTCCTGTTGAATCAAGCATGATTCCCGATGTTTTCGTCATGATCGGGTTGCAAAGGAACTCTGAAAACGCCCACATCATCTGGGATGCACAGTGGTTGAAGAATTAAGAGCAGCTAATTGGAAGTCTCTCATCAAGCCTGACCCAAACGCTGTTCGTGAATGCCGAGCAACCGTGACAGAAGTCAGCATAATTTCGGAGGATCACTGAATGCTCGTATGGAGTAGGAAGCGCAAGTGCGGTGCCGGATTGTTGTCACCTTGCCATCATCTCACTTATACGTACCAACGACTGTGACGTTGTTTTTCCATTTCAGGATAGATAATCATTCCATTTCGAGGCACCTGATTTCTTCAGTCCACGAAGGCTGCTGTTGGATTGGGGCTTCTAAGTGTCGCAGTCGGTGACTTGTGTTTGCTCACCATTTTAGGCTTTCTGCGCATGTATGACACTTCCATGCGCAGTATGTGGCGCTGAGCATTCTTACTTGCACACCTGACCTTGTATGACTGACAATTTCTGTCTGATTTGCAAGGGTTGACCGTGTTAGTCCTTACTACGCCTTGATGAGCACTGGGCACTGTCTGTCATTTCTTCAATTGCTGGTCCTTTTTTGCCAGATAAGATGCAAGGACTCCAGTATTCTGAAAACCGGCGTGCTTAGAATTCGGTTAGTCGGCAACGAAAGCATATAATTTAAGCCGTTTCGAGAACACTACTTTTTTGATATTAACCTGGCCATTTTCTACGCTGTGTCCAGCATTCAGGCTGCTGTAAAGGAATCACCAGGAATACGTAAAAATGCCCTCATTTTAGCCAGACTCCCAAGTGATCTGATTTATAGAGTTAACTAAACACTAAACGTAGAAAGTTTCGACGTGTGTTTCACTGAGGGATAAGAGAACAAAGCCAATCACAATTCGGACACTTAGTATTGATTTCTCAGTTTTATTACGCCTATAATTACTTTTTTTACAGTAAGCCACGTGTTGCCACTGAGAATCTGATCGAAATGGTTCACACCGCACTTCACATCTTTTCATATTACTCATACGGGTAAAGAGAACACAGTGGTTTATCTACCTCGGTTCTCGTGTTGTTTAGAGCAGGTTCTCCCTCGTGAATAATATGATGTGCGTTTAGGATTTTCAAGTCTCTACACTTTTCCTTAGCATTATCACACTTCTTCCGGACTACAGTAACTGTCGTGGCCATACCTCTGAATATTTTGAAATCTATCACCTATAGGACGAATTCCGACAAGACCTCAACTGCTTCTCGTATTTTTTCGGTTCACAGCAATATATGCGCAAGAATAGCTTTCACTTTATCGGTTTACCGCTTCAAATGAACAATTCCCAAGCGAGTTTGCAAGCAGACCTCGGTTAGAACCATTTGAATTTGAATTTATGGCGGTTGGTCGGAGAAGAAGATAATCAAATCGCTATTATTACCTCCTGTCTGTCTACTGTAGACAACATTTACAATTTAGATATTTGGTAAAAATTACTTTTCTGTGAGTGACCTCATAAGCTGACCGGATGAGGATAGAACAACAAGGAACGTAGAAAATGATTGTAACATTGTTTGGCCGCACCCAGAGTCAACAGAGCTGGGTGGGGCAAAAAACAATTCAGCGTAAACAATTCGGACGATTTTAGACTACTGACTGTCCTCGATTTACATGGTGAAACTGCATGACATTTTCCTACGGATAACCTTACTGTGTGATTTCCTATCTGCAGCCGTATCCGAATACCCTCCCCCCCCGATGAAGCTGTTGAATTAACTCAAAATCTCACCACATTTGGGGGATTTTTGGTGAAAAGATGTTTCAAAGCTGTTTATCTACTGGCATTTCGGGCAACGTTTTGGCCGATGTTTCTCCTTTACCACTTAAGAGAAGCCACTCAGTTTTAGTCACCGATATTCGCACCTTTGTGCATTCAGCTTGCGCTTGCGAATCATCTGTTATATGCCTATTCTCCTCGCTGTGCCCTCGATTTTTAATTGTAATTATCGCCCATTGGCCAAGAATTGCTGTATTTTAATCAGGTTGGCGTGAAGGTTATAGTGGAGGCATGAGCTGTTCCACAATTTTGTCGTAGCGTATCTACCTTAACTCTATTCATCTGGCGTCGGTGTCCATCGCTTTACCCCGGTCATTATGGCTAGAACACATCCGTACTGCACACTGTCCGACCTAGTCACGACGATAAAGATCCGTGGGAAAAGAGTCCGTTTACTTATGAAACGGAACCCAGCAACTCTGAACAAGTTTTCTTGGAAGCTACGACACTGGCAAATTTGCATTTTGAGTACACTTTTTCTTCGGTCAGTGATACCAAGGCTTTGTTGGCTGGTATCTTTAATCCCTTAGCAGTCTCACTAGGACTGATGTCTTCGTTTACTTTTATTTTGCGTCCAATGTGTGCTGTGTCACTCGCGTATGGGCCTGAAATCAACTGCACGGAAAAAATTCGCCTTGAATATTCTGCGGTCCAAAGTTAATTGATCAATTCTCGATGTTGAAACTCAAAGGGCGCAAGGCTCTATTGCAGTGCATTGGTATGTCCTCACTACGTTCACGAAAGCAAAATGATGGAAGAGTCTTAAAATCTCATATTCACAGAGTTCACGCTTGTTAGACGAGTAAGTGTAGAAATGGTGTTTGACCTGTACTAACAATGTGGGTTCCAGCTATCCTTCAAATACGTGTTAGATGATTTTGCTGAGGATCCGCAAAAAGGTGACACGAGAAGTTTGTTTGCTTGGCCTTCGTCGCAAGACGCGCTTACTCAGCATGACAAAGAAAGACTCCCAAGAGGAAGACGGCTTCTTCCAAAGGAAGTTCACACACTTGACCACGGCTGGCAGGAAACACATCTTGTGAGTTGTCTATGAAGTCATCTTTCTTTGGGGAACGTTCTTTTGGAGAGCTACCGTTACTGTTTTTTTAATTGAGCCCAATATTCATGTGTTCTACATGGTTGTAGACAAGCATCCATTGTAAGGCAACTTCTCATAGCTGCTAGACACGATTTGTTAGTTGAGGAATAATACACAAAAGCAGTGTACCTGTGCTACGCGCATTATTGTGTGTGCACGGAATATTTCAAATTTAACTGAATCTACTGCCACTTAAGTGGAAAGGATCTAGGTGACAGGTGCATACATCTGATTTGCTCTCAACTTGGTGGAAGGATTAAATTTTGTCGCCCCTTTTGACAGCTGAATGTCTAGGACATTTATATGGGATGTTGGGAAACTTCTAGGAAAACCAATGAAATGGGCTTATTTCAAATCCATCGCATGTGTCCATTAAATATGCTGGGTGTTGAATTGGTTGGGATTACTAACCGAAGTTCATCAGTTCCAGGGAAATATCTCACAGCAGGTAGCATTTTGCGCCAATTTGTGGGATCTAGAATGGATTCCATGCTTCGGCTTTACTTGCAGGTTCGATGAAAACCCTAGACAGCCCACTACCGGCTTCTTGCAACTCAAAGGAAATTCGACTGAATCTTCCGTTTACCTTATTATTCAATACTATTTTTATGCACTTGAGTTACTGCTGAGTTCCCCGTCAAAACCATGGTAATTTGCAAACAAGCGCTCATCACAACGTATAATTTGATGTTCTAGTCTGAAATGAGGTTGATGGGAGTCGGACTAACCGAAGGGGGACGAAACCATTAGTGGACAATCCAGTTTTTCTCCACGTTTTGGGTTATATTGAAGGGTAATCTTGTACCTTGGATCATTCCGATTGGAACTTGAGGTAGCCTCTGTGCAGCAAATTCAGTCGAAGAATACTACAAACGAGAGTTTTAACCGAATTGCGATTATGATTGATTTTACTCCCAGGCCAAACCAAAACTCCCACTAAGTGTCCTCCCAACCCAACCTCTTCTCCAGCTAAAATCCAGCGAACTACACCTATAAATTAGCCATACAACCTGAAATCATATAGATTTATGGCCCTCTGAATTGCGTACATAATTTCCCTGTAGAAACGGCCAATCCCAGAATATGATTTTCGTGTGTGAAACAACGTGCTAATTGGACCAGAGTACATAAATTCCTGGATTTAAAGACCTTTGGCTAACTGGGATGATAAGTTTGTTTTGTCACTGTCAAAGTGATATACATACTGTCCTCCAGTCTCTGGTGCAACAATCAAATGGGGTGTGCGTAACACGAGTACGTAACCAACGGTAGTCACTAAATGAGGAAGCAAAGGAAGAGACTAGAGTTACCATCTAGTTATTCTACCGACGTTTGTGTAGCTGGCACTAGTTTTGTCTCTCATCTACAGTTTTCAATCCTGTGTACCTGCTTCCGCGTGTTTCGCGGTGCCGCGGGTTTTTCTCTGTATACGGACTACATAGGTATTGAGTCTCCCTTCGCTGACCCACAATCCTTCGTCCGTATTTGGGTCAGCCTTTGTAATTTAATTGGCTATTCTGTATCCCGATTCCTCTGATGTGTCCGAGAATTTTCCCTTTATCTCGCGCAACCAAACTGTATTTTGTTTTCAAGGCGTTACAGATGAAAACAGGGCCGTCCTCAAATCTGTGGCAGTGAAGTACTTAGATGTCAAGCTGACACACTACTGCCTAGTCTCAGCATATTCGATATTTCTTGGTCCAAGTAAGCCATGTTCCGTCCCGTTCTTCGCGCCTTATGATTACTTCCGTTATTGTCTGTCTGCTTTACCATACTGAAAGAAAAAAGAATTTATCTCGCTTTTTTCGATCCCTCAAACCGAGTTCCAAATGTGACGGTCATTCCTGTCTAATTCATTTAACGTCCTTCCTTAACCTGCACTTCACAGCTTGTGATAATTTTTTGCCAAAAATCTCATCTTACCGAGACCGTCCTTCAAATTCTGATTCTTCGAAGGCCCTCTCGATCTCAGATGCAAGGTCCAGTTTTATCACTGTATTTGACCCACCTATTCGTTAATCTTTTCCTTTCCCCAAAAAAATCTAAACACGGATTTTTTTGTAATTTTCTGCCTATACATCTGGCAAATGTTTCATTTACTCTCTGTCTGAGACACTACATCTGCTGAAAATCTGCCCCTAGTGGATGCGTAGGGCTACTGCTGGTTTCGCTTGATTGTGATTTGGACAAAAAGGAGTATGCCCCAGACAAGCGATTAAGCACCAGCAGACTGCACCAGTGTGTCGGCCTTTTCCGTAGCTGATGTTCATGTACGTAGGCTGGAGTCCGAGATGATTCAGTGCAACTGGTTCTTGACAGGTTGTTATGGTCTGTATGTTATCTGACAGTAGCTTAGCAACGCTCAATTCTGTGGGAAGTATCTGAACTCTAACAACGACCACCAACGGACATGCAGCTCGCAGAAAATGCACTCAGCTTTTACATTGTGAGAATGACAGACTAAACTAGAAAGTATGTACATGGTAACATATCACCCACCCGGCATCGATACTTGTCAAGTTAAACGAGGCTATTTTTTGTTAACCGACGTAATAGTGTCGACACTAGTGTCGACTGTCGGAAAAGCGATCCTCCTATCTGAACCTGATGGGCTATTCGGCAACTCTAATTACAGTCACAAACACCCAACATTCTATAAGTGATTACAATTATTACAACTGTCTAATGTACGTTATCCATAATATCCCATGCACAAATGATGGTCTACCCGAAAATCAAAGCTAATCGTCTAATTATCCCTAAAATTATTGAAGTTATTTTTTTCTGCAAATATACTTATGCAAGTGGCTTTCTCTTTTTCTATCCATATGTCATGATATTTTATTCCATGACATTTCCTGAGGACCCTAATTATGCACCTATTTAGGTGAAACAACGCAGCCACTTGGTCACATTTGGATTCATAGAAGGATTTTACCATACTGAATAACTTTGATAGGTAAAATAGTTCCATTCGAATGACAATACCTGGTCTAGTTCAGTAAATGCACTTAGCAACAATAAGCGGATAACTCCATTGGAAAGAATGAATAGTTTGCGCACTCCAACGTTAGCACTGTAGTTGTTCTCTGTCACCCCCTTAAATCAAATTTTGATTTCAAGATTTGCTTTCTGCATTCGCACTTCCCTGTTGGTCACGAATTTCTGCATACGTAAGCTATTTTTCACGGCGATCTCTGCTCGCTCTATACTAACCCAAATGGTTCGTTGTGTATTCCTTACACACCGTCTGATGACGAATTGAATTTATTTGTGAATGCGGATGCCAGTATTAAGGCAGAATTACACATCGTACAGTTTGTTTTCAATGCGTTTCTGTTTCAAACAAACGTTATCTAGCTTTACATAATGCACTACTCATAGGGTTACTGACAATTCTTCGACAGCCCACGACCGGTTTCGCACTTCTTGGGGCTAATCAGGTAGGCGCAGTCCCCGAGTTTCCGTCAACCTTATGTTCTACTTGTCATTCCTGGATGCCCTCGTCACAAAAATTATCCTATAGTTCTTCCAGCTCCAGGAAGTTGGTTTGCAACCATACAGTGACAGCATTTCGACAGAATGTGGTTTGACCTCCAAAACTCAGTGGAGACTGCCTTTCGTTGCACGGTTTTGTTCTGTCCCACCGTATCAAGAAAAAATTCGACACAGGAACCCATGTCATCAGTCCATGCCTTGCTTCACTGCGCCAGAGATTGGGAGGACTAACCTATGTGACTGATCAGTGCATTCCCATTAAGGCTGTTCTGCATTGAAGAATATGCCGCGCTTCTATCGATTCCGAAAACTGACAATTTTTTCTTTCTGGGGGAATTCGGTGCACGTGCCTGTGAAGGTCATTCATCGTAGTGGAGCGTTTTCGGATGGCATGGTGTATGGACTGTGAAAGCAAACGGTGACCGGTGAGTTATCCACGTACCAGCCTTCATCAACACCAGATTTTGGCTCGAAAGGCAGCACATTGCTACTCATTTACTCATTGCCACTCGTTTACTCGATTACGGTCTCTTTTCCCGGCGAGACGCGAGTGATTCGAGAAGACGATCGGGAAGCCAGATCATCAGTTTGTCTAATCAGTGAGAACAAAGCCCTGTTTGCATCTTTTCGACGATCCGGACAAAGAGTTTAAGAAATAGCAGCTAAAGGATTTGCAAAATGACATGACTCAACCACTCGGTCGTATCAAGGACAAGTGGGGGAGGACAGAAATTAAACAGACCAAGGAATTTGCTGCCCGGTGGTAGCAAAAAGAATTTTACAACTGTTTGAAGGACATCTATGGGCCAAGCATCCGACCTAACCGGGGAGTCAACCGACCTAAGTTCTCCGGGTTGCCGACACGGGAATGAAACATATGTCATCCACAGAAATTTTTTATATAAGGTGCACGCACTTCAACGGGTGAGCCGACCGATGAGCCTCGACCGGACTGCGGTGATAGACGAGAGATCAAACTCTCTCTGAACCTCCCTCAAACTACGGAAGATATATGATAGTCTGAAGGGTTAGACAGATGTAGAAGACACGCTTGCTACAGAAACATTCTATTTTAGCATTCCCTGAGCAAGCTTTCACAGGAGGAGGAATTTCCTCCAGAATTCAACTATGCTTTAATCGTAACACTCTACAATAAAGGAAGCAAAACCTCACTTGGCAACGAAGGAGATATCAGTATGCTGAACTGCGCTGGCAGGTGCTCGGCACGAGTGTCACTCAATCGCCTCATAGATGATATGACTGAAGCACCCGTACCCGAAGAAAGTGTGATTCCATACTGGTTACAAATCTAAAATCAACCTATCTGCACAAGTAATGCAGGGATAAATCGGAGTCTGAGGGTAAAAGTGTGGAAACTGTTCACATCACCATTGATTGGCATGAACGGCCAGCGACCACATAAGCAGACAATGGAAGACTCAATGCGCGTACGAACGGGTTGCGTAGACGAATCTCAGTTGCCTCAGCTGTGGCAAGACATTGATATTCAACGGTTTTCCGTAGGTGGATAGATTCTTGGTACAGTGTTCGGAAAGTAGTGTTAGATTTGATCACAAGACTCGTATCAGTCATGTGAGCGGCAAGTGCTTTAGTAAAAAACTTCGACGATCCGGTTGTCAGCCAAAGTGGGAAATGCTCCTTTATTGTTCTGCACAACTACCTTGCTGTGCGGCCTACGTATTCTGCTCTGCAACAGCAAAAGACTGTCAAACTTTGACCGTGAACCAGTAGCTTATCTCTGATACGTAAGGGTAGTTGTGAACCACACTATGGGCTATGCGACCGGAAAGGTTTTGGAAGTATGTAATGTAGACGCCCAGTCAGATAGTCTGCGGAAAGGAAGACTGATGAAGATAGATCGGTTGGGTTCTATCGATTGTGGCAGTCATATGTTTTGGAAATTACCTGTCTAGATAGCAATTTGGTTTCAATAAGAACATAAGGTTGACGGAAACTTGAGGACTGTGTCTACCTGTTGAGCCCCAAGAAGGGAGAAACCGGTCGTGGGCTGTCGAAGAATTTTCACCGACTAAAGTTCAGCTTTAAGTTTGCTCTCAGATAGGATTTTTCTTGCCCGTTCAGCAAAAAATCGAAGTAAATTTCGTGCATGTTTTAGTAGGATAAGGTTGTTGAAGTTAGTGTATTGTCCTGTTTAAGTCAGTTTCCGGTCAACCGAACCTCATCACCGTCATAACGATCCGGTCGCTCTTAGCAGATGTGTGCCAAGGAAATGGAAAAGGTTGTCATTTTTCTCTTTGGATGTAAATTCAGTGGCCGGATGTGCTTGATTAAAATTCGTTAAAATCTCCGACAACTCGAAGGATTTGTCTGTGACGGCGAATATGTCGTCACAAGAAGTGCTTTTTCTCTACTTAAGTCAAGCTTACGGTTCTCAAGTCATCCCACAAAAACCACCGAAGGGCAGGCCTAGCTGGAGACCCACTACGAAGCCATCAACATGTCGGTTCAGTCCTTTGTTGAATTGGAAATGCATATCAAATGTGCACCGCAAGAATATTTCCTTTGGGAAGACACTAGGAATATTTCTCTTATGTAACCGTATAGATGATAGATGTTTTTTTTGAGCGGGACGTTCGTAAACAAGAAAGATACGTCTAACGAGATCATGGGCCTCCTGTCCATAATGACTTCCCTGATTGCTTCTCGAAGGCTGTATTGACAAATTCTACGACAAACGGGTTCAATAATTTCCGCTAACTACCTAGCCCTGTATGGATCGTTCGCCATTGTTTTGTTTTGTAAGCCATCCATCTGTACTGACCAGCAGAAGGCAAGAACACAATGATCTTTAACTTATTTCCTGTATCTTAGAATGATTCGCGTGCATGAGTTACGTACCTGTAATGAGCCCCTGGTGACAAGAGGGCGAAAACTTCATTTACGCTTTTGCGTCGCGCCTTCTGAAACGAACACAGCTGCCAGTTTCTGGGATAGCTGTAATAAAGAAAGACGCATACACCTAAAAAGCCTCCGTCCAAAATCCAAAGTGATTCACAAAGGTATTTCCTTAACGTTTCCAGAACCAAACTCGATGCCACTTTATATGAAATCTTATCGCTAGGATATAGATTTTGTTACCCTAAGTATAAGCATGATCGCATATCCGCAGATGTTCAGTTTGTGAACACGTACAATCAAACTGCGAAAAATACTACATCTTTGACACAGATCATTGGAAAATTCATGTCAGGTCCTGTCATTTCTCCTTACTAATATGCTGCTGCTCGTCCAAAATCTAGGAGACCTTTGACAAGATATTTTGATGCACAAAATTAATCACACAGTCACAAATGTCTCACGCGTTATAATAAAGAGAACGGCATAGTGATTTTGGATAAGGGTGAATTGTCCTTACTCTAAATGACCAAACAAAATTCAAAACAAGTCATTTTTCAAAAAGAAAATTGGACAGAACAAGATACTAAGCAACTTAAATCAAGTGGACGATATCTGGACTATTATTCAGACTACATCTGATAACATCAAACCCATGGGGCCTGTTATTCCGAAGCTCTGTAGACTACCCAAAATCCACAGAGCAGGTTCCCGTATAGACCCATCCTAGATATGTTCACATCCTCATTGCATGCCCGATTTGCGCTGCGCGACGGCTGCAAAAAATCCCGCGAATCCTGCAAAGGCCTTCGAAGCCAGCAACCGAGAAGTTCTGCGGACTGTTCCCACCGGATACGGCTTTACGCCAGAAATTGACAATCCCATCCGAGGTTTACAATGTGGATTGAGTGTGAATGAGCAAAAGAACGGATCCACCTCAGCTGATCTCGAAGTCTTCACTAGTGTAAAACAAAGGCGCTTCTTGCCCCACCCTCCTCAATCTCGATCTAACGGCCATCGTGGGCGCAGATCTCATGAAAATGATGTTAGCCTACAGTTCGCGTATCTACTTAATGGACGTCTGTTCAGTATTATTTTATTCCTCTTTTGGCCCACATCGTTCATTTGTGTATCTGTTCAGGAAACCGTCAAACTAAGATTTTCCGGACGAGTTCCAAAGTGCGCGGATTTACTTCTCTGGAAGCTGGGTGAATTTTCGCCTCGTATATAGCTTGTCTTCGGTCAAAATCAAAGTTTATCGCGCCCACCACTCAGCTTAGAAGCCGTACAACATGTCCTCAAGGTCAAGGTGTTACGGTAGAAGTAGCCGTGTGGGACCTATGTAGCATGAGATAGATTTTATTGACACGGTTTATGATCGGATATTGACCATTATACTGTCAAGACGTCTAAACCAGGAAAACCCGGAAAACTAAGGTCTTCGTCAAAACTGCTCCATTCAAGCAACAGGCAGCGTTGGGTGGAATAAGACAATAGAGTGGCCTTAGTTTTGGCAGACAAGCCGCCGCAGCATTGTTTTCCAGGCCTGAAGGGTCAAGTTATTGAGTCTCCAAAGCGAATATGTCATTCGCAGAAAATACATTACACTATATTTTGGTGATATGCCGAGGTACACAATACTCGACACTGCGAAAGGGTCCAGTCTCTTTATGGCGCGTTGGAATGGAATTCCACGAGTGCTGCCAGTATCTATCAAGTAGTCTAACCTTGGAAAATATTTGGTTCACAGACATTTTGTGATCGAGGGGACATTAAGATGGTAACAGGCCATCAAGGCCTTTGCAAGAGTGATTGGAAATTTACTAGGGGGGTTCGAAGGACAGATGTTTCGGTCATGATATATCCCTTGGACTACCTTAGATTTTCTGTATGGATTACATGATGAGATGCAGACTGGTGCCTTGATAGGTGATTCGGTTCACCAATATTTGTCGCCCTAATCCATCCAACCATATTCAATCTCAAAACCTTGCTTAGTTCTTCTTATTGTTGCATCCATGTACTTCTTTGAGTCTGGATTTTCTACAAAACTAACTGTTAAAAAGAAAATCGTGATCGATTCATGCTGCAAATCACATGTGGTATTTGCATAGCCGAAAATCCAACGAAAAATGTTCTAGTTAGAGATATTTCTCACATCTGAGCGTAGGAATTTCGAATAAACTAAATTTAAATCATTCGTTCACTTGACGAGACACTTAGAAATTAAGAAGTTTAGTGGAGTTTATGGAACTCGCCTTAAAACGAAAATCTAGCGTTTGTGTGTGTGTACGATTAATCGGTGAGAATAGTAATTACTTGCGCTGAGCCTGATATAAGGGCATCATAAGGAAGGTTGTTGCATCTCATTTCATTCTGGTGCAAACAAAGTGGTCTCCCGTGAAAACCAAATTGATTTGCAAGTGAATGTATTTGTCTAAATCAGTGCAATCTGGGTTCAAGTGACGGAAACTCGGGGACTGCGCCTACCTGATGAGCCACAAGAGGGGCGAAACCGGTCGTGGGCTGTCGAAGAGTTTTCAGCAACCTTGTGAGTAGTTTCCTTTATGGAAATATACTGCGATATCTCGACTATCGTGCCAACTGAAACATGAGGCGGCCTGTGTGCAGCACATTCAGTTGAAGAACATCATAAACGAGGGATTCACTTGAGTCTCTCGTGAAAACCAAATTGAGTGTATTTGTCGACTATCGTGTTTGTTTCACCTTAGAGTAACCTACATACGTAAGATTTGACGAAGCTGCGCTAACTGATGGCTGCCATATATTTTCTTCGAGTTTTCAGTCCCTGTGGGTTCAGACTGAAGTAAGCTATGAAAAATAATCGATATCACCGCAATATGTTTGCTTGGTTTCTCCATGGATTGTAAGACTGAACCGTCTCAACAAGCTTTACTCAGCCGGCAGAAGCAGTCATCATTCCGCGGTCATTCATGGTTCTCCTATGCGTAGCCATATCGCAAGCCGAAAGCACAGCACCAATCATGTTATATGTCCTAGTGCCCAAAGGCGTTACTGAAATAAATAGCACGCATATTTTCAATAATGTGACAGAGGTTTTACCAAAACCAGTGGAAAAGTAAGGGAACGATGTCTCGTTCATGTCCGCTGTCCAGTGCGCCAAAATCGTAGACAGTGAGAAACCTGGTCACAGCCAATTGACCGAAAGCATAGGGGATGGTCCGTGATCATGTCTAACAGTCGGAAAACGTTCTTCTATCGGAATGTGTACTTTTACTTGTTACGAGCTGTGACTTGGTTACCTTATTTGGAAGCACGTAGTTCTGTCTTGTACTCTTGGGCAGAAGACCATGTGAAAAGAACACAAATTCTGGTATATTATGACCAGAAACGGTGATAACGGGATAACGCAGATAAAACTAGAGTATAACATATGCCCAGCTAAGTTGCGCACTAATCTTATATTAGCTGTAATCCTTTTGCACTAGTGAGACTATTCTGGTAAAGTGGGGAAGCAATGAACTCGGGTTCCTCATCAGCGAGACACGAACTTCGGACCACTGACATACGGTGTGAGTGGGTTAACCGTTACTCTACCTGCACAGCTAAGCAAAATCTAATTATGCGGTCTGAGTGGACGAAAACGTTCATGCTTAAGCAATTAATTTGCCAGATTGCTCGAAAGACGACCGCCGTCAGTCCCGGTGGTGTGAACTAAACTACTCACCAGTTGGGAATTACCGGTCAGAAGGACTTTAGACGGGAGCGGTGTGAATGCCAGTACAACTCAGTCATCTACAACAAATCAGATGCCCGCTAGGTTTCAAGTATCTGGGGCGATAACCTTACAGAGGAATTTTGAACGAAAACCCAGTGGATCGATATCACTTATCTGGCCGTCGTTTGAGGCGTTGGGCAGACCAACCGTATCCCTCAAGAAAGAACACATTTGTCTGTTCAGATATTCTAATCTGGGTACTTCCATCATGCACTGATCAAGTGCAATGTAACGTGCTTGCCTGGCGTAAGTTAGACTATCTACACCATTAATTACGTGCACTGATGATGAGCTCTGTAGGAATTTATAATGGGGGTCCAGTGCATTTCCGAGTGGTCTAAGGAAACTTATCAAAGAAGTCAGAAGACTTTTTTAACTTTCCAAATCCTACAAAGCATGAAAATGCCCACCGCTATCTCTAATACAGTTTATGTACGATGCTTAACGCAAAAACATCGTATGGAATAGTTGCGTAGCTAACTTTTCATCTGTTACTCTCCCTTGTGAGGTATATCAGCTGAACAGGCATACATTTACATCAACGCTGCTTAAACTACATGATGTGGTCTGGGTCTTCTGGTTAACATTCAGCTACCTTACGGTTGTTTTTGTCATTTGAAGCACAGGCGGAATTAATACGATCTACAGGAAAATCCTTCTTGTCCAGTGCCGTCTTGATTATCTTACTTGATGGTCATCAATTACCGTATGTTTTTGGGTAGCCATTGATCGATTCGTCCTCGGTTTCTTTATTGTCTTCGACTGCGGCCAGAATTCCGTATAAATTACTTACAAAAACCATTGAACTCCGTTTACGACTCTTGGTGCACTCAGGTAAACTATGGTCCCCAACCTGTAAGAATTTTACACTCTCAAACACTTTCTAAGCAAACATTCTGTTACTTTAGTAATCAGGGATACCCGTGAAAGTCATACGAAGAACTAAGGTAGTGAAAAAATTTTGATTTCGGTTATTGGCCCGATTGTTCATATAATATGTTCATATGATACCAAGTTCATATGATACCGAAAATCTCGCGAAAAAATTGGGGAAATCACGGGTACATACTCTATGATAAAATGTTGAATGGGTCGATGAGTCACCGGATCAAGTGACTAAAATCGAGGTAAGACATGTTTGTGGAACCGGATTTTTCATGGGCCAGCTCAAGTTTAGTGTTCGTACAAGTTTATTCTGGAGGCACAGCTGTGGGTCACGCAGCTGGATTGCAATTACCTCTGAGATCGAAAACAGTCTGCTTCGCACCACCATGACGGATCAGAGATACCCATTATGTGACACCGAATGCGTGTTCTTTGTCGATGACATGACTGTTTTCGGGCAGACTTGACAAGACTGTACTTGAGACCTGTTTCTTCCAGCCACCCTTAAGAGACGGCATTGTGTTTTTGTACTCTATCGGACAAACGCCTTGTACTAAGTCTAATATATGATGCTCGGCGCGAGCGTACAGATCACGCTTGAAAAGAATTGTGCATTATTTTGTTATTTTGTACAATTTCATTGTAGACCTCGTTCCTCATCTGATATGATATACACCTAAAAGATGTTTCACAGGTTGACTGCGATCGTTTCGTCGGTGTGCGCTGACGATAGCTCGTATCTTAGGTAAGTGTTTGCGGCCAGCTACCAAGGCAGGCAAACATCTGGCTGCCATCTGCCCAATAGCTTACTACTGTACCTGAGCTACAAACATTTCAACACTACTATCATCTGCGTTACATTGTCAGTCAGATTCTAAGACACCTAAAGGCAACTTCAAAATTCGACCGATGTTATAAAGAGCATAACGATAATATGGGTGAATTGTTCAGAGACCCTTTCACTCTTTCTGTTTCAGATATTTGACCTATAGGAGTATACTGAAAGGTCTAGTGTGAGAGTGCGAGCGGAAATGTGAGAGGAACATATGCCTCTGTCACGTAAGAGAGAAAACTGCATTTTACAAACAGCACGTAGATCGACGCGTGTGTTCTCAGCTGCGTAATAGTGTGTTTTGTTACATATTTTGGCTTGAATTAAGGAGGAAGAAAGGCGTTTGTTTCGTTACCCCGTCCTACAATTCATTATCACTATCGACGGCACAGCGTCAGTGTCCAGCACTCACGCTTTGCTGCCGTACAATCATAATTTATTTAGATGTCTTGTGAAGAAAAGAACAAAAGTGCTGGCCTACTAAAATCTTTCTGAGGAGCCTACACTTCCAGGTACTCATTCAAACAACGTGGATAGAAAATGTAAAAGGAAACGCCACTGACACCGACTAGCTGGAGTATCCTGCAACGTCTTCAACGTTACACAAGGGATCATGCCAGTCTCATTCTGGAACGCGGCTCGCACCGATAGTACCCAGGTTTTTCCCAATCACTTTCCTATCCTTCTATCAGGTTAAAGGTTGACCATCTCTCTGCTTGCACCACTCTGAATTGGGTGCGGAAAACAGACCTCTGTTTGGCAAACAATGAATTGGCATGCTCAACACATGACCTAACCAACGCAGCTTCCGGTACTAGACACATTCTTTGGTTGAAGTCGATGTTGAACAGCCAAAGACTCACTTTCTTATCGTCTCGTTTTGCATTCGCTGGCACCAGCTCACACGAACTATGGTTCTAAGACACCAGTTGCAGAATGCCTGAAGATGTTTCAGTTCGGGTTGTCTCAGAGCCCACGTTTCACAGCCATACAGCAAGAAAACCAGTACTATAGCCTGATAAACAGGAGTTTTGTTCCTTAAAATACTTAAAATACTTAAAATACTGAGACCAGTGGTTAGGGCGTCCCTCTTCGTTAAAGATGGCCGCAGCAGTTTAATCGTTGGTCGTTTTGCTCACCGGCAGTTTCCGGTCCGAGGAACGACCTAAATAATCTTCCGGTGTTCCCGACTTTCTGGGCTTCTTCCATTTCTTTAGCCACCTATATCAACTGCGTTTCATATGTGGGCCGAACACTGAGTTTCACGTGATTTCTTATAGGTCGTCGGGTTAAAGTATAGTTCGAACCTCCAAGGACGCTTTTTAGAGTTCCAGTGAGCGCCACTGTTCTGTCTGAGGGGACCTGGTAGCGCAGTGCCACAGCCGGAACTCCCTGCATTGTGCAATGAAATGGCAACCTCGTTCCAGCAAGAATTCACATGTGATGGGACAGACTCAAGAAGACGATCATGATAAATTCGTCTAACTTCCGGATCTGCCAGGCTCGCCTTCTAAGCGATTTGTCTGCACCTTATGCTACTACGAAAGGGTGAATATTCTGATTCCACACAGGTATTCCAAAACGACCGGCAATCCGTTGGTGATCCTCGCCATCGGTAACTAATGGCAGCGTGATAAATTGGAGTCTGTTTTTTGCACGGTGTTGGACGTGACCATCTGGCCAGACGACTTCGGTTATTTCAGGGGTTAGTACTGCATTAAAGAAGTCTGTGACTAGCACATAGTTAAAACAGTCGTCCCCTATTGTCTAAGCGTACTGAGTCAAGCCTATGTTGAGTCCCAGATGTGCTGATTTGACGTACGTGTACTCAAGTCTCCGGAAACCACAACAATATTTGACCTTTTAGCTCGCCGTAATGTGGCACTCAAGGCATCATGAAACTTGTCTCTGACGGTGTGAGGGCTATAGTTTTATAAGGGCATAAGCAGACGACGAACATAAGACGATCAGCCTCTCGCTTATGAGACTCCTTCACGTACGTTGCTAAAGAAAGCGCATAGAGGTGACTATCATCGGGTATGCGGCCAATCAATGATTCTTCCCCCGGTGACACAGGATGATACCAATCCATGCACATCCTGTTATAGCGACCACTGGATGACCAGATTTGCGCGGCCGAAAGTGATTTACGAGTGGTGCTGAAGTTAGCTCAAGGACTATGTCTGGAACTTGAATTCTTGTCAACCAAGTCCAGTGTGAGAGTAAGAGCAATTTGCTGTCCTGCTTGCCTGGGGTGTGAACATTAAAAGCAGCTAGAATGGCAGGACGTTGAGGCTCAAAGGACGACTTTAAGCTGTCTGAGACTGTGAGCGCCGGCATACTTAGGGATGTAGTAGTCAAGACTGGTTGCAAGACGAACGGAGTCATCAGTCGTGAAGGGTGGCCCAAAAAGGAGGATACTACTGATGAATTGGGTAGAGAGGGGGGAAATTTATGCTAAAAGAGAAAGAAGGTAGGTTTCAGTCGTAGCCTGTTTTCCCTTGCCCGTCCTGCTATATACAGCAGGTAGGGCGACTTCGCCGATGACACTACGCAATGGCGATGTGACATGACAGCATTTTTAGTTATAGGAATCATCGTTGTACATAGGATGAAATGCTGTCAGGTTGCTAAACCCATACAGAAGTATGATTAGAGTCCCCGGCTAAAGCCTTTGACTCCAAAACCTGGACACAAAGTAGCGATGTTTGGCTGGAAATGCCAGCGCATTAAATTTTTTAAGGAGCGAGTCGCCACATATGTCCCAACAACCAACCGGGAGGACTAGGAGGTTGTGTTGGTCACATTTCTAAACATTGACTCACTTGTTATGAGGGACTCAGCGAGTACCCTGTGGACACCCTTCAGTATAGCTCAGTGGGTTGCAAAGGCAGAGAAACCGTCACACACACACATCCGGGCTATTCGTGTTGGACTTTAAACGGTTTCCCACTCGCATACGTATGTCACGAATGAAAATAGCATGGATTTCATCCATATCGCCGCAAACATTTAAACTGTAAATACGGTCAACTTGTCTGGATATTTTAAAGCAGTACAATCAAAATAAATTAGGTGGAAAAAGAACAACATCACCAGGTTAACACAGCAGCGTGTGAGACCTAAACGCCAGAACTACTGACAAAGGCCGGTTAATTGTTGGAGCATGACAAACCCCGCGCATAGGTTAGCACGCCCATTTAAGGGCATTTATTGAAGAAAATCTCAACAACACTCAAAAATATGTTTTCGCTCGACTTTATGCCACGCGACTGCTAGTGTGGTTGGAAACGTGCACCGGATTCTAATAATTGAGCTTTGGGCTGCGTGGCAGACACTGAGTAATTGTTTAATCCATTTTGTCTGCTCAGCATTTGGCCTTTTCAGTGTTTAAGCAAGTCGGTGCACTCGGGTGGGTCGTAAATTTTGTCTTGTTCTGACAGCTCCAGTTGGAATTCATTGACTGCGGACGTAGCACACTACATCACGCATGGTCCAGTTGATGACCAACATTCAAAATGGAGTCATATGACATCCACATACAAACAAACAAACCTAACTGAGTAAGATGAGTTATGCACTCCCTGTTCGTGGTGTGGAAAAACTCAACACGATTGTGTGCTCGCCTGTGCTCGCCTTTGGACAGACGGACGTTGAATTGTGGTTAAGTTGGTTAGATTTACAGTGGATAATGCAGACAGGTTGGAAGGGACTTTTTAGACAGAGATTTCCTGATAATTATGGGAAATGAATGGAACAGTGAGGTAGAAGTAATCAAAACACTACCGGTGGTTAAACATACAATGTAAATTTTATCATCGAAAATCACATCGCACTTTGCTGTCAGGTAAGAAAAGTTAACTAGTTTAGACTAGTGGCTATATTTCAGGCACATAGTATTGACAATACCCTTTAAGCTCGACTAATTGTCTGCAAGTGTGGAAAACAAGTTGAGAATAATTTGAGCAAATATTTGGTCGGGTCACAAAAAGAGCCCATCAGTTTGGCAAAGAAAAATTAGAAATCCACCGATTGTTTACCAAACCTCTCTAGAAATGTGACCCTTTTTATAACAGTTTCAGGATCTTACCATTCAGATCACTGATCCACAGACCACTTTGCACACTTGGTGAATTCCGAAAACGGGTCAAAAGTTGACTGAAATGAAGCCTGTAACTAAACTAAAGACCTTTAAGAATCCAAGCATCTTCGAGAAATACACTCATTTGCGAATCAATTTGGTTTTCACGAGAGACTCAACTGAATCTCTCGTTTATGATATTGTTCAACTGAATGTGCTGCACACAGGCCGCCTCATGTTTCAGTTGGCACGATATTCGATATTTTAAATTGGTCGTGGGCTGTCGAAGAGTTTTCAGCAACCTTTTGAGTAGTTTCTTTTATGAAAATCCAAGCATCTCTTAGCGACGGATTTTACACAGTGCTGCTCTGTTTCTGAAGGACGAATAATGGAAATTACCCTTGAGACTCGTACAGAGTTATAAGTCAGAACGTGCAGGGCGGTTAGAGAGAAATATACAGAGGCGTGGGGAGGCGTAAGTATGACTGTGGTAGATGGGCCCCACTTAGTGGCTTCTGCAAATACACGTGGTCTTTATCTGGACAAAGAGGATCCGTGGTAGTTGTTCTGGTCCGCTTGGAAACGACTAAGTGGAATGGATAGTAAACGGCTGAAAGATCACTTGCGTTAGTTGGTAGGGAAGGCATCCATGAGAAAAAAGGAACACGTTCTGACCTACCGTTTTTAAACAAGGTGTGGAATGTGATCCGCACAGGGGCGCTCCGGAACATCAAATGATGGAGGACATTTACTATATTTTCCTGGCACTTTGTAAATGAATGAAGTATGAAGAGGTTGAAGTGTAAGTTGCAACAATGGAAAGAGGGATTTCGATAGTGTGCTGCAGAGCTTAGTCTTGTACTGTGGGAAGAAAGCGAAGTCTCCACACATGTCAGAGATGTTTGAGAATGTGAGGGAGCAAAAAACAACTGATAGCATTTGCTGGGCTTATAAATGAAGGGGTTTCTGTGAGAACACTATAAGTTGTTGGCCTTATACCCAATAAACATGCCTTTTAATAGCAGCCATGCAGGAGTTTTGGGTATGGACGGAGCCAGATTGGTAACATTTTTTTTGCCCGCATGAAGACGAATGATTCTGCTTTTTAAAAATGCGTGGCAAGCGTTGCTTGACCACTAAGGAAATAGTTATTCACACGTTGCAGTTTGAAATTTTCCAAGTCATCCATATGGTCCTATCGATCGGGGGTCATATCAACCAGCTACTAGATTCACCGAGGTTGATTGTGCTCTACGCTGGTTGCTTCATATAGGAGTGACAAGTATTTGGTCACTGTCGAAGTTTGCACAAGAAAAGGCGTTGGACCATGAAAACACGGGAGTTGGTAACACATGGATTGTAAGCAAGTTTACCTATCCAAAAACAGCTGTTTCAACCTCGGAAAGCTTCCAGGTCACTGCTTGAAAAAAAAAACAGGAAGAATAGCGGGTAAGGTATTCGAAAAGCTAATTAGAACCGGCAAGTATCACACTGAATCATGGCAAGCGATTCAGGTCATGACAATTGAACTGTACTAGCGGTTAAAGGCCGTATCCACTATCAGCCAAGCCATATGAGCCATTGAGGCTGAAGTGTATAAAGCCGCTGATTAGCATTTGCTTCTGCTCACAACTGTAGATGAGGTCGGTCTAAATGTTTTTGCGCTACATACATGTATTCAGCCAGA
This sequence comes from Opisthorchis felineus, assembly GCA_004794785.1. NCBI lineage: Eukaryota > Metazoa > Platyhelminthes > Trematoda > Opisthorchiida > Opisthorchiidae > Opisthorchis > Opisthorchis felineus. The sequence continues at coordinate 475,545 of SJOL01008269.1, read as the reverse complement.
GAAGGTCGCGTTCACTTCATGCGTGGAGAACCTGGAAGCACATGCCGGATGTCTAGACGCTCAATTTCAGACTAAATTGTACCTTAAGACTAGCAGCACTCCTTATCTATCCTTCACAAAGTTTGTTTTCCGGATGCTGATATTGATGGACCCATCAAGCTCTTGGTCTTTTGCGGTGAAGGCGATGGCGGAATGGGCTACTTTATGTTTGTCAATGAACTTTGAAAAATAGGAATTCTTAATTAGAACCTTCACTGTACCTTCCCGGTGTGGTGCTACCCTTGTAAAATGTAGGGCAGCTGATGCCCCTCGATTCGTTCGTTGAGCTAGGTTGTTTGGTTGCAAACGTTCCATCACCAGTCGAGGTGACTTCATCAGTGCATTATGAGAGGAAGCGCGTGGTTGTTACGTTTGCGTGGACTGATATAACCCACGTCGACCCTGGCCGATCAATATCCGGTTGAAGGAGCATTCCTATTGGCCCGAGGTACTTACCTACCAAGCACACTGTATGGACCGAATAATCAAATTTTCAAGCCCAGTATCAGAAGCAACAGAACCGTTGGGACAGTTAAGTAGAGCTTGTGAAGGTTATAATTTTCATGCGGACCGCCATCCAAACAACTGTGTTGACCAGAAGCCCAATCAGAACTCTCACGATACAAATTTGGACCAGCCTTATAGAATACCTTAGGAAGAAGGAACTCGGTGCAAAATCACGATCTAATCTTCTAGACATTGTTTTGGTTTGGAGAATCCAAGCAAAGTTCTATTTTTGTGTCATCTACTCGTGACACACAAGAGACGATTTATAGCCCCTGCATTATGGCTAGGAATCTTTGTTATAATTGTAGAACACGATACAAGTGCAAAAACAATTAGCATTGTGCTGGTGGAAGCCAGTTCACTGCAGTCCACTGTTGCACCTTTTGAGTTGCACTTAGTCCAAACAATTTCTGAGTTTAACCATTACGCAGCATGACGCATTATTAAAAAACGTCCTTTAGCAGGCGTAGAAACAAAAGGATGATGTATTATTGTGTCTGAACTGGCTGCTAAAGGTCACCGCCCTCCACATTTTTCTCACTCCTGATTTGAATGAACCTTTTATACCCTTTTGGAGATATGGAACAATTTTTGTGGACGATTCCTGATTAACAAAGGCACTTCCAAAGATCAAAGTCTTCATCCTTACTCAGGCTCAGATGCATTGTCACTTGTGCTAGAAGGTTGTAACCATGCATTCTAACGTCTCAGACTACAGTGGCCAGATGATAAAAATGCAGATTCGTATTTGTTACAAATCGTACATTTGGAGACAAATTAGGTATTACTTTTTTCCAAGCACATGGGAAGGACGTGTAAACCGATACAAATTAATAGTCAGATAACTGGTTCGTCCACCTAACGAGTCCCAGCCTGAACAAAACGCGCCATGAAAAGTTCATATTCCCGTTGCATAGTCATCAGTTGCAAATACTCCAAGCACACAGGCTGCTAGCTGTAAGGTCTTTTACAAGAATGGCAAAAGCTAGGAACAGTTCTTTAATCCTTCAGTAGTCGTCAGGCTAACGAATTTCGACGGAGACCTTGACTAGGCCAAACCATTTGATTGTTTTGTTCTCCTGCGACTACCATTACTCAACAGAGTAAGCACAATCTTTTGCTCTCACTGCCGGCTTTTAGAAAAGCTTACGATAGGTGTGTTTCAGTTAATGAAACTGGTGAAAATGTTTGCCTTAAGTTAGACGTATCTGTTGCCCCAGCAATTTATCATTCCCTGATTACCAAAACACTTCAGCTGAGTTCATTTTGTGATCAGACTGAACCTTCTCACCTGAGGTAACAATGTAAGAATGCCTCTCCTGTGACTCACGGGTTGGTTGGTAAACAATGGACAAGACCCATTCATGGTACTTAAGTTGTTGTCTTTCGACCAGGTGACGCGCTTTCACACTGATGGTGGTTATCAGAATCATTCAATTATTCCTATCTAGCAAGCACTTGCATAAGTAGCTTTTTGTAGTGACTAACAGCAGTTTGGACAAATGTGTGATTCACTGAATCTGGATTAGCTGAGCAACCACGGGCTGTAAATATTCGCTGGTATAACTCACCGGAATTCGTCGCACTACGGTTTGTTGGATAGAGCTAGCCAGTCAGATACGCGATTGCCTGACGAAGGCTTCATCTTCATTTTGGATTGAAATTGGGCATTGAAATATATTGTAGATCGGCACTAAACTGGCCCATTAGATGTGCTTCAGCAATAAGTCCCGCAAGTTCATCGATTGTGCATTCCAATGAAATGGTACAAAGAAGTGGTCGGCCAAACTGCACTACTACACCTAATGCAATCCATGTATTCCAAACGTGCGAAAAATTCAAAAAAATTTGCTCAATGGAGGCAGCACTGTATATTCAAGAAGCGAAGCTTAGTTCAGGGAAATAAACAGCATCAGATGACATGGTGAGATCTGAGGTATGTTCGTGTTCGTGACACAATTACAAGGCCATGGTCGTCAGGAATGAGGACATGCAGTAGTAAACATGACCGGAGTTTTGGTGTAGGTGCAAACCATCCTACATGAATGCTGGCTAGACGTTAGTGTATTCACTTGATATTATGCAAACTGGATGAAACATGCGGATGGTTAAAAATGTACGGTAAAGAAAAAATTGGGAAAGCATGGTTGAAATCCGTACCAAAGGAAACAGAAATGTAAAAGAATGCTGTGTAATGAGGAAATTTGCCATGAAATGCACATTTTCATCAGGACTCTAAAGAACTGTGCGGTTAAAGAAGAAAATGTGTGCCAAAATTCGGTAGTTGGGTCGCAGGCAGTATGACCAGTCAAATTTTAGTGTTGGAAAGTAGTTTTCTGGGAGAAAAATATTCGCCTTCGTGATTTGTACGAAAGGCATGGGCAGGGCTACTAGGTACTTTAGAGGGAGAAACTTTATGGTTTGCAAACCCTATGACCCCACCGTTCAAGAACGAAACATTAACAGTTTGGAAGTTTGCTGAGTTCCCTTCTTGAGTGTTCATACATAAGTTCGCAAAGGTTAACGCTGGTGGCTCGAAGTTTATCGGAGTGACTGAAATGAGAACCAGTGTTCCAGCTGCAGAAAGTTGTTTGATCCGCTTGTGCCTTTAAAGGTCCTTGATCAGTCAGTGGGTTTACCAATGCCGGAAGGGCCAGGAGAAGTTTAGAAAGGCTTCATGGTGTCCGGTCTGCAATACGATGTTGTAAATGGTTGGAAATTGAAAGAACTGGAGCTGTAGCATGTCCCAAGTGCTGGAGCGCTCGTACTGCTTCAAACAGTCAGGTGAGGTCGACTACAAAGACAATGGGGATTCAGCATTTTGTGCGATTGGTTAATGTTGTGTGGCTACCGGCCACGATAAAATCTCTCCCACAAATATAGAAAATAGACGTTCTTACTGCCCTCAAGATGGAAGCCCAGTACACATTAATAGCACGCGCTCGCCGCTTAAACCACATTCAGATTTATAAACATTTTAGTCCTTTTAAGTTGTATTACTCAGTCTAGTGAGGTTCCTAACTTTCAGTTTGCAATCGGACTCACATAATGTCCTAATTGGTTGACTACTTGAACGTCGCGAGTTTGGGTTTATTTATTGCAGGTCCATGATTAGCCGCAGTTAAGCAAATGTGCAATTCTGAAACCTCGTATTTGCGGTTGAGATCCCGCCCTTCAGATGATCTTAGTATGCGCTAAAAACAGTACAGCTGTTTCACACCACCTCGCAACCATCAGTAGTGCGCATCTCGAACATCTCCAAGAAGAATTGTACACAATTTTATTTGGCTTACATCCAGCAAAGGAAAATCACTCAGCTAATATAGGTCCTCAGTCGTCATTTGAGGTGCCAGTACACACCGGATCAAATGACGTGGTCTGTGTTTGAAGGAAGTCTGTATATTCTGTCCAGGTGTAATGGAACAACATTACTGATCAGTCACTTTTAGCCGAAAGGTAAAGTTTGAAGCGTTCGATGCTTTTCGATGATTCATGAGTTGCTCAATCTTCATGCTTCCTAGAGAAGATAAAACAACTGTAAAGGATCCTCAGCGATGATTAAATTCACCTTCAAAATTAACTTTCAGTTGAAGATTTAGACTGTGCATACTAGTCGCAAACAGTATCATGATACACGTTTATCTGCGAGCAAAATCCATTTATAACTAACGAACGCAAAGGGCACTCCTATAGGTTAAATTTCAGTGCAATGCGTAGTACTAAATTTCAGCAACGATTTCTTATCGTTTTGGAAACAGTGGGACGCATAATCAACACAGGTGATAAACCCATGTTATGGACCAACCTTGCTTTTGATAACTGTGATCTTACGCTATCGTATCTGCCGAATTGGCGGAGTAAAACTGGACCGCTGTACAAAGTCTAATGAAGAATTTAGAAAAATTATGAATAAGGCACTAAAAGAGTGACGTGCACAAATAAGAGTCTGAAATATTCTGGCCAAGCAGGCAGTTTGATAGGCTAATTGAAGCAGGTCGTTTTTTAAGTGAAAACTTCTCACAGTTTCTCGCAAATGGGCTTTAACGCTCATTCAAATTACCGTTTGTCGTGCTCGGTGACAACAGACAAATTTCCGGCGCTACCATTTTTTACGGGCAACGGTACTCGGCTCTCTATTCACCGAGCCTATTCTGTTTCTGTGATAATAAGTAAGTTAAGAGTCAATGAACAAAGTACAAAACAATGCTATTTCATTGAGAAAAATGCTGGGAAGTTTGACTATAATATAATAATATATAATATATATATATATATAATATTCGACTTCTTAGAATATTTTAACATAGGGTTCCAGTAAAACACTTTTGGAAACCGTTCGAATCAAGTAAAATATAACCTCACTAAACGATTTCTGAGAAGCTGGGCAAACATGAGTACTGACTGACTTCGAAGATACAATATATATATATATATATATATATATATATATATATATATCGCAAAACCATTTTTGTCAAAAGTAATTCATCGGTCGACGTTCGATTAGATTCAAAACATTAATTTAATGTAACGTTTTTAGACAAGTTCGGAATTTGCTGTGTAAGGAGAAGGATTGTCTCCGTCAAATATTTTCTCAGTTGAACCTTTCATCACTACACCAGGACGGAGAATTCAAGTAAAGCAAGAGGCATGGTTTGCACCAGTTATCACAGGAGAAATTCACAACTAAGTGTTCTAATTGGGTTTCCTGGCGCAACCCTAAGTGGTCTAATGATGCTTTCGCCTGATAGTCTCAGTTCGTATTTATCTTCTGACAACGCTGTATAAGGAAGAAAACCTCCTCACAACACCACCCTCCTGGGACAGTCATTGTCCCCTGATGCCTGATAATCCTCCTAAGCCTGAATTATATTCAAGGAATAAGTTGAGAAACCCGAGAACCAGAACAATTCTACCTACATTGGGTAATAGCAACTATGCAGTTTCCATGAAAACATCAAGATACTTTCTGCTTCTCATCTCCTGTTCTCTGTTCAGATGTAACCTCCAGTTATTCTCCTTTACAATCTTCCGCATTTAGCGCCTTGTAATTCACGAAGCATATGCAGTTTCAGCTGCACTCCTAACGTATAAATAGAAACAAACTTGGGCTGTCGCTGTATGTCCAGGAAGTATATATATATATATATATATATATATATATATATATATATATATATATATATATACGTCGAAGGATCAATCCACAAGGCTTCTGTTTTCACCTAATTGTAGTAAAGTTAACGAGGAGGACACAGTGGTTGGCAACGTTTGGGGCACTTTTCTCTTACTTTCCCCACTGCTATTCCTTTCGTCTTGTTTTTTTCTTTTGAGCAATTCCATTCAAAATGCCTGCGTCCAAGCTATTCTCCAAAGTATGAACCAGGATCTGTTCAGCAACTTGGTGTTCGCTAATTTCCTGTGACTGTCTGCCTTCTGTAGGTTTCCTTCTCATTCTAATAAGGCTACAATTGCGAGACGGCTGAAGTCCTGTGAAATGTTCTCAGTTTGCCAATGTCGAACGGATTAAGTGAAGAGATGTACCTCAAAGTCCGTGTCCATCAAGTCTGAACAGTTCGGTGGGCTTTCTGTCACATCCAGAAGCGACCCCAGTTTATGTTTGAACGGTTGCTGTTCATAGCCCTTCGTTGTAGGGTGACCACTCATTTGGTTCTATTCTGTATGTTGCACTATTTGATTCACTTGACATCCTCCGACTGGCCGTGAATTAACATGAAGAACAGAGCCTTCCGCATGGCTTGCATATCTTCCGATTTGGTAAGCATTTGATCAATTTGGATGTCTTGAGGCAGCTGAAGATGTTAGATTTTGGCTTTACAGCCCTGTTTAGCGCTTCAAAGGACCACTTAAGAAAATGACTGAATTTCTTTACTTCGTTTCAGCCACCAATCCTTCCCAAGCTTACGCATACGTTGCGTGATACTGATCTATGCCATTCAAAATTCTGCTTGAGAGAATGAGCTTGACGTTTTTCAGTGTTGAAATGTGTTGCCTTTTCTCCTCAGCTGTCCAATAACCGTCAGAATAATTTTTTGTACTGAATACTTCTGTTCAATGGAGATTCCACTCTGTAACTGAAACTATTTCATGCTTAAAAACCACTATGCCTTCTGTAGTTTTTTGTACTTATTGGTACCCACCAGCAGTGCTCGTCTCACGAAACTCAGAGAGGCTGGAACCGGGTCCGCTCGGTTATTAGCTGGAAACTTAACCGTTCGGCCAAGAGCAACTGATCAGCTGGGTGATTAACCCACACTTAGACAGTCTGTTTATCCACAGCACGGTTTCACGCACTGGCACACTCATTATATTCTGCCGTTCATCTACTCACTAATGTAGGGTTGATAGTGAGATTCGCTTAGTCAGGAGCCCTTGAAATTTTGTCCGTCTTTTCAGGTTTTTCCCTTCTCCGACAAACAGTCACACAGACTGTTCTTTTATGTCACAAGTGTTCATATTCCTTAAGTTGAAGAGCAATTAAACAACTCCCGAAAATGACCTGTGCATTTTGCAAAACGCATCGGTTTGCTGAGTAGAACGACTCTGGTAGCTCGTTGTTGGATAATGGCATAGTCACTCAGATATTCGTATCTGCCTGTTTCGAAACTCCATGTAGAAACCGAATTTTTTTATAACTGGACGTGCTGTAAATGATTGGATTTGCGTAGAAAATAGCCTTGGCCATTTTTGTTTATAATCCGACTCCAAAGTGTTCCACTCTTCTCCATGTTTGGAATCTTGACCAACCCCGATTTGTCAAATCACCCGTTAGGGGAAGACTATCACCGACTGGATGACGTTTATGGGTTGATTGCATTACGGACTGAGATATTTTGGGTCCCTAGTGCTCTCAAACATCGCCAGAGACCTCTCTTCTGTGATGAGTTTCGCCACCGCCACTACTTTATGGGCTTTATGGCACAATTTGGTCCGTTGCCAACCGTTCTAACAAAGTAACTGGTACCCGCAAACTCACCTCCGTGGCTCTGTTAGCTGTCCATTGATATTACTGTCCTGGGAAAGTGTCTCACGCAGCACCAAAGAGTGTTTTCTGTTCTGACAATCTTGTATGGCTGAATTCAGCAGTTTCGATATCATACCGTTTAGGTTCTTTGGCAAAATATGCTGTCCGTCATGCTTCTTACCCGGTAGAGTTCTAAAGTTTCAGATTGCACGTTACCTGGGTTTTCAGAATTATCTCCTATCCAAGTGTCCCGAATACAAGTTTAGATTGGTTTAACTGTTCTACATTTATATTTTGACTTTCTCTCTCTCAGGGTGCGAGTGGTAGGGCTTTCTGGAACGGCAAAAAACCTAGAAACTTTACCTACTTTGCTGTAGGTGATGATCTGGCCTGTGGAATAAAGGTGTCACTTTTATTGGTGCTACACATGGCGGGGGTGCTTTTAGTTATATTGGTCTTTTGGTCATTGTGAGTACTCTAAATGGATTAGATAACTTGCACGCGGCCAAATCCAATCCATGGGAGTTCGGAGTTTACAGTTTTACAACCAACCTTTTATACTCAGCTTTCCTTGAATGAACGCATCGCTGCTCCCATAAATATAGAATGCCTGTTGTGCCTGTTGTCACTGATTGCTTTTATTAAGTGAGCCAGCTGTCCTTCTTTGCCTGTCTACCGCTGGCATTTCTATCACGGTTAAATGTGAAGGAACAACGAAACAAAGACAGAAGGTCAACCAACCAATCAATCTAGTGGAACAAAACCAGACCATTAAGCAAGAAGTGAACGGATTAATCACGACACAGGAACAGAACTCTCGAAATGAAGGCATCCAACAAGCGAGCCAGATACAAGTAAATGAAATCATAAAACAACTCAGACTTCAACCCGTTCAATCAACTTACTTAAAAGCCACCTCACGATAGCAATTACTCTAGAGGAGGGATTCATCTCCTCAATTCCTCACCGACGATGTTACCTCAATTGGCTCACCACGCTCGGCGTACAGACCGGCGACCAGGCAAAACATCTGAGCTACTTACATTTCTCAACATCGCTAACAAGGATCTCATCAGTATTTCCGAACAACACGACAAGACAGTACCTTTATACATGTATATGTATGTACATATACATACGTAATATACATATATATATATATGCTGGTTAGTGCTCTTCATTAAGCTCACAGAATTTCGAACCCAGCACTTTTCCATATCAACTCCTATCAGTACTGTTTACACCCCCAAACACAGCATCTTCTGCACACTTCAAGTGAATTAGAAGGGTGCGCTTGGTAAAGCTGACCTCGAAACAGATGTCGACTGAAAACGTGTCTCTTACTTTCGAAGTAAATAAGTTTAAAAAAGAAAGGCTTTTTTGCATTTCTTCATGGCCTAAATAAAATAGACAAATTGGTTCTTCTGTTTGACGCCGGAAAGGAAGTGGGCGCCAGAGTTTCCGTTTAGTGCCCATGAAATGAGCATTGGCGACAGCTGACGTAAACATTTTAACAAAATTTCGCTGGACTATTTTAGTGAGTTGAGTGGACACTGACTAGCGATGAATAGCGAGTTTTCCTGTCATGCTAAAAAGCATGGAGCATTATATTTCCTTGTACATTTTTTAACCATACTAGAACTTCACAACTCATGAACATTGAAAGTGATTTAAATCCACCTAAATTGACGGCATAGCTGCAAATTATTAAAAAAGGACCTAGTCAATCTTTTGCGCTGTGAATAACCAGCTGTAGAGTAATTGTCGCACTTTCGATAAAAGTTGACCAAGTCATCCTGATTGCGTACAGTTTGGTGTCTAAGCAAAACATAAATTCGGAAACTCGGAGATTGAGCTTACCTGAAGAGCTCTAAGAAGGGCAAAATCGGGTGAGGTCTGTTGAATAATCTTCACTAACTTAGGGAGTAGTGTGTTCAATCAAGAAGCTAACAGATCCACTAAATATTCTACTAGTAACCCAGTAATAGTGGTAAGTTCGTTTTGGCACTCTTCTGGCAAGCTACTTGGAATATCAACTACCCTAAAGCGCCCAATAGGATCCGAAGACCACTGATAAAATGTAACTTGCTCTTAACAGTAACTAAAACTAGGTACGACACTGCCTTCAAGGAGACGAAAAATTTGTCAAATGTCACTTTTTTAGATTGATTTTGTCTGTTGCAGGAAATTTTCGTGCTTTTTAAGCGGAAACTAGGGTATTTCGGAAACACAGAGAGGCGGATACTTCAACTGAACTAGACCAGTACACAAAGCCTGTAAACACATGAACTGTTAAGTATCATACATTTGTCTTATAAACATAAAAAGGCGGGAAGCGGTAAAATGACGAAAATTTGCCACCTAATCTACCAATGTAATGACGGTAACGGCTCTAATAGTTGTGGTACTTCAAACGTCTCCTTGAAAGTATATTTCATTCTATTCCTTCAGTGTATGAACAGGGTCACCTGAAACACAAAAGGGGCAACCACTTAAGATATCCAGTTGAGATTGTGCTTGACGTAGTTAGCATGCCCAAAAATCCAGCCGTTCATGAGTACTTGTGTGTTTATCATATATTTATTATACTGTGCCCAAATTGGGGCCGATAATCGCATTGCTAGGGACACGCCCCAAATTGTAGTCTGACCTTGGGAATTATTTGAAATCGGAGCGAGACGAAGTGTTTTTTGTCTATTTAGTCTTAGAACAGACAGCATCCGGATTATAAGGACGTTAGCCGACAACCGAATACAATGAGCTCGTGTAAACTTCGAAACCGGACCGCTCATAATGCCACCTGACAAGATTGCGTTGCAGTAGATAATCATGCAAATCCATGAATATCATGAAAAACTCGTGCGTGAACAATTAAGTGAATTTTCTTTTTGAGTAGCACAAGCTTACCAGAATATTCAACAATTATCCAGTGACTTGTTCAGGTCATACACCTGTCCTTCTAAATGCCTATAAGTAAATGGATAGCTTGCGGAAAAAGGCTTGCATCTTCACCCTACGGTTTCACTTTGCATTTCGATCCTGCGCCATCATTTTTATGGTGCTAGAGGTCATTGGTCAATTGAAGCTAGTGCGGCCGCCGAGAATAATCACTTCTTTATAGTTATTATATATGGTAATGCTTTGGGAAACGATTCCCTACTGCGTGAATTCGCTGAGAGAAACTGATATTTTTGTAAACGCTGACGCTGAAGATGTTGTGTGAATGTCCTTTAAATACAGATCGAGACGTCTCGACAGCTCTAAAACCAGCTGAGGGTCAAGATTACAGATTTTGCAATTACTGAACTGCTGTTTATAATCAATGCAAGGAATTCGTCTGTGAATTGGCCTTATAGTATACTTTCAAATATGATGTCGTTAGCTTTCAGAGTTTGGGTGGGCGAAGTGTTAAAGTCTCTAGGTAACATCTGGCGAGCTTGTTCCCTGAAAGTCAGTATGTTTTTCTCATTCACGGCAGAAAGCAACGTGTTTCGTTTTCCACCTTCACATTCAGTCCCTGCACATACTACCATCTGTCTTTTGACTCTGAGTGGGAGGCAGAGAGTGAATAAGAAGGTATAGCCACAGCAGGTTAAACATATGCTCGAATTATGACCCTATGGCGACATTTGTGGCAAACAGCAGTCAATCCCTAAATAAATGTTACAGAGAGCATTTTGCGCTAGATTTCTGTAAGCTTTTCAGTTTGTTGAGGGGTCGTCTTCAAGTCCGTGGAGCGTCCATAATTGGAATCTAGGAAGACAGATTTTACCACCACCCTTTAAGATATACCGGGAACATAACCACCTCAAAAACACAGGAAGGGTCCTTCAAGGGTCACATATCAACTATGCACGTCCAGCCTAGGCTTGCGCGCAAAACCCTGTAAACTATTTGGAACAAGTTCAGATTTATCTCAAATTACTATGAAAATCTTGGGCTAAACTGTCCTTGATAACACTTTTTTAAAGGTTTTTTCGTTAAAAGGAAAGTAATTGTCGAAAGGTATTCCTGCAAACCTTGTTGACCTAAGTGGTCAGCGGAATGAGACGTCGGTGGAAACAAGATGAAAAGAGACGGTAATGAAAGTGTGGACTACTGACGGTGCAACCCTAGTATTTAAATATACGCATAAAAACCTTACGCAAGACATAGTATATGTGGAGATGAGTAAAGTTCGTTTTCATATATACGGCGTTCCACATGTGACGGTGGAAATACCTTAACTTACTACAGAGCAAAAACTGCAGTATCATTTGCTGAAGCATACAAGGATTTCAGTAAGTGTACATTTCGGCACGATAAACAAACAAGAAAGCCTCATAAATAACGTGAACTGCTGCCCACTATGTAACAACCGCCACGACTTCCTGTGGTCCTTAATGGTTTCACTACGATAATGAGAGTGGTGGTGACATATTAGGAATATAATGAAAGACTGCTTGGCTTTCTAACCGGACGCTGCCTTTTTTAAGCAATAAATGTATTCTATTAGGAAATTATGAATGCAGTAAGCCAAAAACTGATCGGTGTGCTTTCATTTCGCCGGTGGTTGTCGTGAAAGTCATGCATGCCCGAGAACCTGTATATGGGTGTGAATGTTGCGTTTTGTGCGTGCCTTTGGTTTGAATTTCCAGGTGACATGCGGTGCATCCTGCTTGACCCTCCTCTGTACGGTAGTTTACGCCAGACCAAATGTCTAATTACACTGTCACGACACGCACGGTGTCGTGTGGCCACTGATTCAACACAGCATCTTCATGCATGCATGTCGAGATTTGCCAGCCTACATGGTCACCACCAAAGTTAACCTGGTGCTCCTCTGTTAATGTATGGAATACCACCATTGAGAGTCCCTCCAGTGTGTTAAATTAGCTCGGGCTGTAGTAACTTGATAGTAAGACACAAACTGTGTCAAGGAAAATCGAGTAGTGCGTAAGATCACAATCCTAATGCAACCAGGATTTTTTTCATCATGCGATAACAAGGCATAATTGTTTTGGATGAAAAGCATACCCATCCCGAAGAGAACCAACTCCCAGGAGGGGCCAAGCAGACCAGTTCCTCTCTTTAGGGGGTCTGCTTGACCTCAAAACATATTCTGTGGTTTATAGATTTTGCCAATCAAATTATTTTCTTAGAGCTAGGTGTCAGGGGCATTATGATGCTCTTAAAGTTAAATAGACTGCGCCACATAGCTAAAATTGCTGCAACACAACGCGTCTGAGCAGACTTGAAGAAAGACCCGACTGCATAGCTATCACCTCATTTGTACTGAGATTGAGAGTCACCAGTTCATTCAGCCATAAAGCGTAGCTTCAAGGTGACTTAGGGAAAATACAACAGTAGTCTAAGTTAAAAGATCTTCCAGTGAACCCATCGAAGTGTCCAGTCTTCAACAGCTGGAGATATATGACTTCAAGCTAAAGTCTAGGAGTTATTGGCGAAAACCGACGGCGCGTCCTACGTCTACAGTATACCGCGCAAGCCCATTACTTTTTATTCACAAAGTAGCTGTCACCAGCCGTTACCACGATGTGCACATGCGTTTTTACTGTGGCTTCTTCAGGCCACATTTGGACTACTATATGCAGTCACGGTTACCTTTTCTAAGGAAAGATATCACTCTCAATGATAAAAGTGCGAAGTTGGATAACTAGTTTCGAGTAGGTTTAACACATTTTATAATATGCATACGCTCACTTTAGTGCGTTGTGCCATCCTGGGTACTGATATATGCTTTTGTTTGTTGTGCTGCCACCACGCACAACACGACTACATTATAGCAACGTGATATTCACTTGTGGTGAATTTTATGTGTAGAAGCGGGTATCCACATGCAGCTGCGAAGATGACAAAAATTTTTCTGACGACTTCGGGAATATCAATCACAAATAAAACTCTGGCAATATTCGGACCATCCTGAAGGCACCAGATCATCAAAGAAATAAATCTAACTTCTCCAGAATTATTGTTTGGTTTGGGTTGGATAGGATATTTTAGCAGTCAATACAGATTGGCTTTTCCGCCTCGTGCCCCTGTCCTTTAGCCTTTTTGCTTAGCCAATCTTCTACTGGCCAGTAAAATTCAATAATCAACTTGCGCACTGAGTGCTGAAAGCCCACTGGACCATTTTTGGGTAAATACAATAACGCTGCTCCCAAATGACCCACCTGGTTGTGATAAATACGTGCATCTGGCCGCCAAACCTATTGACTGTTCTAGCATAACTTTTGAATTATGTAGACTAGTCTTGGATGTTTGCAGTCTATAAACTCCGAAATAAAATTCCAAGTGGCTTGCACTGGTCTGATGCATAAATTTTTCGATGAGCTTTAATGTATTGCTCAAGCCGGTCGCGTTGTCACCATGCCGTGTAACCGTAATTTCCAATCCAAATTATGACACCAGTTCGATAGCGCCCTTAGAGGTGCAAGGTAAAACGGTTATGTCGATCGGATTGAGTCCATCGTGTGATCTGTCGAGTTTTGGTATGAATTAGGTCAAAATATAGGATAATCCAGGATATTTCCGCTTCCGACGTTTGCTGATGAGCTTGAATTTGTCTTGTGTGACCCTCCTACACAGCTAACTGCAGTTAGCTAACGTCGAACTGTTTGGCCTCAATCTAATATCTGTTAGTTGGTGCCGCTAAATCTTGTGGAGACGACACTTGAAAACTGATATGAAATGATCCTGGTGTGTGAGAACCGAGAAGTTCGATGCACGCAATCCTTACACAGTTTAAAAATTCAGGGTAGACGGAAAAGTCATGATTACACGAATAGGAGCAAACGACTGATTACGAAAGGTGACACGAAAAGCCTAGGAAATGTGGCATATATTTTGTAAGAACACTCAGAGATGAGTGACTGAGCCACATGTCAGAGCCTTCCAGATTTTCCGGGTAAACAATTTCAGTCCGTACTCCTTCTTCGTATTCATAACTACGAAGTAAGCCTGCGATGCTTGATAACGCTAGCAGACAATTCTTGATCTCTCCACTGTACGGTTAGAGCGTAGAAAAATGTAGTTCATTTGTACGACAAAACACCTGGTAATCTGAGCTGCACCAAAAATTCAACATAAACGTTCGTATTTTCTGTCATCAGATGTAACAGCAGCTTCCCAGTAAACAGTTCACGTCAGGTAGTCGGCCATATGGTGGCTTGAATCCTAACATGAAGATTCAAGCTACTTCAATGTTCACACCATACAGCTTTTTTGTCAGCTAGTGTATTCGGATGCTCAGTGTCATAGACTTGGTAGTCTTTCCAGTCATCTGAAGAAAAAAATAGATATCTGCGCTCACGTATTTTTTGCTCAAGTCAAAAAGGCCACTCCAAACACACAGCTCTAAGGTTTTTTTTAAAATTTTTCTTATTCTTCCAAATGGCGTATTCAAAGTCTGTGCCAGTTTACATCAGGCGGAAACTGATCAACAAACTAGGTTCAGTTTAGTTCCAAATTTGTGAATTTTGACAAAACGAAATAAAGTGCATGAAGTTGGTTTAAATGCATGATGAGACTAAAAGCTAACTCGGACAGCCAACGTATTTGAAACACAATAGTATCCCCACTTCTATCATTGCTAATCCGCGCGACAGATGTATCGATTCAGTTTGATTGGCCTTTTCATTGGCCACGTTAGACTTCAAGCAGTGGACTAACCGAGTAATCCAGCGTTCACCTGATATCCGCCGCCATGCATAAGGACCCAACCACGATCTCCAAACCCGCATATTTCAAAATGGTCGGCGGCAAAAGGCGGAGGTAGAGTTTACTAAATTTCCACAGTGTGACAACAAGCAGATTGTTACTTGGAACATTAGGTGAGGAAGAATGTCGTTTGTCTGAAAAAGGCTGAATTTTCGAAATGGGCAGGAAAACATTATAGGAAGAATAAACAATTCCTTATGTTGAAACCTTTTTCAGAGTATTCCTTGACAGCAGTGGAGTTCACCTATTATAGCTTGTAGCAGACCTAGAGTCTGGAATTTCGTTGCCAAGTAAGGGACACTAAATACGCTAAAGCAGGTAGATATTACCTTGCCAACAACGTTGGATAAACACAAAGCCAGAATCACGGTAAATAAGGGTGACTCTCTGCAGTAATTCAAATAATATCTAGCTTATGGACCAGTGACACTACAACGCCAAAAATGATTAACAGAAAGGTTAAAGTTTGTAGGTATGTAAGATGCATAATAAGCCATTTAGAACGAGGGAAGTGTTGTACTAAAGATCTGAAATCTACCAAAATCTTTCAAGTCATGATATCATTAGTAGTAGTTGGCATAGGTTCTCCCCCTCTTGAGTTGGTCATATTCCTCGCTGATAACCTAAACTTAGTTACAAAACGCTAACGACTTTAGTCAGGAATTCATACGACTTTGCAAACAAACTTTCAAGTTTCCCCCCAGATGCAAGTGAAACCTTTGTAGGTTTGTGTGTTGACTCGATGTATACGACTTACCAAGGAGAACGCTTGAAAGTAGTCAAACGGTTGTTACCAGTAGATGACAATACAAAAGAAGCGGCAGTTTTCAGTCGGCAGAAGTATGCTTAAATTTCCGTAGTTCTGTTATTGATCCAAGCGCAATCCAACGTTGCGATTATTTCCTTTTTAACTTATATGCATGAGGGAAAGCAAGCCATGAAACTGGGCACCACAAATAATTAACACAAGGGAGGACAAGAAGGGCCATGAAGAATACAGGAGAATTTCAGGCACCAGTCAATGACTTTACGCTGACGAGGCATGCGCTGAATACAGGGTATTTGACGGAAGTTTTGGGGCGGCTGATTACGATTCACATAATGGAAACTAGTGGCAGACGATGGGGATATCGCTAAGTTTCACAACGTAGACACAATAAAGGGTATGCACCTGGAGACGATGTGGAGAGCAGTTTTAGATCAACGAAGCTGACTTGACAGTTTGGAGCCGTCAGTCGAGAGAAACCCTCAACAAAAAGTTTTTGATCTGAAGTAAAAGGCTTAACCGGTACAAAACCTTTGCACTCAACCTGACCTACTCTCTAGCCACAACTCAACGACATAAGCCAGCGGTAATTGCAACCTACTCTTAGGATTAAATTTAAGCACTTCAGCTAAAAATTAACTAACCTGAAGAACCAGGCCTCAAATCTATCCAACTTTCCTCCGTAACCGACCAACTGTACCTAACAAACTCTTGGGGGATACTTCTGATTTTGTTCCGACTTGTTGCCTCAAAACTCGAACAACTTTGCAAAATGCTCATTTCTGTGTCCACACTGAAATTACTCAATTAATTAGTCTGGTGATTGTTTCCCACTCTCCTGTGACGATACAAAACTAACTCTACTGGCAAAAGGTCACGTGAGTGATATTCTTCGCTCCCTGAGGCCTTTCATATCAGATCACGGAGAATCAAATCACCGGAGTTCAGCTTATTGCAAAGTAAGCCATCATACTACCCAAGTATCGATACAAAACTCTTCAAAATATAATCACCTTCATTCGAATTTGGTTGCTGTATAAATATAGAATCAGATGTGTAGAAGATAAGAGACGCTTTACAAATTTTGCTTTTAACTATATTATTCAACTACAGAAAAGGATAGTAAGGCTATTCGATCAATTTAGACCTTACTGTGAGAACAAAGCCATACCGGATTTCGTGACAAACAGTTTTCTCTGCAAAAAGTATGCAAGGAATTACGAGAGTTGTCCCTGTTCTACTGAGTTGTAGAGGGGATTTGTGGAATTTGCATCCGCATTACAATCTCCATCCTGTGCTGACACGACTACTCTGATGAGTCCACGCCAAAACGGGAAGAACCGGATTGTAGATGAATTCGTATTACAACTCATCAGTGGTGCATCTCCTGAGATCTGAAACCTGGACATCTAACGTGCAAGGTAGGTGTGTTACTACTACTCCACCAGCGCATGCTGGAGGCACATGAATTAGCACTTCTGAACACACGAAAATGTTCACGCTCAATCGACGAGCGTGTGAACAAATTTGTCTTTCAGATGTGATGATTCGGATACACTCATCGTGCTCTGCTGGAGTAGTGGTAACGCGCTTGTCTCGTCAGTCTGGCATGTTAGGCTGTCCGTGATTCAATTCCCAGCACGTCTGAGGAAGACTAAGAGTAGGAGCGGCTCTTGGGGCTCATGCTTCTTATCTTTTCTTCGGTCCAGAATCATCAGGACAACTGCGTCAGTGCAGAAGGATCGTCAATGTGAAGTCTGTTTTTTCATTATGAGAACTGTGAAATTTCTTGAAACGTTTCGTAGCTGAGCTCCAGTAAGAGTATAATGTGCAAGACTAACAGAGCTCATTTTTTACTGTGTATTTTCTCACCTGCTCTATTCTCCTCAAAGAACAGTTCGGCTACAATCTGTCAGTACAAGTTCGACTAAGAACGCGGTGAACTGGGGACCAAACATGGCCAAAGCCGGATATCTGTCTTTTGCTTTTCTCAAAACCTGGAATATTTTGTTTTGTAAACCGCTATAAGCAGTTGTCTTCCCTTTCTTCAGAAATTCAAACAACCGATCTATACTGAACAAGATGTAGTGATCGACACGATGTGCGATTAGGTGTGATATTGCGAAATAAAAATGAATCGTTCAACTTTGCAAGTTGACTAGCAACGCGTTGGTCGCGCGAGGAAGTTTAACTCTGTGATGAATTGGCCGTACAATAAATTTGTGCCGTATAAACTGATTGTGACCAAACGACCGTTCACAGTACAGAAAATTAGCGCAAATTTTGTCCATCAATTATGTGTATACTTAAAGGAACGACAATACTGCCAAGAGTCATCAAATCACATTTTTGTGTTCTTAAAGTGAGAATAGTAAAGGATGGGGCTCGTTTCATGATAGTACACAATTATCTGACAAGTCCTGAAGCCTTCAGCAGATCCTCAAAAACTGTGCTCCTATCCTCCATACATAGGCTGGAATAAGCAGCTCAGACTAAGTAGCCTTAGTCCTACTGTTGACTCATCACCTGGTCTAGGATGCTCCAAATTTTAAGTGTATATATGCTGGATATCGAAATCCAAGTTTGATTCCAGGGACGGTGGGACAAAATCGAGAAATGTTCAGCACTAGTCTTATCCCTTACGTGATTTGTCATTTTTTATGATTTATATCTAGTCATATACTTGTTTAGAGTTAGTTGCAACCTCCCCATTATATCCAATAGTTTGATTTCTCAAAAATTCCAATTGGACATATGCACTACATACATTGTAAGAGCGACGGACTTTACACTAGAACCGAAACGAACACAGTTGCACTATGTGAATACACCATCTTATGGAACATCATTTTTGAGAACATTCTTGGGTCCCTTTTGGCTCCACTCAATGGCTTGTTCTGTTGCAAGAAACACTTCACAGAGCAAACCCATTTCGGTCAATCTTATACGAAAACCCCCGAAGGGAGGCGGCTGCATATTGATGGGGGACAGTTTGAATTTCACACGGAACAGAAGATATAATGAACCAGCGTGAACACACTTCGAGGTGTGAGTGCAGCCATGTCCCATAAAATACCAAAGGTGCATTCTATCACGTACAGTATGCCATATGTTTCTCGCCATCTAGCAAAATATAGAGCGCTATGAAGCCCAGAGATAACCAAGCAAACTAACTTCAACATATTCTGAGTTAAACACACCAAAGCGTCTTTCACGTTGCGAATACCTTTGTTTTTTTACGTGATTAAATTCTATTTATCCTTCCATATCCACCTCTGAGTAATTATCAACCATATGCACCTAATTAGGCACAGGAGCAGATACTCATTCCAAAACTCTTTTTTGCAGAAAAGGAAATAAACGGATATCTCCAAACTTTTCTACCCTTCAGACTCTTATTTATAATTCTCAATCCAAAGCCATTTCAAATTTGCGCTTATGCGCTTTATAGAAGGAGAATTTTTTTATTCGGTTACCCTGTGAGGAAATGACAAATTTATTGCGTTTCCGACGTTCAATCAGAATTTTAGTTTCCGATGTTCTTTCATAAAGTGCAAACGATTTTTCAGTTGTTTTGGTTTTAACTATGGTTTTCAGAGCAGATACTGTTGAATTTTTAGCCTAGTAGGTCCCGAAATACTGTAGAACATTCTTAAAGTGAACATTGTTTCCGTACAATGTATTTTTCATTTGGTAGATTTTACATTTCCTCTAGTATTATATTTCAGCCACTTTTTGCACAGTAAAGTTGTCGGGGTCATTCGTGCCGCAGACGCTGTAAATAAAACAAGTATCGTGCGTTCAGTGCACGCCATAAATCAGTCGGCTTGCTCGGTTTGCACGCGAAATTTCTAGTAACCACCCTGAGCCTATAAACTTGCAACAGTCAACATGTATGCGCGCCTGATGACCTCCGTGTGTTTGAGAGGCGAGTTTGAGACCCACCATTTTTTTAACACTGGAATATCACAAAGAGAGAGACAATTAATTCACCTAAATCGATGAACAGTTATCTATCCGCTGGTTTGGAAGGAACCTCTTGCAAAATCACATTTCATACGCTCTAGAATTAGCCGAGCCTGTAGAAGCTAGTTCACTACGTTGAACAAAATCCCATTGGGGTAGAGCTCCTTTGGAGGGGACAAAGTTGCTTATTTATGTAAAGCCTTTCTTTTTTGCATCATCCAGATTTCGCCGTCTTCTACGTCTCCTACTCTGTCAGTCTCCAAATGACTTTTTTCGCCTCCAGTATACCCTAATTTTCTCTCCTGAAGTCTGTTCATTGCAACTGGATTGAACTACTGAACGAAACAGCGAAACAGGAATATTCTCCGGTCCTTCATTTATATACCAAACCAGATAATTCAAAATGAATTTGTTTAAAATCCAATTCCAGGGCTTTGCGGAAGCCCTTCCCGAGAGACGGTGTCTGGTCAGGTAAAGCAATCCCTCAAACCACCAGCCCTCATTTGGTCTGATTAAGGCAGAAGTTGTGCGGAGGGAAAAGCTCGGTTACAAACCAGGCTACTGTTTAATTTAGGTTAGAATTATACTAGGGTTTTAATATTGTTTAGAGGCAAAGACTGGCTTGCGTTATGTTGAACCAGTATAGATAAACTATATTCACTAACCCGTAAAGAATAGTGTGTTAGTTGAGTTAAAAATTAATTAAAAATTAATTAAAACCAAGAGTTAGACTCGAAAATAAATGCAATGACTGTGGAAACCGGTCAATTGGATGGTTTTGTAGTTGAGGGTCCAAGAAAAATATGAAACAAACTTCAACGGGTTTAATCTACCTTTGATCATCTATTGAGCCCATAATAGGATGGTGTTTTATGGCTCGGCCTTTTTGGGACCATCTACATGCTTCTTTCGTTTGAACAGATACCTTCATTCACTGCATGTTAGTACCGTATTATTGCAGCGTGTGTATATTCACAAACACTTGCAGCCAGAAGGGTTGCTGATTGAAGAATGAGTTCCGAATATAGGCTATGGTGTTTGGACAAAATTAACATCTGCCTGACTTACAAGAATTACACTCCGTTTGCCAGAATTCAAAAGAAGATTACCACTGAATGCACTTAACTACTTCTGAATAAAACTACTCTGTTCTAACTCGAGAGGTGCGTAAATATGTGCTAGACGAAATACCACTTCCAATGCCAAAACCATTCCCACATCACTCCTGGCTTTACCAAATCGTAGAACTTGCTCAATTTTTGTGTGCGCAGACTACTGGTTCTGCAAGCTATCACTTCTTTAAGCCTACCTGCTCTTGCAGTGGCTAGACCTTAATTACATTCATAAACATTCCACTACCTAAATGTTTCATCAGAGTCCTATATTGAAATTAGTATTCACGGTTTGTACAGTAGAAGCCTGTTTAGGGGTTTTCGGGTGCAGTGAAATACTGAGCAGATAGTATAACGATGTAGTAAGACGTTATTGCTCGACACGATTACCATTTTTGTGGGTTTTCTTCAATGCATGTATGTATGTTATAGTTGTGTCCAAAATATTCTTGTTCGCAAACTAAATTGTTAGTACCGGAATTCTCAGCTGAATACCAGCGATATCCCACGTTTATGATGTGTAGCGGGGATTCACCTGACTTCTCCGTTAACATCAACTTCACTTGTATATGAGTGTGTTTCGTCAGCTGCGTTAAATTTGGTGGTCTTCCAGAAGATAAGGTTGATGGAAACTAGAAGACTGCGCCCATTTTATACACCTTAATGGAAGTGAAACCGTTAGCGAACGATCGAGTAGTTTCAGCAACCTCAAAATTTGTGTATTCTGTCAGAAGGAAGTTCTGTTCTCTCATAGGATAGTATCCACATATTCTGACAAAAGATGTAAGTTTTCTGCAAACACCCATGACTCTATGGTTATGTGGAAAATTGCTCATATTCGACTCATTTTGGACGGTTGCAGTGGGTAAGGGTGCTCAAGAACAACATACTTAGTGCTTCAAAAGGCAACTTATGTCTAGTTGTTCGGAATTGTCTTTCAAAATGTTACACTTTTACATCAGAAAACGCACACGTGTAGTTTTTAAAGTCGATGTAAGTTGAATCCTGAATTTTGTTCATACCCAAGATAAGAAAGCAAAAGTTTTTGAGTGACGTCTTCGAAATCCGCATCATCCCTAATTAGAATGAACTATAACTAACAGATGGAAACTGAAACAGCCCACCAAGTTATTGATGTGTATTACTAAGTAGACGTACAAAAATTCCTCTGGCACAGAATAAAGGCATTGGCAGGTATCAATTCTTTGGGAAGCTACAGAACAGTTTCATCTTAGGAAGTCATATGTGCATTCAGGTTCATATTGGATCTGATCAGCCAGAAAATGCCACAATTGTGGATACGTTTTCATATCAAACCTACGTCTCTATAGGTATAAGTTATACAACCGGCAATTTAACAAAAGTGATGATCTTTTTTGAGCTTGCGAGTTGCTTTATCTTGGATGAGTGCGGGATTTAGCTGCTACGATTCTTCAATCAATTAACTATCTAACTAAGTGAATATGAGAGCCGCATTACAACAGCGTGTGTTTGGGTCGAAATAGTATTTTGGTCAACTGCATCAAGGTCATTGTCGCCGGCATTGTTTCTGTTATATTTAATTGGGAAGGGCAAACTAGGGGTAGCTGGGGCGAATTAGCAAACAGCGTGACTGCTTTTTCAACCGTAAACTGGTCCATAAACTTTTCTATCGTAATCCAAACTCTTACTATGATTTTGTGAGCCAACATTCATAATTTTTAGCTATCCCAACAAACGGTTCTACGGTTATTTTGCTGGCACATGTGACGAACTGAAATTACTCAGGGCTCCTTAAATGTAAAATATCGATTGGAAAGCCAGTGCAACAAGCTGCTTCGCGGGAGAGTAAAAGGTTCATTTATGAATTACTGTGCATGAACTACAGTGTACCGATAAATCATCATTATCTCAAACAAGGATTCAAAGTTGGTGCTTGCCGGCAGAAACCGGAAAGTACGGTATTTCAAGGATCCAACTAGTGTTCGAGCTTGTCGAACAAATACATCCCAGTGTCTACCGTAAGAAGATAAATTTACCTGGCATTTATCGAGGTGTCCGAATAGCGGACTTATTGGGAAGACAGTCAACAGCGACATTGAAAAAGTCGGCACAAAACCCGTTATTTCCGAGTGTTACACTGAGAAAACGCTGACACAAAACTTCATCAAAATCCCTTGAATTTGAGCGTACTGAAATGTTCTGTAAACTGTTATCTAAACGGAAATCATAAAAGTGAACGAATTACTTTGTTAACTTCATACTTCAACAGTGTCACCAAGAGCATGAAGTAGCGGGCGGTAATGTTTTCTGGATCCCTTCGTAGGTTACAGCCCGACTGAATGATGTAAAATGGTATAGCAGACTTGTGAGTACCTGGAATAGATGCTTTTTGTCACAAGACAAACTCAAGATACGTACTAACTTCCCTCGTACTCTTACTTCGGTTGATTTGGCCGTAGCCAAGCAAAGCCGTTGGATCAATACTGGGATTTTACATGGTACCGTGTAGGTGGCGCGAAACAACTCGGTTGGATTAACCACACTTTTTTTGTTGAAAATGTGTGATACAATCGATCTCCTAATCATGTCATTAAGTTCAGTGGGATGTTTTTTTATTACCAAAGGATCCAGTGTTGTGGATCTATCGTGCCGCGGCTAACAATAGAGAAAAATCAAATGCACAACCATAATAAGATCGAGAACCGGCATTTTTGCCCAAAATTGGCGGCAGACCAAGAAAGCAACTTTGTAGCCAAAAACGTGTGCTGTAGAGATTGGAATAAGTGATGATTGATTGCGCCTGTAAATAAGTCTCCTTTATTTGACAGACAAATGTAGGCCGGTTTCTTTGCTGTCCGCAAGGATGTTGACACTTACTTTTGAACGATCGACAAAACGCAAAGCCGAATAAACGGAGCACAAACTTTTGGCACTTCCCACTCTACACTTTTCCAACGTGGAGCATGATGTATTGAGAAATCAAGAGACATCAAGAGCGCTTACTATGGCAGCTGATTTATGTTTAGCCATGGTTAACTAGGGTGTACAAACCCCAAGTAATTATGTTTGAGAACGCGTAAACCTTTCATTTGAGAAGCCGTCACTAAAAAGCCAGTCGTTTACGTGCTGTTGAAGAATGCGTAGCGCTCTATTCCGTCTAAGCACGAGTGAGTCCCACTGCGGATCAGCAACTTGCGGCAAAACGGCTTAGTCTTTAGGTACTAGCTATGTAGTGGGGTTTTGAAACTTCCTGAAGACTCGTAGGATACACGGGGCCAAAGTTTCCCGATCAGACTTGAGAGCTGTACTGTGCTTCTAGGTTTTTCGGCGCAAGTCGACTTACGAGAGAAAATCCCAAATGAAGTTGCTCTGGTTACCTCCAATACATATACATGATACGTACAAGCCTAACAGTAGGAACCGGTGTGTTTGGCTGCTAATTTGTTTGTACTAAACCAAGTTATCTGATGGTCACAAAAAAAGATGTTCTTTTAGCCTAGAGGGAGAGCGCTAATCGTTTAGCTTCGTAGTCAAGGTGCCCTGCTTGCCTAATGTGGGAAAGGACCAGTGAGAAGTTTGCTGAATTTAAAAAAAATAAAGAAACACAGAAGTCATCACTTTGGTGACCTACATGTGTCTCAGATGGTAGATGGCTGTTGCCATCTGAAACCAGCTAAATTTGAATGCTCAGTTCTCGAAACCACATACCAGACTATTCTGTGACAAAAATTCACCAGAGGACGCACGTATTCGCAATTTTTCAAAAGAGGCTCTAAGCAGAACCGACTGCTACGAAACCACTGCTTGTCT
This sequence comes from Opisthorchis felineus, assembly GCA_004794785.1. Taxonomy (NCBI): domain Eukaryota; kingdom Metazoa; phylum Platyhelminthes; class Trematoda; order Opisthorchiida; family Opisthorchiidae; genus Opisthorchis; species Opisthorchis felineus. Next base: position 450,659 of record SJOL01008269.1, on the reverse strand, counting down.
CCAAAGGGTGAAGATGAAACTAGAAAAAAACCTAATTTAGATTACTCTCTCTTCAGCGTGGCAAAAGGCTACACGCATTATCCACTTAGAAGAAGTTGCCTGGAGAAATTATCTTGGCTCTGGCTTTCTAGCAAAAAACGCCTAAACAACTTGGAGGGTACGGAAAGGCTGGTTAAAATAATCCTATACTCAATGAAAAGATGATTTGTATCATTTCAGTGAGTGCAATCTCAAATAGTTCTCCCCCGAAAGGACATGTAAAGCTGCGGAATGGTTTAAAAGTGTAGTTCCTTACGTCAAAGAGTAAGGTAAATGTTGCTTCAGCGTATTGCCGTGGAAGCTAACAAATTCAATTTCGGATGCACTGCCAAGAGAGTATCGACTTTATGGTAAATACGGTTAGACTATTCCGCTAATCCAAACTCAAGAAACAGCCAAACTTCCGACAATTTAGGCTAGGTTAATTTAGTTTAAAATCACACCCGTACAGTACAACAACAATCAGATAGAGGAAGCTGAGCCACTTACTGTTGACCACAGAAAGTATGATAACTGGCCAGTATGAAAACTTTGGACCATCAAATAATTTATATTGATGTCTGTTGGGTGGTAGAGAATTCTCAAGGCGGCCAATCGAACAGTTAAGAGAAAGACGGGATGGTGAATGACGAAACACAGTGGGCTTATTTTGCTGGATGACTACATTACTCAATAAGCTTTCGCAAAACCATGAGCACCCTGGTGAACGGTGTATACTACCAACGCAGCACGGTCTGGTGTCCAGGCTCCACCCCCACATTTTATGGAAGATGAAGGCCATTGCGGAAATAATGGAACCGCTCTGCAGTGTTTGTTTACTATTCTTTAACAGTCAAAGAACGTCCAGGAAAGTTTAAGAGGACGAGTGAGAGTATTCACTTTTCAAACACTCTCTGCAGATAAGATGTTTTCTTTCGTGTCTACTGGCTTGTAACTGTTTAGTTTGTGTCCGACAATAAGTAACCTCGCAGCAAACGGCTTTTCTTCTTTCACTGGTACATATTAGCATCTCATCGTCAATGTCTAGCGTCAGTAATCGCTAATTTAGACAGTTTTGTATAGAGAGGAAATAGCGCGAAATTCGAAAAGTTATAGCACATTTCTCCAAAAATTAGATATTTGATCCAAACGACATGCAGTTATTGCTATCCTAGAATGATGATCTTGAACCAGCGAGGACCACTTGGAACTTTTCTGGGACAGGCTGAATGTTCCCTACGATGTAAGCCTGTATTAACTGCTAGTAGGTTAGTGTATTCTACAGAATGGACGACCATGTAAAAGAAGTGCATGTGGTATTTCCGGGAGACAGGTGCCCCACAAAGATTGTGAAAACTACTAGAAAATCCTTTTTGTTGATAAATGTATAAACATCCATGTCTGAAGGCTAGCGACCGCAAAACCTAGACAAGGTGATTTGCCTGACATTTCTCACACCCCAAGGTGTGTGCTGAACTAAAGCTGACTAGTGAGTCACATGTGTATGTCGGCAATACACCGGAAAAAGGTAAAAAGCTAATCGATGCGCCTTAGTTCTTTTTATCTCATCTGTGTCTCTATGCTCAATGTGCAATCTGCAGCCGCAAACTACTGACACGTTTGCAAATTTTATGCAATAACCCTGCGATTTTCAAAGGAGGTAGGCTAGGGCTTCAGTGTCCAAAATGTATAAAATTGGGTCGATACCTCAAAACTGCAATTTTTAGCTTTACGGGGAGTAAAAAGCTAACAAATTCTCATCTGACTGCGCTTCAGGTGCCAAAGTCTGTGCCATTGTTGTTTTTCCGCATGCTCATTCCTCTGCATCAAATGGATTCGATAGCACTCTTCCTTACCCGTTGATGCACATTTCTAACTGTTCTCCACTTCAAGTGCATTGTAAACTCTCTGAATCTTTGGTTTAGCAGTAAAATTACTAAGTCTTTTAGAATAAAATGCCATTTAAACAGAAGCTATTGGTGGCCTTCAGAACATTCGTTATCACCACTTATATTCCGCAACTGCTACAATGCTTTCAAACTTTGAATGTGTTTGAGTTTAAGTAGTCTTCCGTTTGTGAGGCACTGTGTCGCTTACCTAGGTGAAGCATTAGGAATTGTGTAGGTGGGAAACTAACTGAGTCAGCTATTTTTCCACCACAGTAATCCCTGGTGCTATCACTTCTGCTGATCATAATTGGAGTGGCTGAGAATGAACAATAAACAATTGTCGACAAGAAAGGTCACAAAATTCTAACTCCACAGATGTTTTTAAGTTGTAAAAGAGATTTGTTTTCCGCGATTTTGGGTATGTGCAAATAACATTCCACTGTCGGAGAGCCTTTGAAGTGCTACAGCTGTTATTCTAACTCCAGGCACGCCAAGTTAGACCGATGGAGCAAAAACGAAAGCCACCTGAGAAGTATCGTTTATGTACACTTCTATGTGGACAGACAGACACGTACTTCATTAAAAAAGGACAGCAAAGTTTTCCCAGAACCTTTTTTGCTTGAGTCTAAACTTTGGATGACGAAACCACCTGTGAATATAGAGGTTAACAAATTGTACTAGAAAAAAACGTCAGCCGTCAAACCCGACCATAATTTATTCAGAAAGGTACTACACCAAGGTTTTTAACTTGTGCTGCAGGCGTTTGAACTTTGTTTTGAGCTGCGTATAAAAAACAGCTCAATCAAAGGGCTGATTTTTACTTTGTTCTCGCCGATTCATGCTAAAACAGAAGAGTTGTACGAATCTTCGTCCAGTTTCGTCCCTCACTATTTCTGTGCGACAAACAAGCCAAAACACTCTCTGACTGCCTTCTTAGGTGGTTGTCAGTTGTAGTAGTGAATTGAAAAACTCCAAGCCATTCGACTGAAAACACCATAAATGGGGTATTGATTCCAAGAGTGTGTGTCTCTAGTTCATACTCATTGGATGCGCGCGTGAGCTGTAAGTACAACACCTGTGAGGGCCGGTGGTCGAAAAATATGTAGTCTGGGAATTACGTGTTCTAGATGAGCCTGAAAGAGCAAAATTGATAATCGGCTGTTGGAGGATTCCGCCTGATCCTATTACACGGCAATGCCAGCAGAATGACGTTTTTTCTACCATACATTTTGGTTCTTTGCGTCCTTTTTGTGTCCTTTGAGTCTGGTGACTCATTCTTTTGGGTCTGTTGTGCATGTACCGCAAGAAAGCAACTGAAACAACATCTGTAGTCTAATTCACACTGTGGCAGTTGTAAAAATCTAATTTTTGGATGGGCAACTTCGAAAAATACAAGGTGAGATTAGAGTTAGTTTTTAATTGACTAACCAGCTGCTAAGTAGTTTAGTCAATCTGCTTTGTGTTAGTAACTAATTATTAATCGACCATCGCGGGGAACATAAGGATACGCAGGTTATTGACCTGAAATCTATGAGGATGTTTGCTACCATGTTACGGTCTGTTTCTGAAAGTTTCGACAATACAAGCATTCGTTCTTCTTAGGGCTAACCGGTTGGGTGCAACCAAGCGTTCTTTAAGAAGTCCTCTTGCTAGTAAAAACATGACTTTCTTAATAAATACAAGTACTACGCAGTCTTCAGAAGTTCCTACCATAAGCACAATACTTGGGCTTTCTGAATACTTGCCGGACCTCTTCCTTCACTTCAGGGGGAATAAATAGAACCATGTAGAAATCTCCATCTTTCAGTAGATATCATGATGCGCATCCCACGAAACTCAAAGAGTTTTGAACTCGCAAACTTTCGACTGGTTAAACAGCACTCTGATTAGCTCTCACTTAGACAAGACATAGCGCCATTCATTCTCCAATCAAGGAAACCACATCACGTGGTCGCTTATTGACTGGCTCCTCGAGTGATGACATCTCAGAAGGAGATGTCACAGATCCAGTGAAATTATCCTTCCTCTGGGATGTTTATTGGTTCACGGTAGTGTGAAGAGATTAGATAACATTCAACAGAGATTTAATCCTGTCAGTGAAGCCAACCTATGCTGAGAAGCAAATAAACACTGTACAGCAGCTTAATCCTTGTTGTGAATCATCATCAGTGCACACATTATGTAACTCCAGGAAGTTCCAAACTAGTCACCTTCTGGCCAGTGATTGAAAATTCGACGGTTCGGCCACTAGTGCCTGAACATCAATGTGATTAGCTCTCACTCAGACAGAATATAGAGCCGCTCATCCTCTAATCACAGAACACACATCACGTGGTCTCCTATTAACTGGCTTCTCAGATGAAGGTTTCGCTCGTTTATTGCAAATATTCTTCTTTTGAATAACTTATAGATTGAAATTCCTTAAGGTTTGAGAGCTTTACACTTCTGATGATTCCTAACAAAGACGAAACTTTTGCACAATGCTTCTCGGCTTTTCAACATAGAATTGCCTCACCGACAGGACGAAACCTCAACTGAAAATTCCAGAATATCCTTACACTGCCAGCAGCACAGAAGTTTTCCTTTTTTATACGTGAGCCTGTAATACTCGACGTTTATCTGAATAATGTCAGTCATCATTGCATCAGTCGAAACAATAATTACCCATTAATTATTAATCGATTATTCAAATTAACACCGGTCATAATGTCTTGGGTTGTCATACTGCGAAAACGCCCGCAAGGAACCAGCAGGTCTAAGTTATTATTTGTAACTTTGGGCGTTTTGTCTCAGAATTTGTTGGGCAAGAGCCTTCATTGTTAAGGTAGCTCACCGATCCCACTTGTCACCATGACAACTGGACAAGTTGCCTGGCAAGCGAAGTGTGGAAAACGCCCTCCAAATTCTGCTAGGTTTCAATCCTACCAAGTTTTTGAGTCTGGTAAATGAGTAGATAGAGGCTGTTGGAAATAAGTAAGCTCCTCACACCATCACTTGAAATTTTTTACAAGCAGTCACCTCATTGTTTTTACAAGTAGAAATCTAGTGCGCGAATGTCTCGCCGAATATGGTGACGATATTTATCTAACAGCTAACCAAAACCTCCCAACTAGTGGGTCATGTAATTTCACTTTTAATTTCCAGTATGTGTTCTGTGACAATAATATCTGCCAGCAGATGTACAGGTTTACGTGCAAACATAAGGACTCTGAAATCTTGCGGCTAATCAGCGGTAATTGAAGCCACTTGAAGCCGAACAGTTTAGTCTTCAGCCAATGTACTGAAGGTCGTGAGTTCGAATCTCCCCGGAGGTGAGCACCATTGATGATTCTGTATAAAGATCAAACGGCTGTAAAGTGCCTTGGGCTTTTGGACCCAGAATAACTTAACTTGCTGAATAAAATCCTAATTAAGAATTATCAAATTTCTAATGTTATTTTGTTAGATGAGGGAAAACTTGTACTAGACAAAGTAGTCGTGGTTTGCTGTTGTTTTCCTTTTGTTTGCGAGAATAAATCAACATGTGTGCCAGGCACTCCAACTTCTCTTGATTTCACTGCATCCTTTAAAGAGCAGTTCTGGACTCGGTAAGTAATATCCTTCTCCGTGATGAAGCCTTACTCAGACAGATTGTTGAATGCATCTTTCGGACTTTGCCTCTACGCGATGAGCTTCAGCGCTCTGATTAGTTGCGCACAATTTACTTGATTGAGTTTAGGCTGTTTAAGTTTTTATCCGAAAATATTTTTTCTCAGCCTACAGTCAATGGTGAGGTAAGTGTAAATCAACATGATACGGTGTTGTCTTTTCTAGTATAACTTATTTAGGTCTAAGCTACTAGTTCAAAGAGGTGGTCTCAACCATTAATACACGGAACATCTGCCCAGTACACGGCGAGGATGTTTTCATGCAAAACGTTGTAGTAAGAAGGACAAGTCCGACCAATTTACATAGGTTAAAGTATTATTTTTTATGACATAATTATCTTTTTTTCAATAGAATGACTTTCTCTTCTTCCGTTTCACGTGAGCTGCATATAATAAAATGCCCAGGTACTTTTAAGGGTAAGATTTACTTATTTGTCAGCCCGAAGTATCTTATTATGAGCAAACACAAGATTCACCATCACGAAAGAAGGTGCAGTCAGAGCTAAGCGTATGATGAGTGAACCATCTGAATTCCTGCCAAACGCGAACCCTAAATTGAATAGGGTAACTTTCACTTTCTTAACCGTATTTCTTCAAAGCAAACCATTTTTGGCTACATGCAGCATTGCGTCTCAAAGTTGCCACGAGATAATGTGCAGCATATTTACTATGGACAGTGCTACTCTTTTAGTAATGACCAGTACCAATCAGGCCGAAATTTTAGTTAAATCTGAATGTTACAACACTGGCTGTCGCCTCTGTCCTCTGCATTAGTAAAACGGTGACGTCTCATCTACACTCCTCAACTGTGAAACAGAAAATGATAGACTTCATATGAGAACATTTAGAAACGAATATGGATGGAGAATGATGAATAAGTATAAGTCAATATCATGGTCACCGTGTGTATTTCTTCAAAACTTTTTGTACAAGCAGGAAGTGATCAATAAAATTTGTTTTCCCGAACTCCACAACAAATACGTATTTTGTCCATATTCACACCACCCTCGTTTGAACGGTTGTCCTCCTGCTCTGGCGTAGTTATTCCGGTGAGTCCACACCAAAGGGACTCGCCGGAATAATTAAGCCAGAGAAGGAGGACGACCGTTCAAACGAGAGGGATGTGAATATGAGCAAAATGCCCATCCCGCAAAACCCCACAACTGAAATACGGATTTCCTACAGCGAAGAATAAAGCTTCCGCCAAAATTAAAATTGGTTAAGAATGTGAATTGCGGAGGCTCACTGCCTTAACGACCTCAAGTGAACGATCCCAGACTTCAAAGGAAAGGTATCGCATCCCGTTTAGTTGGTAAGTTGATGGAACGCTGGGGCAGCGTTGACGTGAAACGTAGCACAACCATCAGCGCCTATCAGCTCATCACTCGTACGGTCATTGCTGCCAAATGATGTATCCTCCGGCCACCTATGCTGCTGAGGATACTAAACAGCTAAGTGTACACTAGAAAGCGCTTTTGCTATCACTTTCATGGACGATAGTTCAGGAAGTTAGGGTACAGTTACGGTCTGATGTATCAAATCTCTTGCCATGGGAAAAAATCACTTTGGGGTTCCCCAAAGCATGTGCTTGTTCAAGTCTGTTCGTCTTGGGTCTCAAGGTCACTGTTTTAAACATATTTCAGTGTATTATACAGAGATGTGATGATGCTTGTCGTGATTCTGGAAGTCACATTCAATCTAGTTGGCCAAGGAACAAAAATCATTACATTCCGTCTTGGGTCCAAATCCCAAAAGTTTTCTATGCAGTTGATTCCGTATTAAACTTTCCCATTTTGTTTGTTTACCTGCTGCTTTGCATTGTCATATATCCAGGACAATTAATTACGCTGCGCTCGCTATGACGGCAATTTTGATTGACGTACTTGTCCAGCAACCGGCACCATATTTCCTCAGGGCTTATATTTACTCATTCTGGTAATGTTTTAGCCTTCAGTGCACTGTACAGCGCCTTAAGTGAAACTAGTATTTTCACTCTCAGTAGGTCTTCGATTGCAGGAATACGATGTTTACCCAAAAGTTTCCAAAGTGGGTTATTCACTCCCCAGGACACTGCTATGGAATCCATCGTTTTGGGTCACCGAGACAACTATAGGATACTGAAGGATTTTGTTGAAAACTTGCAACCGACAATTGGTACAAACTAAACAGTAGGCAGCTTAAAGATTTGGTGACAATTGCGTGTTTCTCCTACTTTTCTCTAGAAGATTAAGTGCTTCGTTTAAATTCTTGCCAACTCAATTTACATTGCACGAACATCTGGCTTTGGTGTACGGAAAAGGCTCTTGAATATTTCACCGACTAATTTTGATTTAAACGTTAAATTGCCAGGGAAATCTACTTCACCACCTTTATTTCTTGGAAATTTTAGGAGTTATGAGCGTTAGTGTAAGTGGAAGAGAAAGAAGTAGCTGCTCACATTCTACTCAGATACACTAAGTTTCAGAGTTTTGGAGCTCCAAGCTGCTTCAAAATATGGGGTTTACTCTTGGATATGAGTCGCATCAATCCGAAAACGTCTGGTCCCCCCACAAAAGAATAATCTTCTAACCACGTGTTAAACGTCTTATTCTTATCCGCACTACATTTTACGCGCTTCTAACTTGGTGGTGGATACCCCATGCTAAACTCCAGGCAGTTGACCTGCAACTGTTACCTGTCGTTAGCAAAACCCAATCTTTAGCTGTTAAAATAATTGAAACCGCTGCCTTCCCGCAGTGGAGCTGAATGACCTACCTTACCCAGAAGTGAGGGTAAAAGGATTGTAATAGTCTACGGGACTTTTAAGTTTGATGCAACTCATGGAATTTTTTACATGACTGGTTACTTCCACACAACCATATTCAAGATGCGGTTAATTATTCTGGTTCCCGTATCGTATCCTGCGTATAGTTCAGACCTGCACGCAAGTGCAAGTATTTCATCGCAGTGCAATGTTGAACAAATGGATGGTATTAATAAGGAGTCGTTCAGCTCAAAATCACGTTGACTCAAAACATCGGAACTAGTATATCAAAGCGTAAAACCGTGATCAATCTAGACATTTACACTCAATTCCTTCAAGAATAGTTTCCTTCTAATGTACCCGTTTGTCAAGTCCACCAGATTTTACATGTATCAACCACAAAAATGGTCTTCTATAAAAATTTTGCTCTGAAAAGTACCGCAATGTTGAAAGTACAAGATCCTTATATAAAATAGTATTCCAAATGACCTAACAGTAAGATTCACAGACAAATACGACTCCCAACAGTATCACTTGAAAATCTTGGGCCCGCACATTACAGAAATCTTTGGCATCACCAAATGTTTTCCCTGTTGCTGTGTTGTGTTCATCAGAGTAAGTTGCGCGCTGCTAATAGAACTTTTATCAACAGAGTAAACGCTGCGTGCCTTTACAAGATGACCATACGCTGGTTTTGTTGGGAATTGTCAACAGTCAATCAGATAAACTGAACAGAAGTCTCAGTCATTTAAATCTCTTTCATGTTCCGACTGTCACTTAATTTTGGAATGCTTCACGAGAAATGCTTTCCTAAAAATTTAAAATCCAGATATGGAATATTTGTATGCACGCCAACTTTCAAAATTCTAGTTAGAATAGTTGAGTGTAGTAAAATGATGGTTTACAGATGAAATATTGCTATTACTTACGCTATATGATAGTGGGCGTTCTCTGAAAAAGACATGAAGTTTACAATTAGGAGGTACACACAGTCCGGTTTCAAATCGTTATTGTGTTTTACAATTTTTTTCTCCACAAACACTCCCACTTCTTTTCGTTGATGCAATTCTCCTATCTGCTATGGTAAATTTGCCACGAGGACGTAATTTAAAGTCGAACACAGCTTTGTCATTGGCGAAAATTCAAATCACAAAAAGCGGGGTTTGTTTTTATGTGGAATCTTCTCACACCAAATGGTTCTTCACTACTGAAAAGCCATGCTCTTCACGACAGTCTGCTTCTGTCTGAATGACTGAGATACTTCAGTGTTTTGCACTTCATTCGTAAAAGTAGGCCGTTGGCCGCTCACACCGGTGTACGTGGGAATTTTTGTGACTGTTAGGAGTCGCTTAGTTCCTTCTAATTACGCAGTGAAGTAATGTAGTTAAGCGTCTTGTTAACATTTTTTTCCACCCAGTCAGTAAGTGGCAGCAAAACCAGATGAACCAGAAATAGACCTAAAGGACCGTCTCCCCTCATGAACAGGTGCATCTGGCGCGGGACAAATTTCCTGTCAGTGGCTGCCTTGATTGCATATATTGCCAACTGTCACGATTCACATTGTCCTTAGAAAAAGGTACTCATGGCAAGTTTGCTTCATATTACCATCAATGCTTCTCAAAAACTGTGTTTACAGTAGCAAACTGGTGGTGACATCAACCAAAAAATGAGACAATTGAGTAGATAGCGAAAACTTCGTGGTGGCGGTCATGCTCAACCACTGATTTGCAATCCTGTGGAGTTCCATTATCAGGAAGGGTGACGTAATGAAAATTTTGGGTCACGGAACAGTGTGACCGTCAACCATCACAGTTGCTTCGCAGTAAAGAACTTTATCGGCTGAGTAATGAGCGCATAGTAGGTGGATGACAATAAAATAACGGTCATGTTAGTAGATGGACAAGTGAGTAAAATACGTATTTTACGACTTTGTGGCATCTTTTTGGTTAACCATTCCAGCGGTAGCATACAAACGCAAAGCGCATTAGTGCAGCTGTGAAGAAATCGGTGCTCAAGTATATGGGGTCCCTGTAGCAATTGCCGGTTTGCATTTGGCTTTGTCTACAGCAGGAGTAAGAAGCTGAAAGCCCAAAATCATGCAGTCAAAGAAAACACGTACGTTAAATCTGCAGGATTGGCGACTCTTATATTTTGCAGGATGCCAATTAATTTTGAGCGCTGGAAGAGCAACTCCAACAGACTTATATGATCATTTGCCGAAGTATGCGCCAAACAAACATCCTGATAGTTAACTGTGTTTGGCAGTGCTCACCAGTTCATTGACACGTAAGTGGAGTGTTTGATTAGCTGAACTCTGGTCCTGGCCACATACTGGCTGGTCACCCGACGAGGCCTATATGTCGAAAACGAGAGTTTGTCTCTGAAACAAACAAATTTGTCCAAAGTCAAGGTCTGTGGTTCTCATATCTGTCTGTTTAGAGAGGAGAACGGGTGCGCTGGTATGACAACGCCTCGGTTATTTATAAGCTAATAAAACAACACAAAATAGAGTTTCACCAATGGAGCATGACCTATTGAAGTTTGAAAAATGTCCGGTATAGCTGCATTGAGTGAATGAAGACAAACTGATCTGGAAGTTTTTCCGGATGAAGTTCAACCGTTGGCCGTGTAACTGGCGCACATCCAAACAAACATAAGATGGAAATTTGTTATCTGAGCGCGTATCAAATTACTCAGAGAAGGGTAAATTAAACGAGGATTTAATGCTCAGATGTGAGCGCCAATCCATCACAGACTAGTAGGTTGCTTAATGTTTTTGAGCTTACTAGTGACCAGTGCCCGTTCATAATTGAGCGACATCAATCTCAACGATTATCGTCTGCCTCTACGTCTTTATCTTTTACGAAAACTCACAAAAACTCACTGTTATTAAGCCAGCTAAGGAAATCATTACGAATAATGAGACTAATTTCAGAGTGAGAAATGGATTTTAATGTTATTTGGGATTAGAAAGTTATAATCGGATTTCACTCAAGCTCAAGTGCAGTGTAATATTAGGATCGTCATAAGACTGAATTCATTTTTCTGATCATCCTTCCAAAAAGTCATCAGCCGTAACGGATACATGCTCTGACCCGTCTTGTCTCGTTTAAAACCAAAAGGACGAGGTCGTTTATTGTCTTTCAGAGTCAAAGCAGAGTCAAAGACCTTCCTAATACTTTACAACATTACAACATGGCTTGAATATTGGCACAGAAGTTCACTGTAGAAATTTACGCGATTTCGGCTCATTCGTTTGGCTTACAAGGTATATAGTAAACGACATGCACTCTACAGTGTGTACAGACCATACAAGCGCCCGAGATGCCACACTGATGTATCTTGAGTAGATCCTCTAATCAGCCCCGGGGTTAAACAAAGCCCAAGGGACGAAGTGACTTCTGGTCTCGGCCAGAGTTCAGTCAGTTACACGCCGAACTACAGAAAATGGACATTCAAACGGCTCAGCTTTCATCCTATGAAATGAGCCTTCCCTTCCCAGGTTAGTGGTATTTTTATCAAGGGTTGTGATACCGAGCCAATAAAAAAATCGTTGTCATATAGCCATATGATATAATCTGGGACCGGTGATTCACGCGCTTATATTTCCGAATCTCCCCTTTGTAAATCAGAAAATTTTATTTCGTAAATTCTGTTGGTAATTTTCAGCAAACTGGCCTCGGTAAGCCAGTGCCGTACAGCTGGCAAAATATCCGTTTGTGGATGTTGGTGGGTGCAACACCATTGCTTCACCAGTGCTTCATGCAAGACAAAAGGTAGAACCTCGGCTTTGGTGGTGACAAGTCTAGATAGCCATATATTAATGCTGGAGAATACTGGGTTCAAGAAGAGACGCTGTTCTTCAGCTATGCCCTACCTCTGCATGTTGCTGGCCTTAACACCATCTTACTTAATATATTGTATATAACTGGTGATGTCGTACTTGATTGTGTTTTTCACACTGCTGAGACTTATAATAATCTGTGGACTAGTCTTTTTGTTTTTATGAGGTAGTCTCAAGGAGGTTCCTCAAAACTTTCTATCAAAGGACGGCAGGTTCAGTGACTTTTTAGTCTTCAGTTTCAGCTAGATTAACATTCCCATGCTTTTCTAGCTAAAGCAACCTGGACAGCCATTCTTCCAAAAAAGGTCTCTTCATGTTTATTCTGTTATGACCATGGCACTTTTCTGCTCTCTGACTCTGAATGTTGTCCCGCAACTTTTCCATTGCAAAGTTCCCGTGGCTAGCCGATAAAAATTACCATCCCTTAATTCATTCCTTGGAGCATGTTTTCAGGCGCGCTGAGGTATCAGCAAACATCGTCGCAACTCAGGATGCACGGTGATCCTTCTTACAAATCTTACTTAGGAATATTTCTGGGTGATGGACATCTTCAACTTTTAACGGCTGCTCTAACTTTGGGCTCACGTTTGCTGAATATTTTTGTTACACTATGCTTTTCTACTAAGCGGAACGTCTTAGTAACGGCAATCAACTTTGAGCCTACGGCTTGCAGCTAAAGTAGGTTCATATGAAAAATGTACTTCCGCATACTCCCTTCTTGTTCTCAGATTTTTAATTCGGCTGTGCTTCATGATTTTTCGGTTCAAAATCACCGTTTGAATGAACTTTTTCCAGTACTTGTTTGAAGTACCATCCAAAACAGAACTTAGTGTCCTAATTTTTAAGCGGGACCCAGCCCAAGTCAAACGCTCCCCTCTATTACTTGTTCAGAGGAAATTCCGTGCTGATCTTTCAGGCTTCATTCATGTTACACACAACTCTTGTACAATGCTTTTGCTCTTGCATTCTTACAAAGTTTCAAGTGCACAAATCAATCTTTTGTCAACCTATACCCAATGCAACACTCTTTTGTTATCCCAAAAATGTAAATCTTGAAATGTGTGTCCAGAAGGTGCACCTCTGATAAATTCAAAAGCCATAGCTCACCATATTATTTTGCCAGTAATAAAAAGTGTGATTTCAAATCACGCTTTTTCTCATATTGAGGTCCATCACCGGTAAAGAGCGGAGAATCACCGTAAATCTGTTATATTTTTGTTGGAAGCGATCAAATTTCTGCACTAGTTTCAAGGGGTTGAATCTTTTCAGAAACTAGTAAGATTTTCACTGCTGATTGTCCCCACAAAATTCGGAACAGACATGCAGTGTTTCTGGGCATTCTCGTGTGAAACAAATCAGCATAGAAAATAGGGTTTCGGCTTTATATTCGAAAATTTTCTCACTAGTCATAAATTATAAATAGTCTTTTAAAAAAGGGTATTCCGAAATTTGTGTATACCCCCTACATGGAGCCAGTCAATGCCAGACCAATTTAGATGGAATGCAAGACTGGAGGGTCCTACCTTCTTCTGAATTGCAAGTTGACCATCGCCTAGGGCCATGCGTGTCCTTATTTTGCCATCTTCAATTTACGCCACAAAGCGACTGGAGTTTTTTGTCTTTCGTTTTTAAACCGTATGTTTATAGATTATCAGGACGAAATAGCAGCCTACTGGAAGGCGATATCAGGGTGGCAGACGCGAATTGTCGGGATGAAAATCTCGCGTTTTATTAATTTTTCCACACGCACCATGTCTGAACTGGCCGCACTTTTATCTTTTTGGGCTCAAAGGAAACTGATATTACGAGCATACCTAACACGGCTATAAGGTGCACATACAGAACAGATATTTTTTGACATAGCTATCAATTTTCCTCTTTTTCAATTTGGTTTGCGATAGTCTTCCAAGCAAGCCGTAAACATCAATTAGCAGCCTAGATCTTGGCCGCTTTCTTTATGACCAAGTTATCTGACAGAAATACATCAAAATCAGCCTGTCCCCTGGGTTTTTATGGTGGAAAAATATCCAAATGTTCTACTTATTGTCCATGTGTAGCATAAATCCTGGGAAATCCAGTTCTACATACGGTCATTTGTCCTACAATTTGGACGATCGGTTGAGCGCCGTTTGCAAAATACTTTGTTACAACTTATCCTACTTGCAGTTTGGTTTTTTTAATTGTTATCACAATGGATTTCCAGAGCGAAACAAATATGGAAAGCGAACCAACTGGTTCAACATAACTTGCTTTGTGTAGACAGTTTCGCCAGAATATTTGGGCAGTAGTCAACCTCAGTTCTGAACTAGGTTTTTGCGCTTTTCATGAAACGCTATATTTGTACTTTTTAATGGGAAATGTGATGAAGCTTATTTTATTTGAATCGTCACGGGAACTGTTTGGTGTTTTTCCTGTCCAGTGTGCCATTAAAATGTAACTTTGTACATTTTTTGAAACGCCATACAGCTATAGAATTCGACCACGCTACACCGCAGTCACTGGAGTTTTGTGCCCGATTGGATCAGCTTCTCCATTAATCAGTCACTTATTGAGGTGCGGTGTGAAATGTACAAGCAACCAAGCACTATATTCGAGCAACTTGGCAATGGATAAATAGCGAGGTTCTTTGCACATTAAAATACTGGTTAATTTTGACCAAACCAGCCCACGTAGCCCCTGTTAGACCTAATGGAATACACAAGCTCTCACTGAATGCACAGTCTAGTGATAGTTTAAATAGTGGTGATACTCCTCACCCGAAGGCTTTTTACCCAAAACCCGTGAGGTCGACCCAATATGAACAGGTTTCCTCCCTTTGCGTACCTTTCAAAGCCCATTTGTCCGGCCTTAATAATGACAGAGACATCCATTTTTAGACTTTTTCTAAGCCAACTTATAAACCCGTGGCTTCACTTTTAACAGCTCTTTTGATAGGTCAAACTGTCCGCATAATTCATTATTTGGTTGAAGCATAATTGCACATCATCGGTGGTTTAACCTAATTACTAGTGAAGAATCTGGTAGCTTTTTCACACTAATCATAAAATCTCACATAGATCCTAACTGACGATGATAAGTCCAAAAAGGAGTGGTGTTCCTCATGTGGATGGGATTTTTAGGGGCTGAGCAGTTTACACGAAACAACTACATTTAATTTAGACGGAAGATGGTTGTGATAGTACGTGTTATCTGACCAGCTTTTCTGTACCAGTTATTCTCTACCTCTCTTACAGTTTCCTCAGACCATGCCAGCTGACACGATATTCCACATATCCTTTGTTAATTTTGATATAACTAATAAGAAGCGTGGATTTCCAAGGAAAACTGATGTGGCACTGATATTATCTTTATGCTTTTCTACCCTGAAGCCCAGTTCAGGCTTTTTCTGGAAGTAACTATCTGGATGTTGTGTTGTCTCAAGAGGACAGGAAAGCAGAATAGCTGATTATTGCATCAGTTTTATCCCAAAGAAATATAGCAAATTAGACGCCTTTATGCTTCATTTAGTGGATCTCTATCTCTGTGTTATGCAATTTGGCAAAGGAGCACTCCGTGCCTGGTATGGCCATTTGGTGTCTGCCACCTGTTTTCCATGTCTGGTTCACACTACTGGGGAGTCACAACCAAACACATGTTAGGCTGGGATGAGTGTTGTATCCTACGTGACTTGGGCCATACAGCTGTAGTCATCAATTCGCACTGCTTGGAATTAATTGTCCATATTTGTCACGCTCACTTGTGTCACCGCCATGAAGTTAAACAATTTGTATACTCCAGTGAAAACAAGCATATTCTAAAACAGAGGTTCTTGTTCCGGAGACGGTCTATCATGAAGAGGACTGTTGAAGCGGAACTCTGTCATGCATTGATATCCGTCACACTGAGCACTGGCTTAAATTGCTTGGGTAATACCCGCCAAACTTCGTGAAATAAAAGTCCGACGAGTGCTACGTTGTGCCAACTATGGTATTGGGAGTTTACATTCCTTGGCCGTGGATCATATCTACAAAATAAAAGCACCATGTCAGAGAGCCTCTTTTGGGGCAGTTTGATCTCCTTCAGCCTACAAGTTAATTTTTTTGGCGGAATCCAATAGTGTAGGTAAAAGGAATAGATAAGTGCAGCTAGAAAGCTTTCACAGATGAATAGCTTTTTTCAACACTTCAAAAGATCTGTTCTTGCCACTCAGCTTGGAAAACGCATTTTAGCAGAATAGAAGACAAAAAACCGCAGAGAACGAGAGATTCAAAGCTGCACTGTGTTGCACCAGATGCAGGAATAGAGCCAATGAACACAAAACAATCCATGATATCATATAAATGTAATACAGATGACGTGAAGTAAGTGTAGTCCAACGGCCAACCTGACAGTGATACAGGTGGTTCCGGAAAGTTTATTAGGCAAGAGAGAGAAGCAAAAGTTGAGTCACTTACTTCCACCTGCCTGATGGAGGTAAATCTCTGTTGTAATTAAACGCAATTCATTGATTTGGCTATCATTATCTAATTGTCGCAGTTTAAAAGCCAATTTGGCCTTAGATTAAAGTAAATTCATTTTTGGATCGGTTTTTCTTCATCCTTCATACCCCTCACTACGGAGAATAGAAAGATCGCTCAAGATAAGTTTGAATGCTGCTTTTGATCTAATGGCTGTTGATTTGCCCGTTGGCCTTGGCAGTTAACTTGCGAATTTTTTGCCAACAAACGAGGAGGCATCATCAGTGCGTGATTTGGTGGGTCCTTCCTTCTTACCTGCGTGCGTTTATATAGCTATATATAGCTATGCCATAGCTATATAACTACAACAGCTGTGTTATAGCTATATCATAGCTATATAAATGCACACAAGGAAGAAGGAACTACCTACCCACTGAAGTCACTGATGATGTCACCTTATTTGGTGATGAAACGTTTGCAAGTTAATTGCCGAGCCAGGCGAGCAGCAATCCGATCAACAACTAATAAACGCGCCCGGAATAACAGTCGTTCTACGCACTATCAGGATTGAACATGCGTTTATTTCTTCATCATCCATCGAGTAGCTTGCTCATCGAGTTCGGCCTTCCTGAGTGCATGAAAACGCAGAAAACAATTTACTCCTTTGCTCTCCGTAACTAGTATTCTTCCGGACAACACACTGTCATGACGTATTTGACTTATTAGGCCGGTCAAAGTGTGCTGATGAAAATGTTCTTTGCTGCTAGAATCCCGCCTTACTACGCATAATAAAGGTGGATTTTTTAATAAATCAAATGCGCTTTAACTCATTGGGTTTCACAGCCATTCGCTGCATACTCAAGTGTTTGTCCCCTCTTTCTGACGTATAGCAGTGCAGGAGCTTCATTTCGGGTTCTGTTGCCAGAGATTCTTACATATGCAGTGAGTTCACACGTTAGGCGTTCACCGTTACTCTGTTTTTAGCCTTCTAAGTATGTCATGTGCATTCTGATGTTGTCTGCTGGGAATGGCGTCGACATTCTTGAAGCGATTCCCCGAAGTATTCTGCCTGACCGTTCAAATTCTTAAGGCGATTTAATCAAAGTAATTCCTTATAATCTCTTCCTAAGACGAAATTTCATCAGCTGCGCGAACATTCCGGAGAATAATGGTAGTAATTTCTACTGTCCTGTAGCTAATCGGTCTGAAAAGGTTTATTTTCTACTCTTTACTTGGATCGCTTGATATTCCGGAGCTGGATACTGCGTTCCTGTCTGGCTCACTTGGCCTTCTGGAAATGGCGTTTCTTTGAATTACGCTTTAGGTTTAGTTCCTTCAAACACTATTTACAAGTTGTGCGAGTAATCTTATTTGCCCCTGCGCGACAGTGGCATCATCCAACGCGGCTTTGTTTAGGACTGCCAAAAGTTGAACAGTATTTAGTCTATCGGTAAAGCTGTACGATATGGTGTAAAATTTCTAAAACTCATGAAACAACGCGTGTGCATTTTCTCGCGATCCTTCTTGCACCTTAGCTTGCAGGTGACCAGATGCCTTGTCAAGTCACGAAACTAGACAGTTCTGTTCGAGACCTCCAAAAAGTCACCAATAAGGAGCACGGAAAATGTTTTATTTCAGTCAGTTTTCGGTAATCAACGTGGCACTATTCCACTATTATCCTTCATAGACGAAAGCACGGACAGCAGATTAGAAATTCCAAAATTTTGAAGCAAATCGTTTAACAATGTGCCTTTGATCGTATCCTGTACCTGTCATTTGTAACAAATCGGTAGGGCTTTAATAGAATTCCCATTGGCTTTATCATTTCTTCGTCTCAGGCACCAGCCAACCTACTGCAGGGATGTCAGTCCAACTGGTAGGGGTCCAGTCTGGTGGATTTATTCGGCATTACAAAAAACTCTGTGATAAGGTCGGGTTAGCAGTTATGCAGTAGCAAAACAATAATTTCAAGAACTACTTCGAAGGCCAGAGCAGCAACAGCAGCTAATGGACGTAACCGAGCCACTTAAGCTAGCAAAACCCTCGAGATAATCCCAACTTATTTTCGGGATCCTCATCTATCGCACAGTACTCTCAGTTTTTCACTTCATAGAGGTCTTCCGACTGCAAGGCCATCTCAAAAAGTGTTCTGTGCCAGAATGCATGCGGCATCTGCTTTAAACAATACCTATAAATACCTTCCACTGATTCTAATTGTAACTACAAGTAACGGGAAACTACGTCGACACACAAGGCTTGCGTGAATAGTTCAAGAATACTATCTTCTGACAGGCTGAGGGAAATCCGTTTGTTAAGGACGGGAGCTCTGGGCCTTGCTTCAAGATTGGTCGCCTGGGAATGTGGTATATATGATCTGAATTATTTATTTTAATTGGTGAAAGATTTTTATGTCTGATCATTTAAATTGGTGCTCTACAATAAGTCTGAACAGTTGTGCGTTAATGAATTGACCCACACATTTTCATTAATTCAGCTTAAGATAGCTCAGTGGTTAAGGCACAAACTTGCTGACCGGAAGGTCCGCGCTTAGAACCC
Source organism: Opisthorchis felineus (assembly GCA_004794785.1). Taxonomy (NCBI): domain Eukaryota; kingdom Metazoa; phylum Platyhelminthes; class Trematoda; order Opisthorchiida; family Opisthorchiidae; genus Opisthorchis; species Opisthorchis felineus. The sequence continues at coordinate 431,526 of SJOL01008269.1, read as the reverse complement.
AACCGCTACATCTTGACTGCTCCTGTCTAGGCTTGGACAACCTGTTTGTATCTTATACCTTGCGCTTATTTTGGTTAGCGTGGCAGATAGGCACCGGAAAGCTGTCACAGCTGAATGACCATTTATATTTTTTTATTCAGCGTCGCCAGTGCATACGAGTTGTTTCCGCAAAAGACTGACCCTCATCTTTCATTTGAATTTTAAGTAAACTGAACTATCTAAGGATTCACTATTCGTGTCTCGGCATACCTTCTTGGTCAAAAGTGGGGGATTTTACGGTAACTTCATCGTTTGCTCAGCAGGCAGCTGCTTGCATTGAGGAACCGTTCTTTATTTATTTCGAACAACCTCACAAGCGAAAAGATGACAACGGCATTCCGAATGCGTCGTCATCAGTAAACTCGCTGAATAAACGAAAGTCAGAAATGTGGTCCTAGGCCTCTGTAATCAACACCTCGAGTAACCGCGCCCTTGGTTTGTGGTTATGAAGGTTCTGCATCCATTCCGTGGATAAGTTTCGATGACACCAACTTTGAGACAACTGGCACCGGCACTCTCATTTCATCGCGTCTATACTACGAAAACTACGACAACCGACGACACTCTCCACATTTCAGTTCGGGTAAGGTCACTTCTATATCAAGCCCTTCGAGTAGTACGGAAGTCTGTATGTACTCACATACTGCTCCTACAGCACAAATCCTACATCGGCTTTTGAGTGTATTGACAGTATCTCCATACTGGCGCAGTTGGCAGAATTATACTGTGGGATGAGAAAGACGAGGTTAATTCACGAGTGCGGGGTTTACGGGCGAACATATCAAAACGTGACAGAAAATTGATGGTATATGATATGACGTTACGAAATCCACATATCCATGTTAGAAGTTTGTTTTCTTCCGAGAAATTCCGCCAAGGCATCCTCAATACCACATAGATTGGAGTAAAAAAGAACTGTCGATTTGATTCAACAGCGATTTAATCTAGTTAGATGCGGAAGTCATCAGTACAGTGACTTTGATTGCACAAATGTTTCAACAAAGTCTCGTTATTCTGCATGGCTATTGGTTTTATCCTAATGGACCCGATGTAACTCGTCGGAAGAGCAATGGGCTAAAGTTTGCACACAGTACAGCAATATAATTATACTATAAATGCGGTATAAATATAAGTACAAAATGTCCACAGATATCGAAATTCCACTACAGCTACCGCGGACTTTGAACACCAGCTAGGTTCACATCACCCCAAACTTTTCCGCAACAATAATTACCGCTAGAACAAGCAATTTTGCATTCCGACACTATCCTTTAAGCAGTTGTCCTCCCCTCTTGGCGCAGTCATTTCGGCTAATCTAAACCAGAGCTGGGAGCGCTGGGCATGAGTTTCGCTCTTATCAGAGCTCGTCAGCATTGTATATTCTTGGATGTGTCCTGATTCAAACTCAGGACACTTGAAATATAATTGCATGTTATTACTATTTCACCGGCACATAGCGAACTATATACATGTGGTCTAACCAGACGGGACAGGAAAGTCGTGTGAACGCAAATTCTGCAAACCATACAACCACCTACAACGGACGTTTCCTTAAGGTTCATGGGAATATAGCTTTTGCTTTTGTAAAAGCCTGATTGAGAGAGTTGCCAAAACACTTGCATAACTATGGTTAGCCATAGATACTAAGTAACAACCGGAGAAAGGACTTTAAAGTCATACACGCCTCGTGTACAGTTCCGTTTAACAAGTCTGATCTAATCGGCCAGATAAAATCAGCTGTCTGATTTCTAGCCGCGGATATCATGTTTTATGTGGTTTCAAGGTGCGATGACTGACAGTGTTCCAGCCTCAAGCGTAAACACGCAAATAAGGGTTAAAAGTGGTTGTATTCTTCAACCTTACACACTTAAGTAAACTTCTAAAATATTTCTGCGACCTCGGTTGTACTCTGCAGAATTTTAAAGCTACATGGTTTTGGTGTTTACGGTTCTAAACCAATCTTTACTACAAACAGAAAGATGTTAACCCTGAGACGTTATTTGCAGTTTTAAGAATCCCAGGATGTAAAGTTAATCACACCGAAAATACAAGGTGATTACGACGCATGCTCACCTGTTCGGGTGAGCTCAGTGCAGGCTGTGACCATGCTTCCCTCGCCTGTCTGATGCCAGGCTTCCATGCACTGGATTGCCAAGGGAGGATACTGTGGATCAACTCTAGTCCAAAACCGAAGTATACTGTGTAAACCAAGATGTACGCTAACCACTATAATCGTACAAAGACAGATGTAGAATTGTCCGAACGAAAACCGTGTGCTGCCCGGTTTGTCTGATTTAGCACACAATAACTGAAAAAACAGACTTACAAACATGTGCAAAAATTCGGCCAGCATTACATCAAATGTCATAGTTCCTCCCACGGACGTTTTTGAATCTGACATTCGTGCTGAGTTTGACGTCAGCGTCATATGTGAACGTTTCAGTTGGAATGAAATAGACGGAATGATAGTAGGGCGTAAACCAGTACTCTTAAAATGTACTGAAGTTGTACTCGAATTCACCGTCACAGCATTCATTCAGGCGTGACATACAGAAGCTGATGCATCCTCAGATGATGCCGGGTGTATCCGACGAAAAACAACTCACTGAAAACAATGTTTGCGCGATGCCAAACTAGACAGAGGAAACAATTGCTGTTTGACACCAGCGAGCAATGATGCCGCTGATCGACATTCCCTCTAATGCTTCGAGTGAATGAATCATCAATACGGTTTTGTTTGAGAGAGCTTGGCTAAAAATGAGGAACCTGTTACAAATAATTAAACGCAATTGCAGTAGTTAGTAAAAAAACAATGTATGCCGACGAGATAGATATTGTGCTTTCACAATCGATCGAAATTACGGGTAGTAGGGAGCAACTTCTAAAATTGGGCAACAGCTTTTGCAAACCCCACAATAAATACAACTCATTCAAAATCACTCAGAATGTTGTACTGGTTCAAGCTGGCATTTGCTTGGGTAGTCTTGACAGGCGAGTCAATCAACGGACAACACCGAGACAGTCACTAGGTCATTGTTTAAGGCATTGAACGAAGCAGTCACAACTCATGCGCGAAAAAGTTCATCTGTTCAGACGCGATAATTCAGGTGAGTTTAACATGAACTGATAGAGTAGCTCAAAAACGTTCACCTCAAACGTCAGACGGTCTTGGTTAAAATTCTAACATAGCCACGTATCTTCACCACTATTGAGCCTCAACAAAGCGAAACGCGAGTCCTGTACCTCCTATCCTTGGGGAGGTTTCACCTGATTAATGGCAAGATTGCCATACTGACTGCACTTTGTTATAAGATAGCTTTGGGGACACATCAAAGTGATACCTTCATACCAACTGAGAAGAACCGCGGAAGTATATCTTGCACACACACCTAGAGATAGTCTGCTGGGGGGTTATTAAGGTCCCGTCATTGGTCAAGTTCAACATGTACTGTGCACTATTTGTAATGTTCTGATAATGCAGAGCTAAAAAGCAGCATGATACTTTCCGTTGTCTTATGGAAACTCATACTTTAAACCAGTCTGTTTAAAACAATAATACGAACGGAAAATTTTGATATCATTTTAGTGCATTTTGTACTTTAATCACTCTGTTTGTAGCACGATATAAATAAAAAGAATTGTGGGAATTTCTCTATCGAAAAACAGGCATATAGTAGTGGTAAACGGGTTTTCATCTTTTTACACGTGCAGATGTATGCATATTTTCGGTCCATATATTTTCCACGAAACTAAAAAATGTAGCTTGATTATGAATAAAAAGGAGACGTGTCGGATGACCATAAAATGAGGAGCTATGTCGCCAAATAAATATATCAGTGATTTCAGAAAACAAAAGGCGGATGAAGCTCAACTTTGGGCATATCATATGATGGAATATTCCCCAAAACAAACCAACATAAAAGGACAGGCGGCTTGAGAATACACTCAATAAGTAACAGAGCAAAACTATTTGCGCGGAAATTTTCCTAAGCTTGGTGTATTTTGTATCCACTACTAGCATGCCCCTTCAAATCTTGCTATTTTTGTGTTGCTATCTACGAATTAGATAGTGATTCAGAGTATCCATAATTTGGCGACCAAGTTCAGTGTATACAAGTAGCTTTTAACACGTTGTTTCGTGCTTCACAACATCATGAACCCGTGCCACTTGGATAGCAGCCATCATCTGTGGCTCAGTCGATGGAGCATCTGTTCGGGAGGCGAGAAATGGTCATCTGAGCTTAAACTGGCATGTCTCTTCATTCAACCTGCGTGTACTTGGACTACACGTCCCTGCAATAAAGTATAAACAAGCTGTGTTGTCTAATATCTCTTTCCCCCTAAAAACCGCAAATGAGGGTGCAAGCTTCATGGATGCAGCAAGGATTATAGGTGTAAACGTGAAGAGATCCGTAAACATGCATTTAAATTTGAGTGGTCTTGTTGTCCTTCTTTGATGAGTTGGACAAGACCGGGACTCAGAATACCCGGATGAAGAACATAAGACTCTCAAAACAGGAACGGAAATTTGAGGTCTGCGCAGTGGGGTAAGGAGTTAACTGATCAAATTAGAGGCTTACGTAGTAACCGCAGTATCTTCCAGTTGCTACTTATCTTGTCGAATCCTGAGGAATCCTGGGGTTCACTGTGTAACAAAATTTAGTTGTCCACAGCCACAATAAACTCAAGAAAACATTTTAGTTCCAGTTTTGTACATTTTAAATCCACGCAAGTTTCTAGTTGTCATGACACTCGAAAGAAAAACGGGGGCTGAGAGATTGCCAGGCTGCCCAGTCCCAGACTGGAGGTTGATTTTTCAGCACAAACCTTCCGGTTAGTCAGTTTGCTCCTTAATCACTGAAATATGTCAGCCTCTGCACCGGCAAATTACGGAACGTTCAGTTACTAGTGGAATGTGGTAGCACAAACCCCTATCATACTTCTTTTCGCAAAGCCAACTTAATACAGTGTAGCTTAATTTAGGATAGCAAGACGACATAACTCACGTGGTTATAAAGAAGAATGCTTTCATTGGGATACAATTTAAAGGTGATCACTTGGCTACAGCAACAGGACACAGATTACGGGGTACGGTTGTTGTAATTTTTCCAGCCTTTCGTCAGAGTCTACCATCAGCAGAGGCTAATTATCCTAAGCACCGCAACACTTAACGCGCCTGATATCTCCGTCTCAAGTTTCGTGTATCAGTTCACTTGAAGATGCGGACATCTATATAGTCAGAGGAGATCCAGGTTTATCTGAATGCACTTCGGACAGGAGCGTTGCTGTCTGAGCCAAGGACTCATCAGTCGATGCTGAAAAGGCAGACTTGCGCCAGAAAGCCCGCCCCATTATTTGGCAAACGTGTGCAAGCTACCGGCTATCAGACTAATTCAAGAATGTCCAGAATTTCAACCAAAGACGTCAGCCAATAACTGCTAGCTTTTTATAAAACCAGGGTGACCCATCGATACAAAACGAGTCAATGCACCCACAAGCCCTTGGCAAGCGCTAAATGCTTACCTTGATGATAGAATAATGGACCCAGTTGGTTTATATGGTGCATGGGTCAGTCCAAAATTTAGTTTATTCAATCTTACACCACAGGTTGATTATCTTCAGTATACAGCAGAAGAAGCAAAGAGCTGACATTCCGCTAACTTTTTCTTTTTGCTGCATTCTTTAAAACGTTTCACTCGTCTGGAATCATGCCACTCATTGCGAGCAAGTGAATAGTCGGTTAGCGGTTCTACAGCTAAATGGAGCATTGTTTGGGCCTCAAACGTATAAGACAATAAGCTCTCAAAAACTGAAATGCAATTAGTGGATTACGTCTACTTTTATGTTGACATAATATCTGTCACTCCTCTAGCTTGTCTATAGATTAGTGTAGTACTTACTAATTTTGAGACGTGAATGCGCACTGCAACCAAAATACTTCCAGTACACAATTCTGCTCCAACACGAAGGAGGGCTTTTATGGCTCGAGCAGATTTCACAGAGTGACAAAAGTCGATCAGCGTCCAAGTGTCACTAGATTACTGCAAAACCATGCAACTCAAGAAGGTGCGCACATGGACCCGTAGAGAGTCTGCAAATTAAAAAGTAGCGTGTTTTCCTGTGTATCAACATGTGGTCTCATTCACGAAAACCGAAGGGGACATTTCAAACAGGCGGAAGCTCAGATTTAAAGCTCAAAGGCAAATCAGAGAAGTGCATCCCTGATACGTTTTTGCATTCTCTAACCAAAATTCTGGCCTGTATAGTGGGTTGTTTTTACAGCAATTTCGGCTGAGAAAATGAATGTTTGACTTTTCGAAGCCCAGGCGAGGGACAGTAAAACTGAGATAGTTGAGTCATTTATACAGCAGGCATTTACTGGTTTCAACTGTCGATGAAGCGACTTGCCATTTTCTTACGATGCGTGTAGCATTTGAATTAAACCCAGCAACGGCATGAGAGATCATACATGGTGTTTTACAGATTTCGCGGAAAAATTCTAGGATCCTTAAAAAGTTTATTGTAACCCGAAAAAGTGAACATAAGTGTATTTGTAGACGTGATACACCACTCATAAGGTTGCTGAAAACTCTTCGACAGCCTACGACCGGTTTCACTCATCAGGTAGGCATAATCTCCCAGTTGCCGTCAACCTTACGTTCGACCTGAACCCAAACTGCAAGAAATTAGCGAAATACACTTATACACGCATTTGCAGACAGAAAATAGAGTCCGTTTGCCTGCATATCAACTGCTTCCCCCTAGATCAGTCGTCCAGGCAATATTCATATGTAGTCGGTGGCCAGTCCAACACAAATTACGTTATCACCGGCTGTCCACAACTCTGTGCAGACCCTCGTAAAGATGCAGGTAGCTGTATTTGTTGTTAAATGTTCCATACTTATGTCTTGTTACAAATGTCAATCAACTTGGAACAGAACGAGTGGAGACTGCCTCCTCTGCGTAGAACAAGGTAAAGGCACTCATAATTCAGCTGACTTATATTATAATTTTGCTTACACATGTTCTCCCGTGGTCTACTGAGAATACGATCAACATAAAAAAAGGCTCAGTACCAGGCCAAATTAAATATAAGCAGATAAAAGCGAACATTTTTTGAAAATCATTTTAGGATTATTGTTTATCTTCCACGGGCATTTCTCTTTTATCTCCTAACTGCAGTCGGAGAATTTCTCTCTAAGGAATTCACTAAACGGAACTCAGATGAAAGTTTATTGTTAGTTTTAGAGGTAAACAAATTTTTCAAACCAAACTAAAGCCCAATCCACCGCACAAATTAGCCCCTCCAAATAGCTATTTACTACAGGTTCTTATTACCCTGGAAGAAGCAACTTCTAGTTTTGCCCTCTGTACTAGCAACCTTGTATCAATGACCCTAACGGATATAGTTGCCTCAGGAGCAGTGTTGCCGCAGACCTTTTAGCTTCAATTTAATATTTTATACAATGCTTCTAGACAGGTTAAGATTTCCAAACGGACAATTCCAACACATTCAACATCCCTCGAGTCGGATGTGAACTGCTCGACTCAATCCAGTAGATTAATCACTATCCTTGGCGTCTTGATAATTTGGGATTTTGGTCAGCAAACATGGACAAATCTTTTAGTCCTACTGGCCCTGTTCCGGAGGAGGCAATTACTAAACTTCAGTTGATAACCCGTGTATTAAAGCAGCTCTAAGACAAGTCTCTAATGAATGCTGCAGCGCATAGCTACCGTATCCATTTAACTTTGGTCAGTGGTTTGTCACAGCCTTCATTTTTTTGCTGAATTCAATCACTTTAATGACAAATTCTTCTACATGAGGCACAAAAAATTCATTTCTCACAAAATTCATTGAGTCCTTTGTTTCCAGAGTCCGGCAGTCAATTTTGGTGATGTATTTAATAGAAGTTAGGCAGCGACCCTGAGTCTCACGCCAGCGGATGATCAGTTAACCTCGGAAGGAATAGTTCCGATGGTTTATTATTTGACCCCATACACTCAAATTTCATTTAATATAACACAGAGCTTTTCAGTCCTCGCAAGCCTGTTTGTGAACCGGATCGACATGGACCTAAATACTTGTAACTATTTGTTAAGATCCAGATGAAACTGGGACAAAAGTATTAAGTAACCTCTGTTGAATGTGCTGTACCTCTGGTAACGCATAGCGCTACGCAGCGTATAAAGTTATTTGACCAGGAACAACAGATTTCAAACGTGGATATGCGGGGTGGCCACTACATCAAGACCTTTTAGGAGACAGAATAGGATGTGAACAGATTTATTTCTGTACAGTCACATAATATATAGAACCTGTAGATGGGTTGTTGCCAACGTCAAAAACGACTCTATCATTTCATCGCACGCTTGATTTGTAGGTGGTCGCCGGATTTATACGTTCACATCACCCTCGTTTGAACAGTTCTCCCCCTGTTCTGGCGCAATTGTTCTGGTGAGTCCATACAAAAAAGTGAGCAGTGAACTCGAGTTTCGCTCTTATTAGGCCTCACTGGCAGTGCGCTTTCTTGGCCGTACCGGGATTTGAACTGCAGACATCTGACATGCGAGGCGCGCTTGGTACAGATTATCCACCAGTGTCGGGATTCAGGTAAACCAGTCACCTCGGTGAAGCGTGAACAAGTTTGCCTGACAGATGTAAGAGTTCAAAAATAAGTGACGTAAACGTGACTTCATTACTTGTCACTAACCCGACCCTCTTACAGAACTGTCATCTAGCTAAATCATTCTGTTTCTCTTGGCCACCTACTAAAGCCGGTAATTGACTCAGTCCTTACCTACTACATTTTATGGCCTCATACCTACATTACTGTGCATTGTAAGGTGCATGAAAATAATTTTCTCAGTGTACAGTGCTCTGTGTATTTGTACAAAACATATACATGTATTAAAACCTTCGAAGTGACAATTGGATAAGTGGTGGTCCTAATATGGAGGGAAGAATAACCGGAACACTTGCGAATGTTGCGCCCAGCCGCGTATTGATGCCACGCAGTGCTGCAGCCTAGAGAATGTCGTCGTATGAAAGGAGTAGTCTAATGTTTAACAAGTTCAGGTGAGATTTGTACTCAATGTTAACATGCTCGGGTACTCCATACATGCCACAAAACTTCTGTTCAGGACCAACCTTAAGTGGACTGTCAGAGGTCGCGCTTTGTAGTGCCGCAATCTTTTTGCATTGTGCTTACATTAACCAAAATGAAGGTTTTGGAAACGTTGGTCTTGGTTTGACTTTACCCTGATGCTTAATGGAAGTGGTTTCTTCATGCGCATAAAAAGGTAGCTCGTACGATTTGGTTTACGTAATGATCTTGTCTTATCAAAACAATACCTTGTAAATGCAGATTATGTTAACATTATCCCACGTGTGTGGATAGCCTACTGACTCATCGAGATTAGGAGTGTAATGCATCCTCTTTCATCCTGGATAAAACAAAGTACCGGCAGCACATCAAGCTACTTAGCTGTCCTTACAAGCTCGAACAACGAGAAGCCTGGCATTTTACGTGTTTAACATATCACTCAACAGCAAGAGGAGGGTGGCCTGCATAACCCCAAGGCAGTATCGTAAGTGTGAAAGATTTCAAGATTAGGTTTGATTGTCAATGAGTTCTGTGAAAAAGTCACGTTCTAACAGCTTTCTGATGTTCTTGGTGCAAAAACGATATCGTTTTCTAACGCAAGACCAACTAAATTTTTGAATTTTTACAAGCAACTAGGAGATACAAAGATTTTTTGAGAAAACGATGAAGTTCCATATGAAATATTGCCTTCCATTTCAACAGAAGAACAGAGTAATTTCATGCTTTAAAGACACTAAAACAATTCCAATCTATGTCATAATTCACAGAAAGCTAAAGTTGGACTATTAGGAGCATATCTGACCAGCCTAAACAGCCTTGTATTCAAAGACGTTGGTATTCGGATAGACAAATGTGAAACCCATCCATAATTTGTACTGGACGAATGTAAACCGGTTTCTTTTTCTCCATCTGCAGTCCAGTTTATTGCAGACAGGATCCAGGATCTTAACTTATTCTGTCATAAAAACTCGAATGCACCACTAATTGAATTTACTGAGACATTTTTTGAAAGATGATAAAGTCATCGAACAGGTAAGCTGTGTTCCGTGCTTAGCCGTAAAACCCAAAAGAAACTGTTGACTACCGCTGCCTAGTGTCTAATTGAAATACCCCAACTTTACATATTGTAAAAAGCTGCTTTGAGAAGCAAATTACTTGAAGTACAGAGTTTGATCATTCTAAGGGCAGACAGGACCCAGTACAGGAATAAAAATCTGTTCAGGGCGAGAAAATTACTTTTTATTTGCAGGAATTGTTGGATCACTTTCAAGGTTTACTTGAGACAAGGAACTCACTTGTCGTTAAAGAAGTCTGAAGAAAATTGGAGCTGCAGCTGCACAAAAGATTCCAAGGATACTACTAAGCTCACTAGGATATTTTAGCTGTTTATTTTGGGTAAAACAAAGCCCATATGGTCCAGCTGAGATGAAAATTCAACCATCGGCTCTACTTGTACCGTAAACGTAGGCAAAATGAGTCAAAGTTTCTATTTAGTTTGTTAAAGAATAGTTCTGAAAAACCGATAGAATTAACTCTTCGCTTCAGATAAGTTTTGAAAGTTAATCTTTCGATATACTTCGAAATTAACCAAAATTACTCCATCAAAGTAAATCTGTTGAGTCTAGGCAAACACGAAACAACGGAGCGTAACAAAGTTCTAGACTCACACAGCGCGTGTGGTCTTGTTGCTTAAGGTCTACATATAGAGATGTGTTACTTGAAATTGATCCTTTAGATGAAACCTGATCATTTCTATCAAAACTCATGACTGTGTTAGGAAACTATACTAGACGTTTTCCTTTCTCTGTCAGGTTGCTGCTCGTAAATTAACTAAAAATGCGAACTGAGTAGTCTACAAAATTTGGTTGTAGAAAGAAGTCACCAATAACGCAATCAGCAACTATTTTAATGTCTCTGTGTGTCTGTGTTCTGTGTCTAAATGGCGTAGCTCATTAGGCGCATGCATGCTGCACAACATAATGGTCATTGAGGGATTTAAAACGAATCCACTGACGGCCGAAACGCTTAAATATCATATTTATAATTTGCACACGCAGATAGACTTAAGCCGTCCATAGTTTTGATCCCGGTTTGACAAATTACGCTGATTTTCGTGGGTGGTTATGAGGTTTTGAGCGGTCCCGCAGTTTTCTTGAAAAGCTTATGCTCCATGAGAGATAGTAACCAGCGGATGATTCACTATACATAATCTCCCCTTAGTTAGTGAGAAGTTACCGCTATTACAGACGGCCATTTTTGATGAAAAAAGTTGTCCTTGTAACCTGTCGCATAAGTTTTGCCGTAAGAAGACTATGTCCACACACCTAACCCTTTTATATTAGCACTAATGTATTTACCGGTCCAGTTTGGAGTTAACGGAAGTCAAGAAGAACTGGAATACAACACAGCCAGTGGCGTTCACGGAGGCAATGTAGTCCAAGAAAAATGTCATGTCTAATTGGACCCAGTCATTTTGTTTCTGCAAGCAAAGGATCGCTTGCTGAATTGGCCAACCTAAATGGAGCCGAAAATCTGATCGCAGTACTTGGTTCGGAACAAAAACTACAAATGTCTCCGGATGAGTGTGGGACTGGCCAAGCTCAAAGTCTACTTGAAGGTTGATCAGCCAAAATTCTATTCAGGCAGTCAATCAAGAAAGAGAACCAGCTTACTCGGGGTTTACAAACTGGCTAACGGATAATACACAGAATCTAAGGTGAGACTGCTCAATGCCTTAAAAGCCGAGGTTATGTTGAACCACACCAATATCTGACGATGAAATCATCTCGATTGATTAGACCACGTTTGCAACAAATTCTCCACGCCTGAAACAACTCACACTTCAGCCACTCACACCGAGCTCTTATACATCAACAATACCGGAAAGATTGAATGACCAAAAGATACACAAACATCCCATGATCAAGTGATATTATACCTTTTAAAAGTTCCTGTATAGAAAGAAGATATTTTTAAGCAGCTTCAGTGGATCCACAGCGGTAAATAATCCTCTTCTCGCGTCTGTAGTACAAATTTCCTGATTTAATTTGTGAAACAAATTTAGATTTCTGCGATAAACCGTCTACGTTCCATGATTTGCTGCTTTGCGAAATCTGACTGTTCGTTCAATCATAAAGTTATGTTTTTTGGTACACATAGCTTAGGCTTGAGAGATTTACACGTCAGGACATTGTATTTGGGGTCATTCATACTCAGCTGCGTAACGAGACAAGTAAAGCATCCGATTTTGGCTAAAATTTTGAATGTTTAATCTGTTCAGTAAATGTAACATTGTGTTCATCTTTCTGAGGAACCAAGCCTGGCTACTTTCTAGACTGTGGACTGTGTCTGAACATACTAATAAATTTTGATCTAATTGAGTAAAACTACATAGCACAGATCACAAGATGCTTCTCCGGCCAGAAACGTTGAACAGGCATAGTTCATTCGGTCAGACGCGCAGGACCATCAGCTTGTGGTACGTACCTTTGTCCACAACAATGGTAGGGCGGCTAGAGTAGCTATCAGGTGTGATCAAAGTCAATTTATGTTGCTTTTCCGTCCATAAGAAAATTGTGGTCCATTATATTGAAGGGACTGTATCAGCAGCGACAAATCTAATGGTCATTTAGCGTCGGCAGTGTGAAAAAATGTGATCAAAGTGTGTCCCGAAACCAACAGCGCCGAGTCAGTAGCTCACACGTTTGGCCTTGTGGTGTCTTAAGCCGAGATTGGATAATTTGTGACGTGTTATGCCAACCGTTGCAAGGTTCAGCCTCATTCTTGCTTAGGAAAACGAAGCGATTAACAGACATGGAATTAATTTCATTTTGCTAGTCCTTGCGGCCGAAATCAGTCCAAATAGGCAGTCATTTTTGGCTGGCTTTGGGGAACCCAGCAAACGACCTGTAAGACATATTCTTCCCGTAGATATGAGAGAATTTCCAAAGTATGAGGGTAGTCAAATGTACTTTAAAATCATCCAACCAGCGCTGGTGGGTAGCAACTTGTCGTAGGATGCTTGAAACTATCCTACGGGTGAGTAAGCATAAAATGCGAATAGATTTAGCCGTTTGTCTTTCAAGTAACCCTGATGGCAGGGGTGTGGTTAAAATTTAAGTGCAGATTAGAGGTCATATACGTCGTGTCCATGAGATACATCAACGTCCAAGTAACTAGCTCTGAAATCGTATCCCGTTGTCAATGAAAGTTTCATGTCTATGTGCATTTCTATGGCACGCTGCTGTGCAGGTCTCGGTCCTAAAGAATGAGTATGAACTATTCAGGCAAAAATATGTCCTGAACCTTCTGTATAAACCCGAAAGGATGTATCTTCATCGCTATCCCATCATAAGACCCTTCTCATTTGCGCCTTCGCTGTGCCGGTAGTAACAACTGCATTTTTATTCCATAAGCTTTTCGGTATGGTTTTCTGTCGGCTTTCAGAAGAGTACATTAAAAAACCAACTTGCTCAGGTTTAAGAGCACGATGGTGAACTGCTCACTACGTAGTAACCGCACATACTGTCCAACCTAACTGATAAGCTGTTGATTTCAAAGTCCGCCTATGAACACAGTTGTCAGAAGTGGACATGGATAAAACTCTACCGGAACCCCATCCTTCTGCTGATTGATTTCATTATTAAAACAAAACTGAATGCAGTGGGTAGAGGTGACAGTAGTTCTAAACTGAGAAGAGTAAAATCCTCTATAACGGGTATTTTAAAATAAGGCCTACACACGAAATTTTGTTACGGAAAGCTTGGAGGAAAATACCCTTCAACAGCAGCAAAGCAACAAGAACAAGAGCAGACCACCAAAAGAATCGTCCTACCGTCCTTGAGAAACGCATCCGGACTCACAGCATGGCTGCTACAGCCCAAGGGAATCCTGATAACCGACAAACCAACGGCTACGTTGAGAAAGCTGATTTCAAGACCGAAAAGAAAATCGACTAGGAGACTAGAAATAATGTTGTTCAGCGAAGTGACTGCATGGATCGCCCCAAACGCTACGTTGGACAAAAAGGACAACAGCAATCTACATGAATGAAAAAACGCAATGCAGCGGTCATAAGGCAAGTTTTCAATATGCGAAGATCAAGGACATAAATCCGGTCTAGAAAACGTGGTCTTGGCTGGTGGAAACACATGCCACACAGCGGAGTTCCTACAATCATAATACTATTTCACAAACGCAGCCAACCGACAGAGAGTAACCAAGCCAGTCTACATGTCACCACAAGCCAATGATCACCAGCTTAACCGGACAACTGAAAGGAACGGGTGGATTAGGTGACATTGATGATAGTCGCGGTATCCATAGGCCAAATTTTGCGTGGAATATATCGGAGAGGTCCGACTCAAAAGCCATCCGAACGTGGATCAATCAGGGAGCTACATGGGTTTTCAATCCAGATGTTTAGTTGCAAGCTGTTGTGTGTTTTCATTGCTCTAAGAAGTAAGATTATAGTATTAAACATGCACTAGTAACAAGTTATGGCTATGGAATCAGCTGGTGTTATCACTAAACATTCCCACAAAAATAGCATCACTTGTAGTGTGAGGTTACTTGCAAAACGGCATTGTGAAGCTGGTTAATCTGCCTCCCCTTCTGACCTCACTGAGTCCCACACAGATGCCACACAATGAGGGTAAATCACAATGATTGGCCATTGATGACCATGATTCAGTTTACTTAACTGCTAACTACATCTTCAGACGACGCGTCAGAACACGTGCTTTGACCCTGGTTTAGGTGGTGGTCCATTATGCTGGCCTAGAAAGAGTGAGGTAATGTTTGAGGAAGTGGTCTTCACATCACTTTCGTTTAACCAGCCCTCCTGTTGTCCCTGCTCACTTATTCTGGCTAGCCCACATTAAAGAGGAAAATCGCTGTTATTTTGTCAGCAGCGAATACCCTTGGTAAAGCCGGGAGTTGAACTCCGAACATCTGACATGCGAGAGGATATTTCATTGTCTGCCAAATCTCCATGGCTTTCTTAAGTCTCCCCACTATTTGGCGTTTGAGAGATTTGTCTGCGCCGTTATACTCGTTGACCGCTGGCATAGGTTTCTTAGCATCAGTCAGGACTAGCGATCTCGATTATATTCAGTGGTCTTTTAATCGTATCGGAGTAGTTGGACAGACAGCTCTGAACGCCGCTAGCATGGCGCCGTTCACAGTTCGCCATGCTTCAGTCGCATGCCGGTTACCCGAGAAGTGAAAGGAATGAAATAAGGCTCAGAAAACTAACTGTTTTGGGAATTTAAGAAGACGGTGCTTTTTAGGCGAAAGTTCCCTTAGCGTTTGTGACATGACATAATTAGGCCGGAAGACACTGACATTTACTTCAGTAATGTCTAATCCACGTCTACGTGGCATTAACATGAGAGCCTGAGGTTGCACTGTAGCTACGTGTAAAACTTCTGTATGAGACTCAGCTGCAGACCCAGTAAATTCACTATTTCTTTTCTCACATAACACCTCGGACCATTAAATTCACGGTCAGTTATAAAAGCTCCTGGTTTCTATTACGACTGAGTGGTGCTAGATTACCTATTTGTGCAGAAAAGGCACACTGCTAGCTTTGAAACAATAAAGATGCAACCTACAGGTCAGCCAGTTAAGTGAGTGAAACTTTCACAGCTGGTCCGATATTACTCGCGACCATTTTATCCTAAAACTTTTGCATAACATTTCTGTATTCTTGGATAAGTTGCTGAAAAATCTGTTTAACTAAACTGCTTGTCTGTTTATTTGCTTGTTTCACGCCTTAAAGATCAAAGTCTGTAACGGGATTTCTGTGAACAGCACATTAATTAACCTGCAGTTTGCTAAATTTACCATGTAGTGTAGGAGTTTTGCCTTTCAACCTCAACCCATCACCACCAATTCACCATAATCACTAGTGATTCAATTTTTTGGGGTAGCAAAACGTGACACTTCAGTTTTACAGCAAGAAAACAAATGAATGGCGA
Organism: Opisthorchis felineus; assembly: GCA_004794785.1. Lineage (NCBI taxonomy): Eukaryota > Metazoa > Platyhelminthes > Trematoda > Opisthorchiida > Opisthorchiidae > Opisthorchis > Opisthorchis felineus. Next base: position 415,400 of record SJOL01008269.1, on the reverse strand, counting down.
ATCCTTTTTCTATGGCATTCTCGGCTCAAGCAATTATTAATGAGATAGCGCACCTCCGGTTTGTAGTTAGATTACTGACGCTCACTTGTTACTTGTTGCCGACCAAAAAACAAACCTACTACTACAACCGAATACACGTCGTTTTGTTTTATGCGGGCGTGTTAGGGAATTTTCCTACTTAAAAGGAATATGTTAACACATATTCCGACTGGATGCATTCCTTTGACGTTCCAAAACAAGATTGTTGGACGTTATCTAGATGGAGTTAAAAGAACACTGGTTGTCTTTCTGGGCGCACCTTTAAACAAAAGAGCGACTTCTTGATTGCATTGCGGAATCATTCAAAAACTATCAGGTAAAATGATAAGTATCACTTGTGAAAGTGCAACGTATACACTCCCGTGTGCAACTGCCCAGCCAATCACCAGGCGCAGTATTCAGACAACACATTGGCCCTAATTACAAAGAACTTTGGTAGCAAGACTGACATCAAGTTACTATCGATGCGTTATTAGTACTGACCTGTTTACAGCAGCAAAGCAGTCCCTACCACAGAACTCCATTGTCCGCTCTGACCTTGTAAATGAAAGCACTTAAATAGTTGGGAATTTTCAACTGGGATTTCCTCCTGTTTTAAAGCCCGTCTATGCTGAAAAACCGAGGAGCACTGTACACCTGCTTCATCCTTGTTTGGAATAACCAGCAGTGCTAACCTCAGGAAACTCCAGGGCCTTTCAGACTCGCAACTTCACGCCCAGCAGTTTGAACACATAAACATTCCGCCACATGCGGATAAGCAGCATTTTGACTAACCCACACGTGGACAGGATGTAGCGCCACCCATCCTCGATCACAAAAATCATATCAGGTGGTCACGTACTGATTGGTCCCACGAAGGAGAGCCTCTCAGATGGAAGTTTCATTAACCTCATTGAGTTATTTTCCTGTGAGCTACTCATATGTTGGTGGTATGAGGAAATTCGGCAATTTTCAATCACACTTTGACCAAACTTTGACTCTTGCAAGCCTGGTCAAAGACTGCCAACAAAATGCCTACTCATCATACACCACATCTTGTTCTTTGCCAAGTGTTAACGTAGTCCCCCGATCAATCATTTTTTCTAAATTTCGCTAAAATCACCTTGTCTACGGGCTGTTTGTTTACTTGAGTTTGGCATCACTCTGCTTACATACTTTCGTGCATGGATTAGGCGGATATTGCTGTGGGAGATTATACATGTGCCCAGAAACCATCAGCACGAAATGGCAGTAAAATTCTTTCCACATCCTATATTCTAAGACAGCAGAGGAGCGCTGGTCAAAGGCACTGTGTGACTCCAAATAGCTGTCCTCTCTGGAACTTTGTCATCTACCTGACTGGTCACCCGATTTAAAGTCATAGTGCGTGCAGACTGGTAAAGTGAATAGGAGTGAAACGGTTCGCAGAACACTTCATCCTTCGCGTTGTGCTTCTACCTGGTAACATAAATTTAGCTTCCCAGTCCTACTAAATGGGGTTTTACAATCACTCCTTTTTGGATAGATTTATGATTTTTAAGCTTTGTGTGTTGCAACTCCCAGAGGAGCAAAGCGCATTAATTGGATGCTATATGTGGCAGCATTTTTGGGTGATAATTCAACTTAAAGGTTGTTGAAATGAAACTACTTTCCTTACTAGTTCCAACTTTGAGTGATACACTGAGTGATGGTCAGTTAGTACTGTATGAGCAGTAGTTGGTCTTGCTTAACTGGAAACGGCAACATGCGCATTCCAGGGTACTGCTGTGATGTACGAAAGGCCTCAGTCTGAAGAAGCGTGCCTTTACATTGGTCGAAACGTTAGACAGAAAGTGAGTCAGTCACTATGCAGGTTGATCTTGTCCTAATCAAACCTCAGAGTGGAATACCTGCTCCGCAATGCTTACTTAGGGGGGAACTTTTTCACAACGGTAGAAACTTAAAAGCATCAGATTTCTTATTTGAAATAAAGTCGTATGGCTAGTTGTTTTGAGAAGAGCATTCAAAACCAACTGACCGAGCACATCTATAGAAGCCCGGTAAACCAGCTACACCAACCGTTTCCTATATTCTGCAGCTTTATTCATGTTTATCATTCCAAAAGCCAAAAAACAAAACTATGTGTAATCATTTGCTGTGCAAGACGAAGCACGTTACAATGTAGAGCTGCGTTAATCCGTGTCTAAGCTAGCAGCGATTTCTACCTCAAACTAACAGCTGGGGACTGATTTTTTTTGGATGCGTTCCGTGTTCCCTGTGTCTTTTGGTATCCTCCGTTGTTTCAGTTAGACGTACAGGTTTATACACTAACGTTACACTTCCCTTTAGCAAACCTACTGGGCAGTCGAATTCCGCCATCGTGCACTTCGTACAAGCTCTTATCCAATACTTGGAACAGAACAGCGACATTATTTCAAAAGCCTTGGGGAATTCTGGGGTGTTGGCGGTATACTAGATTCAGTTTACTGCCGTTAGTTTCCAAAGTGATGAAAATAACTAGTACAATATTGGCTGAATGCTTTCCGGAAATAAACATATTAGGACGCCGGTCATTTTGACGTCAGTAATGCTCCTTGGGAATGCGAAAAACCATTACCACCACGACGGCCTTATGATGATAATGACCGAGTGTTCTTACTATACATAACGGAAAAGTATTTCTCTGACATGAACTCTGTGTATTTTCTAAATACTCAGTTGTATAAAGTTTATCCGATTTTAAAGTCTGACCTGACTACCGAATGATGTTCATACCTTTGTTGTATATGGAAATGAGAAGTCCCAGATACGATACAACTGTAACTGAGATCCGCACCTATTGAATTCATTTAGAGTTAACTGGATAGCAGGCCACGTAGAAAATCACACAATTCCGATAAGTGCAGATTTGTATGTAACTTTTTTTACTTGGACCACGTTAGGGAAACCTGAGATGGAATTAGGCAAGCAGGGCGTTGACTGCCGATAATAATTCCTGGGTAAGACTTTAACCAGTGTCAGAATGCTCCCTGACCAAAAAGGCTTGACGAAGACACTTTCGAAGTGTATAGTGCACGTAGGGAGGTCTTTTAGAAATCTAACTATGGGCCATGGGATGTGACAGGGTAGCAATGCGTCAGGTAGATATGACACATGAACTAACAACTATGCGAATGAGATTTAGAGGAGTGGAGGATGCTTTCTGTATCAGAGTATGAACGAAAAATCAGCAGACTTTGGTACCAGCATTTTGAAGGTGAAGCAATTAATCGGAGGTGACCCCATTAGATAGCAACTCACTGGGTTGACAGCAAAAAAACGATGGAAAACTATCAACAAGTGCTTGATAAGGGAAAGGAATATCACGTGGTTGTTATTAGCTTGAACCACGGTGGCCACAACCAAAACATAATGTTGTTGGTTCATAGAAAATCAGGAACAGGACATGCATGGCAGAATCAAGCGAGGGAGAAAAAGTACAAATGTCCACGAAGTCAATGCTCCAAGTTCCTTCTCCTATACAAAGGAGTTATTTTTGCCCTCCTCTAACAGTTGTGTTTCTGCTAGTGGAACGCTAATTATCACCCAAAACTACAGCAGCTGTCCTGGTACAAATTTTGTTTGATTTTACTTGCAGCGTTCCTTCTCGCTAAGTGGTGATTAATAAAATGTCGCTAGAACCACCCCACCTACGTGTGTTACAAGGTCAATCAAGGTTTGTGATGCGTCCTCCAGGTCGGTTATTGCGCGATTGAGTTTGTTCAACTAAGTGCAGTGTAAAAAAGCGTCGTTAACGGCACTTGCTTGATGAGGCTGAAGAAGAGCAAAACTGGTAGTGGGCTGTCGAAGAGCTTTCAGCAAACATATGAGTAGTAAGCTTGTTCAAGACTCGAAAAATTTACCACAAAGGTGCTGGATTGCTCTGAAAATATCGTGGTAATTTTTGTTGCCAATCGAAGTAGCGCATAAATCCCGTTAGGCCGGCTAGCTTCAGCCGTTACTTGAGCCTTCTGCTGCCTAACTCTTGAAGTCACCCGAACATGGATGTTACTTTCTTATTCCGCCTGAGTTGTTTCAGTAAGGCAGAAGAGGATTTGTCGCTTTCAATGTTGACTGGCAACATAGGTCAATACAGAATTGCAAAGCTACTCTACTTTTCAGAGTACTGAAGGTGCAGAGTTATAGAAAATTGAGATTTCCACATATACAGCTATCGCTATTATTGCGCCGAAGTGTTCGAGTGAGTAGTACCTTTGCTAAGGCCTCAAAACCGATTGGATGGTTGCAGGATGGTTTGATTGTGAGGAAGCTGTTCGAGAAATACTCGCAATTTGGCATTTCAAAGAGCCAAAAGGGGAAGCATTTGTTTTTAAAAAAGATGTCGATGTCGTCCAAACTACGTAGTCAGGCCAGGCCTCGAGCCTTTTGGGGAGTTGTGTCGTTTTTCAGTGCAATGTTGGTTTAAAGGAAACAGTTTGATCTGCTCAGATCGCATGCTACAAAGCAAAAACTCTGTCGGCAATTACAATGGAGGATATTCTGGCGTATGTCTAGAGCTGCCTCAACACCTAATCTTTGCAAATCACTTCGCTTTGCTTAATGAGTGCGCAGATGACGTTTTTGTATTTCTGAATGCTTATTAACTGCTCCTGATCACTAATTCGCCAAGTTCATTGGCCTTTATAATTTAATACATTGAATTGGTTGTTAAACATAAATTCAGTCTTCGTGGCATTATAAGACTGTATAAAATACGGATGAAATTTGTTCATCGTTAAGAAGGTCTTGATCAGAGGGAGTAGATGACAGTAACCAGTCTTCGCAATCGAGCAACGCAATATGTATTCTGGGTAGTGAACTGTAATCGCATGTCGCTGCATGAAGCGTGATTGCGCATGAGTACTTGGATAAAAAAATACCTCACTGCACGGTAGCAAAAGGGGTGTTCGGCGAAATGGAAGAACCATTTTTAATCCATTATCTCATCAGACATGCGTGTGAGGCGGCGATTCATTATCTGGTCTTCTTGTGTAGACAAACAATGGGAACGAACAACAACCATTCAGACGAACAACACCGAACAACTAGTGTTACTTCTCATCATCGAAATGTGTTGGCGAGTGCATGCATCCCGAAGCCGAATAACAGTCAGTTTAAGGATAATAGAGGGGGCAGATTAAACCGAGATGGTAAGAAACAAAATTTTCATCCTTTCTTGTAGTCACTTAATTTCAAACTGTCCTTAAACCGTGAATCCGGCAAGCGATTGTTTTGGTTGTTTTTAGGCAAACTAAGGATTCTATTGCATATTCTGGTAAAGATGTTGTGGCAGTCTTTAATTTTTTGAATTACTCCATGAGTTCAGCAAGCAGTCATAGTAAAATGTTTGTGAGTTTCGGAAAGACGCTTTTCGTTCAGTCATCTGGAGAGCTTTTTAGGTGGTTTTCTCTTTTGTGCATCAAAACAAAAAAAATTTCGCGACTGTATAATCAATACGCCCAATTGTCTCTTTTACGGATGACTCACTATTTCCAGTTTACCAGATTTACTGGGTTGGAATAGGTGTCCCAATAAAACAACTATGGTTTATGTTGTTGATTAAGTGCAAATAAAACGTTAAAACTGTACTGTTAACACCGTATGCCTTAGCTTTAGTATAGCGCTGTTATACCATTACTACACTTCCATGTGTGAAGCACGAATTAGATTGTGGATAAGCTTTATTTCAATTTTGAATGGAGGTGTATTTTGCAAGGAACAGTCACTTGACTCAAAGTTGAAAGCGTTTCCAAAAGACTGTGCAATGGATGATTTTAGGACGTTACCGCGTTGTCACCAAGGTGATGGAATACACTGCATTTCCCCTAACGGCATAAAATATACCGTGTTAATCTTTCATCCTGCTAGCGTGGTCCGTCTGTGGTTAAGAGCCGAGAGGCATTCTATAGCCGTTCCGTTCTTCTTTGGAATAACGCACAATGCACAACTGTTATAGTTTAAATGTAAACCGTCGTTTAGCTGTAACATCCATTTGGTGCATAGCTGCCGTGCCACCCAAAAGAATGATGGCTGAGATACTACCAGGCTGTGCAAGCCTAGACAGAAGCAGTCAAGATTCAAGTGTTGGATTTGACTCGCAGGCCTTTTGATTAATAACTTCGCGTCATAACCATTCAGTTTAGAGGGACTTCTGAGGATTCTTCATGCTAGAATTTGCTCATTATCAGACATGGTGAAGTTAAGCGATACACTGGGCAGCGGTTGGAATTGCATAATGTCTGGACGTTGGTGCGCCAGTTAAAATATGTTCAAACTTCTATCCGAAACTTTGTGTGTCCAAACTGCCTGGCTTTACCGCTGCTCCTCCTCCGACAATAATATTTTCAGCTCACCATATGCAGTGTGCTGCTGTATGCATGTATGGGATTACCTGTAAAAACGAAATTGACCTGAGAAAACATTGGATGCCTGATGTTTCCAAACTTCACTTTTTTGTTTTTCAGAATGAGACTTATCTATATGTTTCTTGAGTCTAAACCAACAGCCACAAGAAGTTTGATCTTACTGGTACCATAGGGTATCCTGATGCGAGCCGTCGTAAACTGATGTTATTTCCTCAAACTGTCTCTGTCTTTTATATTTATATGACACAAACAATCATAAATTTAAACAAGACACAAAACATTTGCAGCTAAAATGAGGCTATTTCATGTCGGAATCAGGTGGTGACTGTACAAGCTTCAACTTTCCTGAGGGAAGATAAACTGGTATGTGCGCCACACTGCACAATTTGTCACCCAGTCGATATTTTGCCCAGTTTATGTTTACTAACCTACACACCCAAACCAGCTAGAGGAACCAACCACACGTGACTATTTCGTGGATGAAGGTACCATGTGAACCAAACATTTCCAGCACTATTTGATTTAATGATCCCAACAGAAACACGTGGCTAGGCACTTCATTTATTGCTTGCGTGGAATATATGAATAATTTATTACTGTCAGAATTTCCCCCATGAAATCTATCACCGAGGCAAAGTAGTTTTAAAACAACAGAAGATTAAGTTTTTCAATCCTTAAAACGAACTAAATGTCTTGTGATTTACAGCGATATCAGTAGGCAAATTTTGTAACGATTTTCCGAAGTTTTTTTACTTCCTTTTGCGTCCAATTCACATATGTTCTCAGCCGACATCACAGTGTATCCGGTCTTCACCCAACTAAAACACATTCAAAACTCACAGATAACGTACAATTCGACGTGGTGTTTATTCACCTACACAACTCACGTTTGTGTTCATTTCAAGACACAGCTATTCATGAAAACCTGTATAGTTATTAATTTCGCAAACCATAGCAGCTTTAAGCCTTATTTCTTAAAACTAAATTTTACTGCTTGTACAGTGGTATGGTTTGTGTACGACTTTTTACTCGTTCACTTGCCTGTGCTCAGTACAATATTTGGATTTTTAAAACTCTACTTTTCGGAAACGGTGGGATGCAGACAAACTGAGGCTCATCATCTGAAAGCAACAGGTGACACTGAAAATGCAAGTGTCCCGTCCATCCTTCGCCAATGCCCATGAAGCTGTCATATTCAATAACTAACGCTGTATTCTGATTAGATGCAACTGACGTAGGGTGACGGAAGTAAATATGTAGGACAGAGGCGACTATTCATCCAAATGCACGTATGTTTCAGGATTGAAGGTTTCATATTCACATATTGGGCCTTTGAACTTACTTTTTTCGAATTCAACCATGGCGGATAAAAGATTACAGTTGTTAAAAACAGGCTATTAGAGAGTCTTTCTCAGCAACAGCTAGATAAAGAATTAGATATGTAGTTCGACAAATATCGTGGCAGTTTGAATAGTTTGTTAAAATTCATATGTGCTCAGCATGTGCTGATGGAATGGCGGTAACACGCTCGCCTCGCACGTCAAAAGTGCCGAGTTCAAACCCCGACAAGGCCAAGGATGTGCAGTGCTGATGAGCTTTATTGAGAGAGAAACCCAAACCCAGTGCATTCCCCTTTGACGTGGACTCACCAGAATGATTGTGCTAGGATAGGAGGACAACTGTTCAGACAAGAATGATGAGAGCGTGAATACATATATTTGTGTAATAACTTTTTGGACGGTTTATATTGTAGCAGATTTCTACGAGGTTAACTGGTGTCAGCTTGTCTAATTACGTCAAAAATATGTATCTAATAATTTTGCTGATATGTTAAGTTACATTGTCTGCATGGAAGATATGAGTGCGGACGTGGCTTTGCTGACCATCAAGGTCGATGGTCGAGTCTAACCTTTTGTAGTGTGCAAGAGTTCGAACTTTGCAAGTGGGATGTTCTATTCGGAGGAAGAAAAACTAACTCCATATTTTCACTGGAATTCGTGAGTGGGCTTCTAGTAAACTTGAGGAAAACAAGGAGACTCTCGTCACCTCAAAATATGGATCATTTTTCAACTGCACCTTTGACACATCCTCTCAAGAGGAGTGCAGAACACACTTTCTTGGCGTACAGTCACTTTTTGAGCCGAATGTTTAAAAAGACGTTTTTCTGTCAATGTGAACCCGCTAAATGGTTTTGTTGTACTTAATTGGGATGAATTATACTATCTGCTCATGCAGCTAGAACAGATACCAACTCAGTCGTTAAATTCTAAGGGCATCTGTTCCTCCAGGTTGCATCCAGATATGGTTGTCCTTGACTTTGATCGGACTGAGGACTGTTCGGTCCTCGTTTACTGAATGCCTCTAACGATACGGAACTAAGTGAGAGTTGTCTGTGGGGGCTCGAAAATGGGCATGAAGTAAAATGATGAGGGTGGTGCACTAAGAGGGTGGTGATTGTTTAATAACAGCCACTTGTTTCTCACCAACAGAAAGGATGCTTGGGCACTGCAGTCATTCCAGAATCCCAGAAGTGCCAAAGCCGAATAGCCATCAACAACCATGCTAGTGTTTTTACATTGTTGATGGGTCCGTCATGTGTAAAAACATATGCTAGACTAATTTTCCGCTCTAGAATAAATAGTGCAATTTCACAAAGCATAAAATCAAAAGGTAAACGAAAATAATAGTACCCATTTCTAACCACAAACTGAGCCGTAGCACATGAGAGAAAGCCTTTCAAACTGTAATATGTTCACTGACGCATAGTTGGAGGGATATTTTTAGGGAAATGATACCCAATAAAATGGCTCCATCATTTAGATCACATATGCTGCAATAATATGATTCCTATATGATCTCGTCAGGCGAATACACACAAACAACATTATGGCTCGAATGACGAGCATGTTACAATAAAATTGGACAGTAATATCAGTCGGTAATGCTTTCTGCAGATTGGAGGGCCACTTATAGATCAGTGCTGAATATACCTTGACTTCGGCGGTTTGTAAATCAGCTTTTCACGCAAAGCTCCTGATGAGTTTCTGAGGCCATCCGACGAAATGCACTCACAACGAGTGAAGCAGTTGTACTTTGACTATGACAACCAACTCTTTTTCACCCAAAGCGTCACTTGAAAGCGTCTGTCTCGTCAGAGTTCACAAACCACCCGAGTCAGAGTATCTCTAACATCTATCCGCCAGTGACTTTCCAATTTGTAGAAGTAGTTAACTGGCTAAAGTCACTAACCAGGTGTATTGCAACGTGCCTTCCCTCTGAGCTCTTATATTATTTATGTGTTTGCCTGACGAGACCATATCAAAATTATGTGTCGTAAATGGCATATTTACCATATTTTATACATAAGAACATTTCACTCAAGGAGTGAAAACAATCGGAACTATTCAGTTAGTGTGACAACTGATGGAACTAACGGTAAAAACCATAGTAGTTGATGTGAAAATAAGATGTGGGATTTCTAAATCTTTTGGCATATGTACGAAAGGCATTCCCGCGCCTCTGGAAGAACGGTGTACTTTCAAAATTAGCAGTACATTTTTTACAGCGAAGTGTTTTTTGCTGTGTTTGTTTGGTTCTTCTCCAGTGGTGACCCTTCCAAGTGGTAACTCTAGTGAAAGAAACCGTAAAACCATGGCTTGTGGATGACCGTATCCATTACACTTGAAGAACCTTGCTGAAATAGTTCTATCCTTTACGAAAATACCATTGAGGCTAATGTGGTGGTTCTAACCTCAAGGTATTGCTACACTAAAGGTTCAGCCTAAGACTAAGTCAGCATCGGAGCGACGATGAAAACATAAGGTTTCACTAGCTCCACTTTACCACTTGGCCATCACATTAAATGTCTTTTAACAATAACCAGTTCGTCACTTTGACGAGTCCTAGAGGGTAAAAACTCGGTTTATTTTGCTTTGCTTAGCAAGCGAACCGAGATCAGGGCCGCAGAATAAACTGTTACCTTCTTGTACGAGGGTCGTTTTTTCATGTTTGAGTACCGGGACCATATTATGGCATGAAGGACCTACACTGCACAAACCTGGATTGTAAAAACCGCCTCTCCCGGATAATTTCTTGGGTTGCGATTTTCCGTAAAGAGAGAACGCGGGTTTCAAAGTTTGGAACGTTGGGAGGTATCAGAAACCGTTCCTTTCTTTCAATTGTTGCTCGATTTGTCTTGTTTAGGGATACATTCTGTATTGTCTAGATTGAAATCCGTATTGACAGTAAGTAACAGTAAACAACGCTGAACAGCTCACAAGCTAGTCCATCCAAATCAGGTCTGTCCAACTCAACTGACCTTACTACAAGAAATTAAAAAAACTTCCTTCAGATATTCATTGCCAAGTTTCTGTTCAGAGGGGCTTTGGAGTAGACTGTTGTGGTGTTTTCGCGCTAGCCTCACATTACTGAACAGCATTTGTCCCGTTTGCCAGTGTCTTTACTAAGAAATTTGCAGTTGTATTAATATCCAACTGCACCTCTCGTCCCTGTTTCGTAATTTCTTTACCGTATTCTTCTCGGCCCACCTCGTAACTGTCGCAACCTCTGGAACTGTTCCGTCAGAAGTATGTAAACTAAAAGTAAGAGAGTGGAAAGTAGTGGGAAATCAGAAAACCACCACACTCTCAGGAGAAGCTAAACAGAATCTTAATTTTATTCTGCCTCAAAGGAGGACATTTCTCATTTTTTTAAATCGACAATTTTGATTGCTTAAAGTTCGTTTGGGTTCATTTGAGCTCAAAACTATAACATTTGAAAAGGAGAATCAATGCTTATTTCATCGGGTAAATGTAATGAAAAAAAGCTAGGTGGTAACAATGTCGAGTGTCAGTTAGAAAGTCTGTTGACACAAAGTTCTATGATCTGGGGAATTCTCTAGTTCTCTATGATTTTCTCTAGTTACACAGACGGCAGTGTCACTCAGATTTCTTTACTTTCAACCGTTGCTATCCGTTGGTTACGTATCACATATGTGGATAGTGGGTGAACTGTTTATTTGAGCTGAAGAAAAACATTAAGTGTCGGTCTGTTGTGTCCAGCCCCAGCTACTATTCAAAACAAAAGCTTTGTCCACTACCCGCTCATAATCACACTACGTACGTACCACATACGCGCCATGCCTTTGAGCTTCTTTAGTTCATTACCGTTTAAGGGGTAACCCAAATAAAATGACGTTAGCCCAGCCGAACAAGAATAAACTCACTGATAGTGAGGCGCAGGACGGGTTCCTTACTAAGCGTGCGTCAGTAACATTGAGGTGGCTTGTAATGTGCTCAAGAATCACCTGCATCATAAGCCTGTTTATAAAGCCTTATCGGAGCTTTCTGTTTACTTTGCAAGCTCTGGAGTGGGCAGGCGAGAGCCGTGGCTTTAAATTTACGTAAGTGTATTTTCTTCTTTTCTTAGCGACTTCATGAATAACGAAATTAGCATACTTAAAAATCACGCTCATTGGTGTCCACATTAACGTAGGTTCTACATCCGTCTTCCTGTATTTAACCGGCTATTTCGGTTGATTTGTAGGTGACGAAGAAATTTTGAATTTCTAATAAGGATTTTATCTCGCAGCGTAGTCGAGCTACGTTGAATAACCTCGCACAATTGTACAGTCGTTCGTTCCACTTTTGTTGGAAATCATCAGCCATGCGCATCCAGCGAATCATTAGAGAGACTCCAACCAGCCATACTTTGGACAGTAGTTAAACACTGCACTATTAGCCGGTGGAGCAACATCATGACTGACGCACTCAGATAGCAGAGAGCTGTATCCTTTGATTGTTCGGTGCACTTAGCCTGATTTTGTGTCATCTAAAGCAACCCAGCCAGACGGAGAACCTATTTGAGTTTGTGAATTCTCCCCCAGCAAACTACCTTTGGCTGGACCGGAATTATGTCTCATTAGAGCTCATTAATGGGGCATACCCTTGATCCTGACTGATTTCGAACTGCAGTGTTCTTATATCCAGAACAGGGGTATTTACTGCTAGTTTAAAAGAGCTTACTAAAAATTTATCCGTCTGTCCAGGAAGGTATATTCGCACATAATGTCAGCATTGTCGTGTAAACCAACCAGAGTAAGTGCACCAGGATAAAAGGACTATTCATCCACGTAAAGCAAAAAGTGCTTACCGTACTGCTACTACATAAGAGAACGCCCAATGTGGGAATTTAGGTGAAGCACACGCGCCAACTGAACAGTAAAACTGGATGTGACGTTATCTTCATACTGAACAATTTGTCCATATTCACAGGCAACATAAACTACCAATGTATCAATCTCATAAGACAGGCATTTGCTTCACTTGGTAGAAAAGTTTTGAATCCGTTTGGAAACAAGACAACAAATTGGCCGTAAATTAAGGGACTGCACAATTTTGGTGATTCTCTGGCCTTCATTTCTTTTTGCATGCAGATACAATAAATCAGCCTTTTTAACTGACCTCCGCGGAAAGATCGATCTCAATATGCGTCTTTACCAGTGAGCAAAACAAGTAAGAATGACGAGTAAGCAATTATCACATAGTAGCGATCTCCGCATAGCTTTTCTACAGAAATTTGAACCACGTAAACAAATACATTATCCTTATCCTTGGTCGGCAGAACCTACATCTTCCGAGGACATTTTTGACAGAAAAAACTCTGCATGTTTGTAGCAGATCGATGCACTGGTCAGTGCTGACTGCCTCTATGAGGATGAAGGAATCCACATTTCCACAAATACGGTTTGGTAACATGTGCAAACGAGGTATTGATTAGTGTTTCGTAACCATTCGACCTAGACTGCCATGGTCCCAGACAAACCCAATGCTGATGGAGGTGGACCGAAGGCTTGCAAACCAACGTGCAGAAAGCTTCACAGTCTTAAGAAACCTGAGTAAATACATTTTAAATTTCCGAAAAAATAATCCACCTCGGTTAGTATTTTATTGTAATTTAGTCAACAGTGGTCTACTGACTTGCCAAACCAACTACACGCTAGGGTCTCAAACTTGTATAGTCTCCTGATCAGAGGACGGCACCCCTCGGAAGCAAAGGAACAGATTACTTATGAACCCCACAACCCAAATGCAATCTCTGAGCAATTGTTAACCCCCCGAATAACTAGAAGCTACCCTCACTATTTATGCAATACTTAGATTACGGTTAATCAGTGACAGGTACGATAAACAAGATATTTTGAAGTGAAGGTTGCAACACTCTGGCAATTTGTCTTTGCTTAACTCACAAGAATGGAACACCACTCAGTGTTGAAATCGAGTGTTTTAAAAACTATGATGTGAAACAACATATAATTAATAATGATAAAACAGAGTTAGCGTGGTCAGGTTTTCGAACGTTTGATACGTCTTCCTATGGCTTTGGATGTGCTTAGTACACCAGGTCAACCGTAATTTGCAAAGCACTTTTTTGTCAGGGAGCGAATCCAACGGTGAACAACTGCAAGCTGGCAAAAATCGTCATTAATAAAAAGGTGATAAGAATGATAGTTCGCTCTGTGATGTGAAGAGAAGAGACTTTCAAGTGGCAATGCTGAATGAAGACAGATGTCGCACTGAACAGTCATTTGCCGTCTGCAGTCAAAATCAAGGCGCACAAATGCATTTCCAGGTCCAAGGAGACGTTACCTATGTACCACATCTGTCGTCTTTGAGTCATATGGTCAGAAGAAAAAATCTCGCGTCACACAGGTCACCAACCCAGAAGCCAGCCAAAACCGTATCATGTAAGATGAACGGCGTAATCGGACGATAATTGGCTGAACCAACAACCTGAAGGCTGTGGGCATGAATCTCCCTAAATATCCCTTTGATGTTCACCGTTGGTGACTCCCAACAGAAATGAAAGGTTTAAACCTTGTCTGTTGCCTTTGGAGGTAGATTCCACATTCAGTAGACAGTCTTATTCACTCCTTCACAAACCTTCGGTCAGATAAGAATATTTTTGCCACCACTTGGTACATCTTTTGTATTGCAAAAGGGCTCTCTTTGAATTAAAGTCACGGGTTTTCTTGTCACCAGATGCTAACCATGATCAGAGGTAGGTAAATTCAATGAAACCATGGTAAACGGGAAGAGGTAAAAGCAATTCAAGAGTTGTTTGAAGCTGTATTTGGGCGAACTGATGTGTACGCACTTTCGAGATTGGAAAGTGCGTGCAATGTCAAGTCACGTGACCAATTTTCCCACAGTGCACAATTCCGGCACACGAATTCATCGGAAGTTACCCAAAGCGACTTGGAACACTTTAAAAAGGGAGTCTGTTTGGTTATTTGGGTGCTGGCATGACGAGGGGATGGTGAAACTTATTCATAAAATCGTGAAGCACGAGATATGCCAGTTATGAGGATGCTTGCCTGGTTCTCAGCTAGGTCTCTCGTATATACTTACTCGCAGATGTGCTTCTCCGCACTTGAAGCATGGCAATACAGGCACACGCAACCAAATATTGTAGGCTATAATCAAATCGAATGGGTCACCGGTGTCTTGTGAAATAACGCTGACCTGTTTTCCTGTTTGGTAGCATTAAAATATTTCTAGAACGCCCATCAACTGGCCACTTCGGTTTCAGAGATAAAGATAACCGTAAAAGCTGTTACCCAAGCAGTTAGAGAATTTCCCAAGTAGAGTGAGAGGGCAGCCTCCTTTCTTTTGCTGGTTGTGAGAGACCACCTCAGACCTGTTTGTTTCACAAGGTCATTCGGTTTGTAAAACGAAAGAAACTATGGGTAATACAACTGTCTGTTCTGGAGGTTTCGCTTGGAGAACCGCTAAACTGATCTTTTCCTGAAGGTTATGTCCCACAATAGGAAATAAAAGGTGAATTTAGAAAAGTCGAGAGAATGCATATTTCACAGAAAAACTGCTGCCTTAATCTTGCGTACCTTAGAGCTCATACTGTTCATGATGCACAAAGTCCGCTAATTTCGGCGAATCCCATGATTTATCTAGCCGTTAACTCAAACAGAGCAAAGCAGTTTGGCGAAAACAGACAGGTGTACATCAGGATAGTCTTTTCTGCCATCCACATCGTAGATGCTAGAAGCCATATAACGGCGAGTAATATTCATAAACCGTATCGAGGAGTCATATGAGCTTGGTTTTATTTCTGTCATCATCGGAAACCACAAAATGTTGAGTGCATCTGAATAAGATCGGAAGAATTGGAGAGTCAAGCCTCGTCAATAACCGGTATTACACCACTGCACTGCTTAGCATGCTTAGGCTAGCCGCGGCATTCTATGGCAGGGTACAGACACCCGAACGCTCGTCACATAGGTTGAATGAATGATGTTTTTCGTCTCTTCTGAGATGGATAATAACCTTAATAACCCAGACACATCCATAAGTTTATAGTTTCCCTGAGTGAAATTTTTCCACTTAGGAATCGCGAAGCATAGTAGAAGCTCCCAAGTTTGAGACACCCATTTACAACGACGCTAAGATGGAGCTCTGTAGAAATGGAAATATTACACGGCGAAACTGGCCTGAGTTGCCCTAGAATAGGTTATTTTGAAACAGCTTTGTTCAAAATTCGCTTGTGATAAAGTCTCATAGTCTTTAAAAATAAACTTTGTTCTTGTAAATTTCATTAGGCTTTTGGAACTTTTATAACCCTCTGATTAAACTTTGTGACACTGAAGTTTTAGCTTTTGTTGGCCCCTGGAATGGCCAAGCCATTGATCATTGCAGTTTTGTTTTCGAGATGTGCCACTGTTTTACGACGCAAACTTTGACACGTCCTATAAAATTCGGCGGAGTTATTCGATGTTTTGCATTCACGGGCAAGGTTTTACCACTATGTCGCAGCTATGGAATATTTACCTATTTTAAACGGTCTTCAGATTTTTTTTGTGTTACTCAAGATGGAACCCTTGGGTAGATAACATATTTAATATCAGTTATTGTTAATCGCTGTGCTTCTGCCTAATGACTTCAGTGAAGCGCCAACGTACATTCCACAGTTGCTCACACTTTGAGATCGTCCAAGATAATCCGTGACAGTAGCTATATCCTAAGCGCGAGTTAACCATGCTGCTGCTTAGCCGCTTGTGACTGAAGGGCTAAGTGTTGAAACTACTAGCCGGAGGTCGGGGACTCGAAACTCCCTGAAATTATGTGAGTTGCGTACTGTTGGTGACTTCCAGTAAGGATGAGACAGCTGTTCGGCACTTCTTGGCTTTTCAGCATTGATTGTCTTAACTTACAGGCCAAAATCTCCATTGAAAATCTTCGACTATCCTCACACAATCAAAAAGAACAGTGCATAACTAAAGCTGGTTTAGAAAATCGTAAAAGGACCATATCCAAGTGTACACAATACGAATTGAAAGATATATCTTAGTTAAAATCAAGCCGCTGAGCTTTTGCTCATCGAAGGAAATTTTCGTCAAAGTGACCAATAATGATAACTGGGGCGTGTAACGTGGATGCATATGAAACCAAAAGGTGAGTAGCCTACAGTAGCCACAGCTGCGCTCATTAGTGCGAATCCCTCGTGACTTTCAAAGCGTTCCAGACGTTTATAGTCTCCATATACTTAATCCACAATGACGGGCTGAATCACATGGGAAGGTATGATACAGAAACGTGACGCGGATTTTTAGCCTTTGGCTGTAAGATAAGTTAATGGGACTCTCACTCGGTAAGCGGGAGTCTAATGGCTTGATTCCAATCCAACAGAGCAACTAGGCTGATTTTAATCTAGATTTCATCTCCCACCTAAAGTTAGTCTATCCTGAAATACCGAAACTCACTATAAACTGGTTTCAGCTTTATATGAAATAATCAGCAGTGTGATTCTCACAACGCTGTAGCGAGAACCTACCTATTACTATTCTCTTGGCCAAAAGCTGAAGGTGCGTTTGATTTATTCTCTCTTAGAGAATATAGCTGCATTAGTCTCCCATCATGCAGTTTGATTAAATTTACGTTTGGTTGATTGACGTTTCAAGTGGTGACTTCTCAGACGGAAACCCCAGGCAAATTTTGCATTTTTTCAGTTGATTTTTCATAGTTTGGAGATTATGGTTATAATAACACATCAATAGGGCACTATGCTGCCATTTTATTCAGCGTTTCCTCTCTTATATTTGTATAGCCTTTTAATGGGCAACTCCAAGGGATTTGACTTTTTTTCCGACTCCTGAAAGTTTTTTTACTCTGTGACAGAAACTTCCATGTTTGCTTAAACTCCTCACTGACAGAATTGACCTGTTGCTACAAGATGTTGCTGGCCCGGTAACCGATCCAAAATACCTTATACGAGTAAACCCGCTGCCGAATAAATCAATCTTGTTGCTTTAGTGCGGAGAATGTCTCCCCACCAAGTGGATTGCAAACATTATTTTCTCAGCGCTAGTGAAAAAATGCAATGCCCACTGTGCTTTTGCGAAGAGAAGCCGCATTCATCCATGTTCGGTACAATCCTCAAACGGTGTAAGAACGGTGTAATTGTTACAGTCCTCCAATGACTGACGCTGCACTAGAGGTCTTCTATTCAAGTATTGGAAGCTCAGCACTAAGGTGGAAATAAAGCGAGCTGATAGCTAATCTTTATGTTGCTAGTTTACAGACAAAAACAATAAACCCGTAAGCTTAGTCTATGAAAATTTTACGTAATTCATTCAATTACCGCACGAACTGTGGATTGTTCTTGAAAGAAATTCGTCAGGCTATGTGAGTGTGCTCTAAAACGTTATTTAATTTCTGGCTACCTCTATACCACTATCAAGTCTACTGATTAGTCATTTTTTCAGTTATCACAAGTGACTAAAACTCACAAGCTTTTCCAAGCCCACGAGATGCAACAAAATATACTCATGCATAGCCCTATCAACGGCGCAAAAGGCGGGTGCAAAATACCTGGATGGCCCCCAGTTAAATTTGAATATGTTCACCCCTTTCGAGTCTACTAATACGCTTTACTCATGGATAATTACGTCTTAGAAATGCTGCCTTTCTTGATTACAAAATGAACTATGGGTTTTTGATAAGTGCTGTAACTTGCAGTTCCCATGGATTACTGAAAACTTGTTTTACACTATAACATGATTCTTCGTGTAAAATAAAGTTCGGGACACTAAAAATCAAAACTCTGTGTCATGCAAACCAGTAATGCTTTTCGGCTTACCTCATAAGAGATGAATTGCTTTTTCAGTTACAGTAACACTTCCGCTAACGAGACAGTTAGGTTTCCACCGAGAAACTGCTGAGACTTGTATATTTTTATTGCTCATGGAATGTGAACTGATTAGATTGCTTTCCCAAGTACTTCGAAACAAACGCACCCAGTTAATGGTCGCTCAATTTTAATGGAAAAAGGATAGGTTATGATCTTTTGTGTGGCATGCATGGTCAGACTGGAGATTCCACATAAAACCAACGAAAGCCGACTACAGACAAAAAGCAATCGCAATTTCGCATAGTCATAAAGTAGATCGATCAACCGAAATGTGTTTCCTAATCTTCGTCATGTTAACGTGAAATATTCGAAACTGTGTCCGTGCAGGTTAGACTTTCGAAACCTCGTGTGATTCAAATAAAACTCAGAGGCTAATGGTATCATACCTTATGAAAGCAAATTTTATGTGCGCTAATTGTTCAACGTTACATGTGTGTGCATAAAAGGGAGTAGACGTAAACTGTCTATGGAAACTGACCTTGCTGGTTGCGTCAGACACTCCAGGTTGAAAAATTATCAACAGCTGCAGTGTATCTGTTCACGGTGCTGTCAGCTGTGTGTGAACGTGAGGGAACAGGAGTCGAAACGTTTCTGTCCGAGACTTGATTGCTTTCCCAGACGAAAACATCATTGAACGAAAATATATTGCCATATGTGATTTCGGAATACAAAGACATTTCAATCATTACGTTAGCTATCCCAGGCAACTTAACTTGCAACTCGGTTTGCTTTAATCAGTTTTTGTTTCCCAAACTAGTATGGTCTACCTTAATACAGAAATCAGTTATATTATCTGTCAGCTTTGACACTCGGATCGAAAGCTTAGGTGTCAATTTGGGTACAAATGTATATTTTTACGATCAGAGTGTTCTGTAATGGTGACTCACGTAGAAACCTCATTAAAGTAAGTATTTTTTCAAGCACCAATCTGAAGATTGATTGAGTTCTTCTCTGCAGATGGATTTCGGTCCACCGGTACCAGTCTACCACGCTGTCAAGTGGCCTCTTCACTCGAATTCTGTCTAACTTCTAACATCACTGATGGAGGTGGAGTAACATTTTGATGCGTTCTTGGAATTACTTTGTTATCGGAATTCTCAAGTAGCAGTTCATACAGAGCACTTAACGCGAATTATTGTTTGCAGACTGCCCAGATCTCGCCGTTTGTTTACTTATTGTTTAGTTGTTGCTGATTGCGGAATTTGTAGAATTCAAGTTCACGCCACTCTGATTTGGAAAGTTGTCCTCCTGTCCTGGCGCAATTATTCTGGTTAGTTCACACCAAAAGGGGGAAGCACTGGACACCAGTTTTGCCGTCATCAGCGGTGCACATCCTTGGTTGTGCTAGGGTTTGAACTCCGGGCATCAGCGCAAGAATAATTTCGCCAGGACAAGATGATGAACTTACATATGAGAGTGATGTGAAGGCAAATTCTACAAATCCGGCAGCCACCAATAACTGATCCATAACTGTCCAGCAAGTGATCGAAATCACAGTGACATCAAGTAGACTTACAAAATTAGTCACCTGGTGGTATATCGCCAGCTCCAAGGTTAATAGCCTGAAAACGTGTTTTACAGCACTTACAAAACAAGGATGGCCAGGCGAATGCAGATCGAACAGGTGAGTCTACCGGACAAAGCACAGCTTGTTGAGGTACTTAGTCTAAGGTGGCTTGAAGAGCCCCTCAATTTACTTGCGAAGGTACTCGAAGGTACAATAAAGTTTTTGATCGACATACCACAGCATGAATTTCAATGGCAAAGGATATTTGTTGCTGAGAATAAACCAAGCCGATCGCCTTTGGTGAAGAGATGTCCACTCATAACGACCATTATCACCAAGAACAATACTTCGTGACAGAGTCTGTGGTTAGAGCAGGGTTGGACCAACGAAAGCATTTGAATAATGTGTTGAGCGCGGACCATTCATACCGGCAAACTTTACCGGTTTCTCTCCTTTGGCACGTAGTTTCTTTGCCCTTACGTCTGGGCCAGGGACAACGCATGATTATAAATAAAATTTTAAAATTTTAAAATTTTAAAATACGTGTATGTGAATGAAAACAATTTCGCCGTAACCAACGTAAAGGTCCTCGATAGCTTGTTAATTTTAGTTTGGCTCTGAATAGACTCTGTGAGCTGAAACCCATCCGTTTATGTGCCACACAAGACATTTGGCTAGCCAAGGTGGATTATGTCGAAACCGTAGTTTAGCTAACGGTCTAACCGTCAAACCAATAAATCCCGATACCAGGGATATAGACATTAAAGTGGCCTGACGAGGCAACAGGTCTTTCAACGGTCATCTAACCATACGACAGCCAGTGAAAGTGACTTGTGTGTGAGCTGGTGATGAATTTGAGTGTCCTCGTGAGCTCGTGTTTGAAAGCCTGAATGACTGTAACCCCATTGTACAGCAAGCACCTTACTTGCGCTCCAGCTGTTACGGTTCTCGTTGTTCTTGACTGCGTATTTCCTTTTAAGAATTCCTGAAAACTGCCTTTGTTAAAAGGGTGTCTGACATCGATTCGGTGTCTTCTTGCAATGCACCAGGTAAGTGTACCCTTAACGCTTCCTTAATAAGACACCGCACTAAATCTTCTTTCACTCCAGTGGAACCCAAGCTAAGGAAGTAGTTGCAGTAGTGGTTTTCAGTTGCGGCGAAGGGGGTTCTCATTTAAATGTATGCTTAAAGAGTTAGGTAAAGTCATACTTTGCAGTCAGGTTAAGGAAGGATAATTTAAAGTGATTTGCTGTGTAAATTGGTTTATATATATATATATATATATGACTTGGTATAGACAGAAAGATATCTGATTTTTAATTGCGATGTTTATGCGGAGGCAATAGCAATCCTCTGTTCCCTAACAGAGTGAATGCTCTTTGTTCCTTCAACTTTAATTTATATCTCAATATATTTTGGCTATTTGCTGGTGCAGCGGTGAACTTTTTGATTTGCCGGTACACGCTGGCATCTGATACTCAGTGTACATGGGGGAGCCTAAAAACGAGTTGGATCTCCGAAAGAATTCTTAGGAAATTACTTCACCTCAGCCCTGTTCAGGATGGAGGACGCTTTGCTGTCATAGAAGGAAGTGTCTGCCCTCTTAGAGCTCGGCAGAGGAGCAGGACGTCTTCATGGTGCATTTAAGCACACTTTTACCATATTTACCCAAATCAACAAGAATACAACTATCCCCTGTGGTAGATCGCCTGCCTATTCACTCCACCTCAGACAACAGGTATGAGCATAAGTGCTCGTGAATGAGAAGACTGGAAATGCATATCACTTTGCCCTCTAGGGAACCTACATAGATCACTATTCAGATCGGCTAGTGAATTTGAAGACCTCTTTATGCTAAAGTCTCCTTCACGTCCCAAAGTGCACCGGAACGTGAGACTGTGTCAAACCAAACCGTCATGTCCCTGGCGGCGAATGTGGCTATCCGAGTCACTGCCCGGAAAGATACAGCTTTATTTTTGACCTTACCTTGACAGAACTTGGCGGGGATGCGATTCTACACTCGTCCTATTCTGAAGCGATGGTATCTCCCAAAATCTGTTACCGTGTAGTATTTTCAGTGGACATATCGTGCAAGCTGAATTTCACTCCAGTGAGAAAGAGCCCAGTGATATGGTGGGACAGTGTGTAAATAGCCTAACGGGACGATGGACTTGAGAACATTGGCAGGTGCTATGAGGGCTTCCCGAGTTATGGTGGACCGAAACTACTATCGATAGGTTTGAACAGCCGAATCCTGTTTAACTCTATTTCAGTTAAAAATAAATGGGGCAAACAGAGTTAATTACACAACGGAATATGCAGTGCTGGATTTTCGACACGTGGAACCGGAACCAAACACAAACACAAGTAGCCTGCTGTGCCACAAGCCCATCTACTGTCTGACGAATACAAAGCATCCAAATCAACCGTCCATAGTTACAGATGTATCCGGAAACCAGACTGAACAATAAACATGTTGGTTTATCAAGTCGGCTTTCCAGCTAGATCCTGACTGGTAAGTCCTTGATGAATAAACCTACCACGCTGACAGATGCAGTGATGGTATGAAGCAGCTAAGGTTGTCTTTTTTGGACTTCTTGGAAAAACACCTGGAAGGATTGTTTTATGAGGTTATTTTAACACACCGGTTTGTGTATTCAGTTTGACAAATGCAAAAAAATATTTACTGAATAAAAAGCAACTGCGCACGAAAGAAAGCAGGTGTTTTCAAATGACCCGCTGGGTCGTTTTTTTCAGTTCAAATAAGGCAGAGGACCACCCACAAGTATATTATGGCAAATACCGTCCATTTTAACGTATCCGAATTTTTCTGTTTAAAGATCATACGACAGTGCTTGAAATGCGACCTGCGCATAATACTTACAGACCTTTGTACCACGGGCTGGAACAAAAAGCCTATTTAACCCTCACTATTTTCTTAACTTTCCTCGGAATTTTCACAACGGCGATATGGCTTAGACCGGTTGATTGTGAATCTGCAACCTCCGTCAATTTTCCTCCAGGTTTAAAGAATTCATGGAAAGAACCTGGCTTATTTTATATTGTGTGACGATAAACGTTAGGATCATATGACCAGGATGACTTCGTGTGCTTTTCTTACCGAGCGTTCTCGCCCTCTGCGATCCTCACTCAGAGTCTAACAAGGACCAGGCTACTGAGCTGGAAAGTTGTGGTGCCCTAATTTATATATGATCTACAGTTACCATTCATGCTGCATTTAGCAAAGTTGAAAAAACAAAGGCTGTGGTTGGAACTCATTGCACACTGTCATGGACGGCAGCAAGCTGGCAGTAGACTGTGGTGCTAAGAAAGAAGGTCGCAATAAGTGTAAAAAGCCACGGAACCTGATTAGTTTCAAACAGATTCTTGAAGTGTCTTGAGAGAAAGCCTAACCGAACTTTTCACACGCTTGTTTGCGCACACTTATTTTACTCATGAGTTGTTCCCATTGCAGTGCGCATTAGGCGGTCAACAAAAACGTCACCCATTGAGACTGGTCGGAAAATGTCACAGAGCTCGATGAGTGACATCATTCTAACCATTCAAGAACAAGTGCTCGTCTTGCAGACATTTTCTGAGTCTCACCAAACTTTCACCCAGAATTCTCCTTCTTTCCAGGAAAAAAACGAGCCATACTTCACTCTGTATCGTCTACTTGCAAAAATTTTTATTTATTCGTTTAACAGTATGGCCAGGTAAGAGAACAATGAGAACCTGGATACCAGGTGGATATATGCTCCCTGGTAATTCGTGTAGCTATTTTACGGCAACATCTGCAAACATTTACGCCAACTTGCACTATAGTTTGTAGTATACCGCACACTTATCGCAATATCTTGTGATATATCACACTGTATTATAGTAACTTGTGATTTATTATATTAAAATATAATACGATACCGGATATTGTGCAACGTTGCATCACGTTACATTATACGGCATTATACTGTATAATATTATATTATGTAATATTGCATTATATTACATTATACCATATTATCTTTTATTAATTGTTATACTTCGTTATAACATTTTATATTGTGTCGTATTATATTACACTGCATTATTTCGAACTACGTTATTGTACATTGCATTACACTATAATATATTACAACGTATTATATTGTATCTATATATATGACGCGATAGAAGATACCGCACCTAAGAGTACCAAAACACCGGTTTCATGACTACCCCATCACTGAGTGATTGACCCACACGAACATCCGTTACTAGGATGTTTTTTCAGTCTTGCTGTAGGCCACAACAAGTGCTCCAAATTTCCAATTATTCAGCTCTCACCCAAACTAGCTGTTCATGGTCGCTTTCGGTTATCAAATTCCCAACATATCTGCAGAGTGATTTGCGTCTGGTATGTGTTGAAGTTTAAGCTAAAGAAATCTTTTTCAACTAAAATGAACCAACATCAAAAAGCTTTGAATTTCTGTGTATTCGCTTCTTGAGTATTGGAGTCATCGCTAGCACACGTTTTAAGAGAGATCGAAACCTTTCAAAAAGAGTTTAAACACTATTGTTTGACAGTGAATGGGTGACGAATAAACCCCTAGACATTGTACAGCACCAGAAAGCTCCAGTGAAATAATTCTTGTCTTGTTCACTTGCACTGCCGAATTTCTCAAATGACGGTTTTCCAGGTAAAAGCCATATTCAACACGCGGGCGCTTCCCTTTCCTGACAACTTACCCATATTTTGAAAGTAGTGGAAAAACTTCGAAATAAATTGCATTTTGGACGGCAAATAATCAGTTCATATCACAGGAACAACAGCATTCTTTTGATATTTAGATGATAGGTCTCGGCTTTCGGTGTCCATAATACGGAGAGATAACAAAGACAGATATGATGAGTCCAGTCACAAAGCTATCAACGGCGGATTGATTATCCGCCATGGGCTTTGGCATTTCTCTATACAGATGGAACTGAAGGACTGGTCGTTTTAGCTTTGCATTTTTACCATCCCATTCATTACTTAATCTCTGAAACGGTATTGGCGCACTTTTTTCGTGCTTTTTGCTTTCAATAATAGTTTGGTAACAGTTTCAATTAGATACTCGCGGTAAGGCCTCTCATCTTGGGAACTATCGGAAATCCGGCTATACGGTAGCTCACTTCTGTGAAGAACTCAGAGAAACTGGTGATTTGTTTCACAAGTACAACAAGTGGATTGTAAGTCCCACTTCGTAAAATATCACTTGATTAGCATTCCCAACCTGAGTATGCAATGCTTCAAAGCTAACTAAAATTGCCTTCCTCTATCCAATTTCCATAAAAACAACTCGGTTAGCGATAAAGAAGTAGCAAATCTACCTAATGAGAAATTGGAAAAACCCGTGGGCTCCTCGTCTTACTTCTAGGATAGATATTTAACCGCATCCAGTTCTCAACTACCGCAACCAATGCACCCCACTTTTTAGATAATTATTATGACTGAGTGAGCAGTTCCACGTCTTTTGTCTGTAGAAACGCGTGAATCACAAGTGTGCATAAATAACCGTTGGTGGTAAAGCAACCTAATACGTAACTTTATCTAGGCGGAGACGCTTCGTATCAAAGAATGATGGGGTTCAGTTAATTTTTACTTTTGTTTTCTACCCCATTTTCGTGATCCCCAATCATGCTTTCCATTTGGAGCAAGCAGCTTTTAAGACCTGCTGTTGGGTTCGGATTGTGCCTTTTTCCTCAACAGAGTTCAGCGAAAGCAGTCATCCACATTGACTGAAACTTCTATTCGGTTATTCGATTAAGGCCTGTCAAAAAGACCTAAGAGTTACTCCGGGATTACCTTGGTTCTATTGACCAGTCATGTTGCAGTTCGCTTTCGTATAAACCATGCAACTAACCCTATAATTTGTGCTGTTTTAGTCCGTTTTACATGTATTGCAGCTGAGTAGATTGTACGAAGTGAATTCATCCCACAGCATTGTTAATTCTCACTGCCTTATTCAAATAAGTTTTACTGGGTATCGTTTCACTCGGTCACCATTAAAGAATGCCCCAGACCAGCTGCACGTGACGCCTTCTTAAGTGTGGTTGCCACAATTTTCGGGATTCTTTTTCTGATTTCTGTATCCACTAACTTGATTGCTTCGTCCGTAGTTTCACAATAGGACAATTTACCGCTTCAAGCTTACTAAACAATTTGCATACCAAGTAGTAACCTCCGATTGCTGATTAATGACAACAACGTTGTTTTCAGTGTGAATTTAGTAATCAATAAAATGAACGATCAACGTTTGCCATCAGAAGAGCTTTACAGCTAATTCTGCCATTTCCCACAGACTATTATGGTTTACCGGAAAATCCTCCGACAGTAGAGGTTTGTCCCAACAAGGCATTAAATTTATTTTATGGCAGTCCAATGGCTATTTTGTGTTTGATACTATAATACGGCTACCATAAAACAGACTAATAATACTTTATACTAAATAGTTCGAACGTGTGAGAGATAACAAGGGACAAGTGTCGGCACACCTGACAGCCTCATTCATTATCGGCCGTGCCGCTAAACATTCACTTGCTTAATGGTTACGTGCTTTCATCAGAATGATCCGTTACTCGTGTCCTTCTCATAGGATCATATACATCTTCCCATACAAAAGTAACGACTGAGAGAAAAAAATGTCCTATCCATAGGAATATACCATTTGAGGGTTTGGTTAACTTTCAATAATCACATCGAATGGAGTGCTTTCAGAAGTAGTGAGTTTTATCTGCCCAACTCTGCAGCGAAGTAGCATGATCAAACGAAGATTGATGCACACACAAGACAGGCGATTTTGAAATTGCATTTCATGTAAAGCTTGCTGACTCCTTTCAGATTGTTTGGCGGGTGGAAACTGAGAGCGGTTTGTTTTCAATGTTGGAGGCTGTTTACGACAGACCCTCAAGCCCAGTGTGGGATGTGGGACATTTGAGTCCCGCGGGGAATCGCTGAAGTTACCGCATCATAATCACTACCTACTGTACTTCGCGGCTGAGTCCTGATTTGGGCATTAGTGTTTATTGCCTTCATTCCAAAAGAACCTGCACTTTATATGACCACCAGTCCGGATAAAACGCTTTGCTGAGGAATCCCCCTTCGCTATTCATCAAAAATTTTCTGTGTTTGGAGACGTATCAAAATACTGATAGCTCGGGTGCATTCACTGGTTGTGGGCCAGGTGGGTGTCGGCCTGTTCACTGAACTTGGCGCCTGGCTTTCAAAAGCTTCGTCACCAATCGAGGAGATATCATCTGTGTGTCACCAGACAAGCCAACGACATCTATTTTGTCTTGTGCCTTGCACAGTCAACAAGCAATGGTCACAAATATTGCCATCAAACATGAAAGAATAAAGTTTTGCATCGTTGAAGAGTGCAGAGGCTTATCCTGTCCAAAGTCTAAAGTGTGAAACTCGCCCCTAAGTATTTTGGGGAGACTCGCTGATAAGCTCACGGAGAATTGAAGGAGCGTTCTTGTGTTAGGTGTCCATTATCGAAGAGTGTATCGTGAACTTGCGTAAATGACACCTCAAAATCAAGTCTAGGTGAATGCCGTCGTACTATAAAACCGCCGTCTGCAAGATTCAAAATTCAAAGGTAGTTTTATTTAGGCCTTTTTCGCGCTTGCGACAAGATAAAAGCCTAAGAAGCTCTGCTGATAAACTTCCTATTTGACTTCATCTGTTGCCAGAATGGCATTGGATACCAATTCTAAAATGACTATCTATGAGCATTGGAAAGCCCAGTTAAATTTTCCTTGAAAAGTATCTCTTCCTGCTCACTAAAACTACAGTACCAAATTCCACTCCGTTTTTCAGTTACAAAAAAGTTGCACAAGAAAGGCCGCAAAGTTCGAGCAAGAGAACACCACGTTCAGTCATCAATTCACACCAAAAATTTGACAGGCAATTTGATACTTTTGGTTGGTTAAATTTAAATGCAAATGAAGCGGCGCCTCCTGTTGCTTTTTGGGTTAGTATTATTCAACTGAAGGTTAATTATCAACCGTGTCGATTGGGGACTAGGCACTAAAAGGCAGGGGTTCACTGATACACAGAGTGATCAAACGGAATATTTGTCCGCGTATTCCAGCTTTTTATTGGAAAACGTGTTGGCAGACGTGACCACAAACCGGCAAAAAATGACGGTTGGCATTCAGTTTGTTGATGTATAAACAGGTAGACTCCAGTGTTCCAGCTTTCACCGTGACATAAACACAGTTAGTTTTGGGATGTTAGTGTTGGTAGATTTATGCAGTTGTTGTGTTAAATTGTCGCTGTTTTACATTTCGAGACATTTGGATCCGTTTCCCGTTGGAATCAGAATGTCACTCCACGTTTCACGGCTGCTTACTTGCTACCAAAATTTTAAAGTAACTTACTTCTAAGAGTCAGTATACAGTGAGTTTTATGTCGTTTCTCAGGGTTCAGTAGACAGGTCTATTGTGGTTTTGAAATTTTAGTAACTCATTGCTGTTAGATTTAAACTGATAACGCATCATTGATCGCCGATAGAATATTGTTGCGTGTTGCAACATGTCATTTTTATCATTTCTTGACATTAAACCAAAGTTAATTAATTGGTCGATTAGCTGATTATTGATGACAGGAAAGGTGAAGCAGTGTTTTTGGCATAACATTTATCGGTTGTCGAGCCAAGTTATTTGCTACACTCACTCTTCTCGAAGAAGGTAGAATTGGTGCCAAATATTTTTGCTTCCAGCTTGACTACAAGACTCGCTACTTAAGTAAGCAGTTGCTTGATACACTGAACGCTTTCAGTTAGGCTCATTTACATTGCACTCTAATGGATCAGCAAATGAGTCATGGATGATTGGCTTGGTATAATGTGATGATGCTATTGTTGGAGTGGACCGAGGAAACTTCGACCTCTTTATGGCCATTTGTAAAATTCATTGGAGATGGGAAGATAATGAGCGCCCCCTTACTTTTCATCCATCAGCCCTCAAACAACAACCAATAGGAGATTACCAGATCACCAGTAAAAACATTTTTTCATGATAATCCCAACATTTGTACACGCCACGTCCTCAAACATAAGAAAGAATGTGAAACTAAAAGAGACTTTTCTGCCACAAGTAAATTAATCAATATTTTTGAACGGACTGTCTGCATTACACTGCGCTTCGTTACAGGACGTAACAAGACTCGCTTTTCTTTAACACTTTCATTTGCCTGATTTCAAAGAACCAGCTATTAGCAGCGAAGAATTCCCCTACTTCGAAACGGCGCAAAAATTATTAAACTCTTGTGGGCAAATAACGTCACTCCCCGCCAAATCCCGGCTGTGCTTTCCATAGCTGCTGACTCTCAGCTGTTGGAATTTATAAATATGCCAATACAACTTCATTAGCAAAAGGCTACACTGAGATGAACTAAATATCAGCATGTGTCGTTCCCTTCTAACTTCACTTCTGAAAGGTCAACCTCGTGCAATGAGTGTTTGGCCCAATAACCACATGCCATAAAGCACACACATGACTCCGGATGGCCAAACTAACAACTTCAGTGGGCAGCGCCGAATGATCCAACAACAAAGAAACCAGCAAACCATAATTTTGCTGCTTCAGTCATCCCAACAAAATTTGCGAACCCGTCTCACAAATACTCACATGTCGTCGTTTGAACACCAGAAGCTGGAACTGAAACGTTTGGTTCACAGGAGCAAGGGGGCAAATCCTGTGCTTTATTTTACTTCACCTAATCGCTTATCCAGTATGTGCTCATTAAATGGTTACTTAGTTGGATTTTGGAAGTAATTTGCAGCGTGAAACTCGATGTGTACATACCTGAAGAGTCACGAAACTATGAAGAACTAGATGAAAAGGACGGGACCTCATCATTATCACTTTCAAGTCTTTGACAAAATTCACATTGGGTAGAAATTGTTATTTTGGTAAAGAATGTGGTGATTTTTGTGTTATCCTTATTTGTTAAGCTAGTTGATTTTTCACTCTGAAGGCTCACGGCTCGGGTAAACTAACTGGTATAACGAAGTTCAAATAAACTTCCACATAAGACTCTATTTTCATATGGACGAGCCCTAAAACACTTTCACTCCATAACTTTGATGCCAAATAATTTAATGAGATGTCTCGCTGTCGTGTATGTTCGAATCAGTTTGCCTTTCCGCCATACAACTTTTCACCCGAGATCGCAAGCTTTAAAATAGCTCCGAATCTTCCTCTACTTTGCAGCAAACATAATTGGAAGTTTTCTCAATTCTGAGATTTATTCCTTACAAGTTAGCGGCAGTTGTATTAGAAAACGTCTTTTTCTTGTCATAAATCTTGTCAGTTAAAAATAGAACCTTGAACTTTAAAGCTTTCTGGGTAGTCGAGCTTGTTCTCGCTTGCTTGCAGATCTCCTAGTAACACTAGAATATCGCATTCATCAGTCTGATAATGAATCTTTGTTCCCCAGAAAAATTTACAGGACACATTAATTCGAAAGGGCCTTTTTCTTTCACCACTTTTGAGCTTTTAGGCCCCCCTACGTGCTTTTAACTTAGAGGCTTGGCTGTGATGAGTATATTAAACAAAGGTGAGGTCCCCAAACTGATAAATCTGAATCTGTTAAACTGCCATTAAATTTTTTCTCTTTATCCCAAGAAGAAAACTGTGATGTTTAGATAGTCTCTCAGGCCTATCAATGGAATCCCCAATTGGGTACGCCAGGCGATAAAATTTCTCAAAGACATCAACTAACCTTCTATTATTTTATGGTGCTAGTATTTAAGCAGCGAACTTTTCGGTAAGTTATCTCTTTTTTTTCTACCACTGTGACTTTTCCCTTCTCTGAAGTAGGCCGATTGAGCCCACGCGTTATCTAAAAAACGCCATACACCTTGTCTTCGCTATGCCGTTTAAATTATGCTTCTGAGTAAGCCCCGATCGGAATGTGGAGCATTCAGATCATGTCCGCTGGATGCAATCGTGTTCCTGCTCCAGTCGAAACACGTTAGCTCGAAAGCGCATTGTGGCATGCTACTTCGCAAGGTGTTGAAACACTGTGGATTCGTTCATGGCAGTTGTAGAGACGGCTAACGCGCTTAGACAGATAGGGTGCTCCTGACCGTTCATAGGATGAACAAAACGCAAGTGAATGACGGACTTTATTAGCAAACAGAGCACTCTTGGAGGGATTGACTGATATCAGCAGGATTCAAAAGGAAAAATGACACATCGTGAAAAGTATAGTGTATAATGATCTGAGAATGACAACCTTAAACAATTCATTATGAATCGTAAACATGTGTAGGCAGTAAAAAATTAACTACTTTTGTTCTAACTAGTAGACGGAGCAAATAGCTTTCAACAGAATAACTGCATCATTATTACTTGATATGTTAAGAACCTACGCAGGAGAACCCACTTAGTAAACTTCAAATGGATAAAACGTATTGCGTTTGATTTCATGAATCGTGATACAACTGAGTAGCATCATACTATGGACCACTGACTCGTATATACATTATGGAAATATTTGGTAGTCGTAGTGAGAAAAATAATTAGCGAGAACGAGTAACAGGTGACCGATGCACACAAGCCATGGATTTCTGTAGCATCTGGTGCAAAACTATAATTCCTATCTACTGTTGCATGAAGTTTCCTATATCGAGCATTTTGCTGTATATTTTCTGCAACGTTCCAGAGAGTGACAACATTGTCCAAACTTTTAAAAATTAAAAAACAAGGGTAGGATGTTTTGAAAACCTCCGAAAACTCTGAGTTTTGTATTGATATTGAAGTAAACGTGCCATGCATGCTTAAGAAAGTGGCTGATTTTGTTACAAAGCATCCTTTGCTTCAACTTACAGAGGCCTATCATCAAAAAAACGACTAATATTTCTGGCAATTTTTCTCACGCCTCTAAAATTGAAGCTCATACTGTAGCGATTTTGCTTAAGTTTACGCAACAAGTACTGTTATAAAAAGACTATCTAGATAGCTAGAGATTTCTACTTCCACACCTGGCCGTTATCAATAATTCATTGGAAATTCATCTATCGCTTGCAGTTTTTCCACCAGGTCACTGTCCTTTACTGTGTAGTTTGTCTCACTTGACTTTTCTGAGTACCTCAGAACAAGCCATTTATCCGCTTGATGGTTTACTGCGTTAACTGTGAAGCTTTTTTTAACCTTCCTAGTGCAGTGGAAAACACCTTTGTTCAATTGCAACAGTCCTTATACCCCAACCCTTGTGACTTTTTGTGAATATGACTTTCCCGTGTAGCATTTCACAACAAAGGTTACCTCCAACATGAAGCATATTGTGATACGCAATGCGCACTTTGTCTACAAGCGCTCATACCAATGCTTGTAATATTATTACAACGTTTAAATTTGAAGGCTTCAACCAACTTACAAACCATGAGGATTACTTGAATCAAAGAGACGGTGACCAACAATATTTGCAGCAATTTTACCTCATACAGTCATCTGAATGACACATGAAAATCGTTTATCAGCAGATTTTTTAAAAATCTCTTAAGTTTATCTGAGGCGTACGAAAAAAGTTCGCAAATTTTCAGTGCTGCAGCTGTATAAAACGACAAATAAAACTAGGCTAAGTTGATAGTGAATAAAAATTTACGCGGTAGGGTAATAACCTGGAAAAACTGATGCCCAAAAAAATAGGCTGAATTTTAAAAGCATGCTCACCAAACTAGCTAAGATAGTGCTACATACTGGGGGAGACTTTCTTCCCAGAGAAAAATTCCAATGCTCTAGTGGAGAAGCTGAATGTTAAACAAGTAGTGTTGGTAATAAATGTAACAGTCCTCTGACACTATTCTGCACTGTTTCCAAACACGACTTTTCTCTGTCAGGAGCATCCTACTTTTACTCCAATGTAATTTGAATCTGTCGGTGAACACGTCAGAAGCAACGCGCAGGGAAAAAATGACTAAAAACACTAGCCATTATCCAAAGAGGTGTTTAGTTACGACCTTTGCGCTGAAAAAAATCCACATAGTTGGAAAAGACTCGTGTAGACCGTTTGTTTTCAGAATATTTACTATATATTATCAAACTGAAATGGGAAAAGATGTTAAAAAAAGTGATTTTTAAGCTGTGTGTTGAAAAAAATTAGCAAATCACATCAGGGTCAAAGTCAAATTTGTACACGATATCAAATCTTGAGCATTCTATTTAGCAAGAAGCATTTACTGACGTTGCGCTGGGACTTGATTTCTTGCATTCGAAGAATTCATGTACTACGTGCTTAAAAGAATATGAGTCCCTGGATATTTTTTAAACCGGTATCAAACCGATGGACACATTTAATTGTGATGCTTATGGTTTTCTGTAACTTATAATGTGGTTTGTGGCACAATACATCCTCTAAGCGAAAATCCCTTCGGGGTATACCAGAATGACTCCTTAACACAATTGTTCTCATGTAACACGGAGATTACTGGGGATCGAACAGCTATTCTTCTGCTAATGCTTAAGAAAATTTTTTGTTGCATCGAGATTTTTTAAACGGCCGTTATCACTACGCGCGCAAATTCCACGGATATATATTAAGCTCGCATGTACATGTCTGATTTATAGAGAACTGTGACCCAAACAAAGTGTATTGCTGTAATAAATTCATATCTACCAAACCCAAGCATTTGCTTGGCTGTCCAATCGACCACTCCGAAGTATACACACGTACGCCTCTATATTTGACGTCGCATTGCATGTGCTGCCGTCGATGACGCTTTTCCTCCGCAGATTTTCGAATGGTGGGTGGAAAACGGAATCACAACCCTCCTGTCTCTCAAGCATCAAAGTTACACTGGTGCACCTGAAGTGATCATGAGCATACTGTGCATCAACTCGCCTTCAGTATGACACACAGAGAGGATGGGCTCCGATGAGTGAGATTTCGGTAGAGTGCGTACGGGCAGATACCAGCTGATGAAACAGATCTATCTTGCCAAACAAATGACCAGTGCTTCCGCTCAGCTGGATTTGAATTCGGATAGCAAAAGCGACCTCTTGACTGTTTCTTTATCACCACCAGAGAGAAATCATTCTAGTGAAGGTGCAAATTGTCACAAAAAGTAGGAGCAAGTTGCGACTCTAGGGAAGATCTTTAGTTGGACTGCAACACACCTAGATGACTTGCTGCAGTTTTTCGCTACATGGGCGTGAACATACCGTTTTAGAAGGACACGCTTCCGGCACTATCAGGAAGTGAGACGGGATGGGCATCCTACATGCATTATGTATTATTCTATTTGTGACCAAAATCTCCGCAGCTACTTCACCTAATCTGTTGATATTATGATCAATTTTGACTAGCAGTACTCCAGTTCGTTTGTATTTTCTGGTTTTTAAAACTCGCAGTGCTTTGATTAATTTGCCCTCTGTTAAATTAGGTGAAAGAACACACCACAATAAAAATTCTTGTCGTATTAACCCCGAAATAGGTTTTATGCCACGCAAAGTAGGGTGGATGATCTTTAGTCCATCGGCGCTCGCCAAAATTCCCCATAATCATGATAATTTGCAACACTGAGGGGCACCCAACCGACTTGTGCTGCTATAACTCCTACCAGACATCAAACGGAATTAAGAAATATTTCGAGATACATGTAGAAAATGGGCTAACGAGTTTCCTTGATATACACTGTTCAGGTCAGGAGGTCATAAGGACTAAAACTAGAAAGCAAGGCTTCCCAAACTAGATCTTGCTAAGTGAGGTTAACTGGTTGTTAATAACCCAATATTGTTTATTTGAGTATTTATCGCTCATCTACTTGGGGCTCCGTAAAACGCGTCGGTTTAAACGCTGCTTAGTACTTACCCCCCAAACCCGATGTGATCAGCCTAATGTTAGCTGTTGAACCCATGCACAAATTTACGCACAGCATGTCTTGGACTCTATCTCAAAACTCGGCTTAACCTTCGGCTCGACAACGGGTAGTGGACTGGAACATTTGTGGCAAAATGTTTTGAAAAATTTCAATGCAGTTGCAATTCCCACAAACACTGCTGCCTCCCTGTCAGGACTTTTAGCCAAAGGCTCTGGTTCAGGACTCCCATCTTCCCCCTGATTGGGCTTGACGTGCCGAAATTGTCTTAATCCATACACAAGGACGACTCCCACGACTGAAAACATTGTCACGTTTCACCGACCGTTCGTGATGTTATCAGCCAGGTTGCCTTCATTGCTTCGTACAGCAGAGTGAGTAAAGCACTGCCAAATCTCTCTTTCCATTTTCACAGGCTTTTACCCTCTACAATCACCCAACAATCAAAGTGGACCCTCTGCACACTAACTTGTATCAAAAACAATAATTCAGAATGCAAGCTTGGTTGTTGACCTACCTGTCCGATAACATCCACATGTGTAACTCCAGCGATCCAGGAGCCTCTGTGGCAGGATGTGCAAGGGTCGGCATAGTCCTAAATTACCGGGCGGAAGAATCGTTGCCTGGCGGCATACTCGGTGATAGT
This sequence comes from Opisthorchis felineus, assembly GCA_004794785.1. Classification (NCBI taxonomy): domain Eukaryota; kingdom Metazoa; phylum Platyhelminthes; class Trematoda; order Opisthorchiida; family Opisthorchiidae; genus Opisthorchis; species Opisthorchis felineus. The sequence goes on along the minus strand of SJOL01008269.1, from coordinate 379,796 downwards.
CGTCTCTGTGCGATCCGCCCGGCAACGTTCGTGCGGTCGACTCAAAACCGTAGATTTTATCGTCGTCGTTTTATCATGTCTGCCTTCGCCACAAATAACTGCAGCTTTGACACAATAAAAGGCAAGTTTTATGGTGCGCTGTGTTCCCCGATATGCTAAAATTTAGCTGTCCTTGTGGTTGCCGGGCTGACTTATATAACCCGATACTCAGTCGTGCTGTTCATGCTGTTTCAACCCATGAGTTGTGGGGTCCTGCCCCTGCACGTGCACGTGCAATCACTGAACGCACCATGTATCATCTAAGGAGAGATGCCCTTAGTTGTGGAGTTGAGGAAGTTTGACTTCTAGAAGTCTTGTTACTTCTGACTGTAGTGTGCAGGTGATGTCGATGCACTAATCTTTATGGCTTGGCTCACATTTGCTAATTTAAGACATCTATGGAGACGGTGGAGCATATTCTTTAACCTCAAGACCCTGCGTAGCCAGCTAGAGCAAGGGTTTTTTGTATGTTTGTCAGACTCGTCCCCGGCAAGCGGGCGAGCTAAGAATTTATCAGGTCTTCGAAAGCAGGTGTCTCAGAGTCGACCATAGTTTGAACTAGTGCCAGAGGATGCACAAAGGGATAAGTAAAATACGGCAGTCCTGTTGCACAACGGCTATTTTAGTCATAAAGTATGTCAAACCCCAAGAGCTGTGCTAGTTAGATTATGTACTGCGCACAATGGACAACCGTTTTCCAGTGAGTATGCTATTTTTAGTGCTTGATTCAAGGTGTCACAAGCAGAGATGTGATCAACCCATGACCAGGCAGAGAGTAAGAGTTTGATTACGAAGAGTCCGGGTGCGGTCCGTGCAATTCACCTTCCGTGAAGGGAACCGAGTAATCCCAAATATGCCTGGCTAGAAACGCTGCTAGATATGGCTGCTAATCAACTTCAGCAACGCTTTTTTGCCAGTTTCTATCCAGATTGTGTGAGTGAGTGTCCGGATTGCAAGCTCCTCGAAACAGCTGTAATAATCTAGCACTAAGTCCCTTCCACGTCCACTTTTATTCCTTTTTCCAAAATAAAGCATTCAATAAAATCATGGTTTTACGGCAACAAAGCATCAGTGTTGAACGCTGACGTTATGCCAACAAAAACGGTGATACTATATGCTTGAGCCAAGTCTCTCTCTAGATATGCTTTTTTATATCGAAAGCTTTGGTCCCTTGAATTATACATTTCATGATAATGTCGATGGAAAAAGTGAACGGAAGAAAAACCGCACTACATGTAAGGAAGCTTCTAGAGGGTTGATTTTAAACTTGCCCGTAAAAAGTTAAGGTAATGAGGAGCATGAGATATATCTACAAAATTGCAGATCACCATTCTCTGGCAAAATTTTACTGGAGCTAATATCAGCCTTATGACTGTCGTTTGGCCGGTACCTCCTTGTATTCTTTTAAGCAGAGGTAAAATAGCCGACCAGCTCCGTTTGTCCGCAACGCGTCCTCAAGCAACTTAGTTATGGCTGAACACGAAAATGCACAATTTCAACTCTAATCACCCGACTAGCACAGAGTCCTGGGTTTCAGTCTGGCGGTTTGGCTGAAACGGCTCACATACGTTCCAAGTTGCACCAGCCACCCCATTTCTTAAGCTAGCATATTCCACCACGTCTTTTGTCCACACGGAAGATTTCAGAGATGGTTGTGCGTGCGATCGAAAACCCCACCAGCTAAGTTCCCGACGCTACGTGTGGAGGTTGTTGTTTCCTCTTTCGCCTTCTGAAGTAACTGGTTCTAAGGTTCCACTGAGTGTGTTTTGGTACATTCGTTTAATACGTGACTCAGGATATTCAACATCTGCCACGTCTGAATCTGATTGTTGAGCTACCCGTCAAGTTATTCGTCAATTCAATGCCAAAAATAATATTTCTTTTGTGTAAATGGCATTAAGCGGGCTGGCTTTTCTTTTGAGTGTGCCATGGTTCAGTTCGGACTGACGATTGACCTCCGTCTTTAAATTTACGAATGGAGGAAACAAAAAGCTTATAACATACGAAGCCACCACCCACAGCTTGGCACGCTTGGCTGGCAAATATAGTCTTATATTTTCGTAGGCTTTAGTGCATCCGGAAACCGCAGAAATCCTTCATATTCCACTACCTTCAGCAATGCTTCTGGATTACAGTTTTTATTTCAGAAATCCTCCCGTGCCGTCTGTGGATCACTCTTCAACAGCCGTCACTATCTTGACGAAAACACATGTGCTTGGCCGATGTAAGTTACAAGAAATCTTCATCCAACCCTTACCCATTGCTACAGCCTTGAACGAAGAGTTCCACGTCCCCCTAAAAGTTTACTTGATTGTTATGTGGTAAATAGAAAATGAATTGCCAGTTTAAGTAAAAACGAACACATTGCATTTTTGGCACAAAAGGCATGAAATCGGATCTAGTCAGCAGGACGCAAAGAAACATGTATTTTGACCAGCAGGTGGCACGGACCTCATGCGCTGTCGGCCTTGGGAAATATGTGCATGGTAGCTGTTGTTTGTCGACGGTGGCCCACCAGTTTTTACAAAGTCCGTAGAATTTTCCCATCTGAGCTGCACTTTTTAGTTGGGGATCACCGATTTCAAACCCTCGGCTGCCTTGCCTCCTCTCAAGAACTTTGGTTTACCAGGTCGATGGACCTGTATCACAAACCAAGGGAATGGGGTGAGCAGAAAAGGCTTCAGAAATGATAGAGCCACTGCACCCTTGGGCATGTTGTACTCCGGTGACCGTCATTTGACAACAGTCAGATAACCCGCTGCATGTCTAGTTAACAAACAACTTGCCAAATTTACCTTTTTGAAGCTCGCTATGGGAAACAGGTGGATGCATGGAGGCATCACTGTTTGGTGGGAGGGGTTTTTTTGAGATCTATGCATTGTGTCCACCAAATATGATACTCAAGGACCCTAAACCAAGTACTAGAACCCTTTTTTGAAAAGGCTACACTAATTACCCGGGGAACTGCTATGTTTACGTGAGGGAGCTCTGGAGTTTACCAGAGGAAGTGTGCTTTTTCATTGGAGACAAGGCATAGGGAATCACCAACCTACAGCTTCCTGCGGCCTAAACGGTAGGCAGCATGCATTTCGTGCTTACGCCTCTTTCACCTATTGCATTGTGACAAGTGAGTGGCGTGCTTCTATTTAACGGAGTAATTGGCACAGTTGTAAGTACGAGCATTGGGTACTTTAGTCGGCTGTTTGTGGTCCTACCATAGTGAAGGAGTCCTAGCTGTGCATGAAGTGTTCATTTGCGAGTGATGTGCAGCCAACAGGCCAACAAGTATGAAGCAGCTCTGGGATCATGGAACTTTATTGTTCAAATGCTGTGACGCATTTTTACCTAAATTATTCAGATGGAATTTGTTCGTGCTCACCTGAGACCGGCTTAGGATGGTCGAATAACTGATAATTGCGAGTTTTTTCACCACGCTTTGCACTGAAAATAACAGCAAAACGTCACAGTCAAACGCCGTACTAGTTGCACGCATTTGAAGCGCAAGTATGCCAACAAACAGATTTTAATGCCATTTCCTGAAACATCGGAAGCATTGTGTGCAGGGAAGCACACAGCCAGATTCAGCCATCACAAGGGGAACAAGAGGGTTGTACCTATAGCAAGGAAGATGTCCATAGAAAGATATCCAGTCGGACAATCCGTAACGTGTATGGCACCACCACTCTGGACGTTGCCAGGAATAAGGAAATTCGTTGACGCTAGGCAAAGAAGGTGTAAGCAATTTGCTGTCTCATCTTTAGGACTTGGCGCAGCCTGCAAAGTACATAGTTCATGTCACCTAAACTTATCACAGGTTTCTGAATAAAAATCTACCGGGTGCGGAACAGCGGCATTTTTGCTTGTAGCTCCATTTCCAGAATTGCTGCAGGAGAACTGTCCCTTTTCTAAAGAAGCCGCTCGATATTGCGGCTTTGAAAAGCAATTTTTCCATTGTGTATCTGCCCGCACTTAAAAATTCGACACATTTGTGGTTGCGGAGAAGGTTGTTGGAACTAACCAACCGATTAGACTGTCGTCTCCGGAAATTAAGACTGGCCTGATAGTGGGTGTTATATCTTCTGCTGACCCCGCTCCAGTGCCTAGTGCCAGAAAAGAACTCACCGACAAGGAACACAACAGCTTTATTGCAACAAGCGAGTGCGTGCGAGTGCGTGCGAGTGCAAAAGTTACAACGGCCCCGCGATATTTAAAGGGAACTTTCCGACGTTGATCCAGACTGCCTGATAGGCGTTAGTGAACACCCATCGACATCGATCGTGTTTCTATGAAGTGCCTGAATGCTGATCACATTCGGTCGTGCTTCTGTGGCGTGCCTGAACATTCATCGGCTTTTGCTGAATTGATTGAATGACTGACTGGCCTGGATGCTTGCCGGCTTTCCTATTGAGATTTTGGTGAAGTTTTAGGGTCTCAGTAGGTTCCGGGCGTTCTGTGGTTGCTTTCAGGAATCTGACCTTCCTGATACCTCCCCCTTTTGGTCGTTCAACGTAAGACTGTCGACGCGGATCAAGTTGTAAGGGTTCCACCAGTTTTCTAGCGCGAATGGTACGACGTCTCGGTTGCAGCAATGGATCTGTCTTGGGTGGTACATGTGGAGCAGTGGCCATTGGTGCTGGTCTTGGGAGATCAAAGGTTTCAAGCAGCAGGTTGAGGTCTAGTAAATGTTCTTCCGCCTTTGGGATCGGGCACTCAGTCGGCCGTAATTGATTGACATGTCGTTTCCATACCAATGACCCCACCTGGACGCTGTAAATCACCTGACCGATTCTTTTGAGGACGACTCCAACAGTCCATCTTCGGTGCCCGGGGCGATAGTCCCTGACAAGCACACGTTTTCCAGGCCTGAACGTTGGCTTCCCTCCTGTCGGTGATTGAAAACACATAAGTGTTGGCAGGATAGCGTCATGGGTAAGTCTCAACCGTCTGTTCATCATACCCTCTGCTGGAGAGCGACCGTCTGGGGACTGTGGATTAGGAGTTGCTCTATAATTCAACAGGAACGTATCCAGGACTTCTGCCGTGGTCCCTTCCCCTTCTGCTTTTGTCAACGCGCGTTTAAAGGTGTCTACGAACCGTTCAGCTTGTCCGTTGGATTGGGGATGGAATGGTGGGGAAGTAACATGTGTGATGCCGTGTCTTCGAACGAATTCGCCAAACTGATGGGATGTGAACTGAGTACCATTGTCGGACACAATAGTTTCCGGGATACCGAATGTTGAAAACAAATGCCGCAGTTTAGTGATGGTTGCCATCGTTGTTGTCTCAGACATAATAAGGACTTCAGGCCACTTACTGAATGCATCGACAACGATGAGGAAGCTTTGTCCGTTAATTGGTCCGGCAAAATCCACATGGATGCGCGACCATGGTTTTTCTGGCTGTGGCCAAGGCTGCGGCGACTGTCGGTTGGGTAACTTCTGGGCAGCTGCGCAACGGAAACAACTCCGACATACCTGCTCCATGTGCTCATCCATACCGGGCCAGTAAACATAGCTGCGAGCAAGGGCCTTCATGCGGCTTATCCCTGGGTGTCCACTGTGGAACTGTGCTAGGACCCGTTGGCGAAGTTCGGTGGGAATGACAATTCGGTCACCAAAGAGAAGACAGCCACTGACAACAGATAATGAACTCCGTCGCTGAAAAAGTTTCCGGAGTTCCCCTGATGGACAGGTTGTTGGCCAGCTTGATTGGTGGTACTCCATTGCCTTTTGTAATATGCTGTCATTTTTGGTGGCATCTCGGACCGCGTCAAAAGTCACGGGTAGTTGGTTCATGGTCTCCAACACCACAGCACGGACTTCCGGTTCGACGGCAACGGTTGCTATGACGGTGTCTTCTGGTTCCATTTCATGGGAAGCAATTAGGCGCGTTAGCGCATCGGCCTGCCCAATTTTCTCGGTTGAGGCATACTTTATAGTAAAGTTGTAGCCGAGCAGAAGCGTGCCCCATCGTTGTAGACGGTTGGCTGTGTAGACCGGGATACCTTTCTTGGAACCGAATATAGCCAGCAGTGGTTTGTGATCCGTCACAAGCGTGAAGTGTCGGCCGTAAAGCATTTTGTGGAACTTTTTCACCCCAAAAATGATGGCTAGCGCTTCTTTCTCAATCTGACCGTAATTCCGTTCAGCTGGAGCCAGCGACCTTGCGGCATGAGCGATCGCCTTTTTCGTACCATCTGGGAATGTGTGAGCAATGACTGCACCAACTCCACGGTTCGATGCGTCAGTTGTGAGAACGATAGGCAGTTTGGGGCTGAAGTGCGTGAGTAGAAGTTCAGACTGCAACAGCCTCTTCACTTCTTCAAATGCAAGCTGACAGTCGCGTGACCAATTCCACTGACATCCTTTGGTCAAAAGTTTGTTGAAAGGTTCGCGCAACCGATGCATAATTGGCAGGAAAGCGCTGTAGTAGCTAATCAATCCCAAAAAAGACTTGAGTTCAGCAACATTCGACGGTGGGGGCATCCTCACAATTGGGTCGATATTGGACGGGTCGGGTCGACGGCCATTTTTGTCGATAATAAAACCAAGGTATTTCACAGAACTCAAGAGGAACTCACATTTTTCCTTCTTTAGCCGGAACCCATAGTCATTTATCCGCTGAAGGACAGCGTCCAATCGGGACAGAAGGTCCTCTTTAGTGCCCCCCACGACGATGATGTCGTCAAGGTATGCGGCAACTCCGGTCAGACCACACAGCATCGTGTCCATAATCTGCTGGAATATGGATGGCGCAGTTTTCACTCCGAATGGCAATCGAGTGTACTGGAATAGGCCACGGTGCGTATTAATCGTCAGAAGGTGTCTGGATTCCTCTGCGACTTCAACTTGTAGGTAGGCTTCTGAAAGATCCAACTTTGCAAAATACGTGCCACCGTTCATCTTGGCAAAAATATCGTCAGGTAAGGGCAATGGATAGTGATGACTGTCCAAGGCATCATTCAAACCTGTAGAGTAATCTGCACGGATACGTACGGCACCCTTTGGTTTTTTGACAACCACGATTGGTGCAGCCCATGAAGAGTAACTCACCGGTTTCAGGACTCCGGCATCTTCAAGGCGTTTGAGTTCGGCATCGAGGATTGGTAAGACCGCGTATGGCACTGGCCTTTTTGGTCTGAAAACTGGCTGGACGTCTGGGTGCAGATGAAGCACTGCTTTTGCTTTCCAGCAGCATCCAAGACCTTCGCTGAAAACGTCATCATATTTCTGTTGTAGTCGTAGGATCGCGGCATCGACTGGGTTACTCGCCCCAGACACTCTCAAGATTTGGGTTGGTTTTGATATGCATAAGTTGTCGATTGACAATGTTGAAAGATGCAAGCGATCGATCCAGTCTATGCCCAGGAGATTAAGCTCACAAGCAGCAAGATAGACAATACCACAATCACGGTGGCCTGCTATCTCCATCTCACATTCGAATTCACCAAGTAAGTGAAGCTTACCACCTGAAGCATTTCTGGCAGTGTTCATTGTTTGTCTGAGTTTCGGTGATCCGATCTTTCTCCAGGTGCGTCGGGAAACAATCGTAATATCGGAAGCCGTATCGAGCTGCAATCGAATCGTTCTTCCGTTTGCTCTGATTGTAACGTACTTGCGATGAGCATCAAGCTGGTTATCAAACGTTGCAAGTATTGCGTTAAAACGGGGTTCTGACTGGCTCCGTTTGCTTCGTGACCTCCGGGTTTGGCCGCGTCTTTGGCTAGCTTTCCGCGTCCGGCACTGGCTTTCCTTGTGCCCACGTCGATTGCACACTGAACATTTGTGCTTTTTATACGGACACAATCGCACAAAATGCCATTCGCTGCATTGCCAGCATGCTGAAGGGGGTTTTGCTCCGTTCGAATTTGTCACCACGGGAGGTTGCCTCGATGTCGTCTTGGCAATGTTGAAAGCGGTGTTGGATAAGGGTTTCTCCAACATGGCCGTGTCGTGTTTAAGATTCAAAAGGCGCTGGCACTCATGGGTAATGGACTGCAGCGTTATCTCGGGAGTTTGTTCAATCTTGTTCAATAGTCTCGCTCTGATATCACTGTCTGAATGCGACTGAAGACCACATATGAAAATAAGACACTTGAACTGGTCTTCCGTCATGGTAGATAACTTGAATTGTTCGCATTCAAGGTTGACTCTACCGGCATAAGTGATGTAGTCTTCGGAATTCTTTTTCACCAGTTTCATACATTGGTAGCGAATATTAAACAAGGACGAACGCTCACCGAAAATTGTTGATAGTTGCTGCACGGTTTTATCAAAACTGAGGTCTCGCGTGTTCTTAGGCAGGATAAAGTTGGAATACCTTGTGTGTTCCGATGTGCCAAGCTTTCTGAGCAATAAGCGTACTTTCCAGGCATCATCTTTGTGCTTCAGTTCGACTGTGAAAACATCTTCGTAACGTTTGAACCACGAATCGAAGGTTAGGCCGGCATCAGGGTCATAATGGAACTCCATGATGCTGTTGGCGATCGAGTCGACTGAATGTGTATCTGGAGCGGAATTTGGTGGTTGAATTTTGAGTTGCTGCGTCAAAGTTTCCACCAAGCGTAATTGCGCCGCTTCAAACTGATTTTGTTGTTGCAGCAGAATTTCTTTCAACGCTTCAGCAGTTATTGTCATGATTCCGTGGGTTCGGGCGTCGCCAATCTGTTATATCTGCTGCTGACCCCGCTCCAGTGCCTAGTGCCAGAAAAGAACTCACCGACAAGGAACACAACAGCTTTATTGCAACAAGCGAGTGCGTGCGAGTGCAAAAGTTACAACGGCCCCGCGATATTTAAAGGGAACTTTCTGACATTGATCCAGGCTGCCTGATAGGCGTTAGTGAACACCCATCAACATCGATCGTGTTTCTATGAAGTGCCTGAATGCTGATCACATTCGGTCGTGCTTCTGTGGCATGCCTGAACATTCATCGGCTTTTGCTGAATTGACTGAATGACTGACTGGCCTGGATGCTTGCCGGCTTTCCTATTGAGATTTTGGTGCAGTTTTAGGGTCTCAGTAGGTTCCGAGCGTTCTGTGGTTGCTTTCAGGAATTTGACCTTCCTGATAGTGGGCCTGAGTCATTTTTGTACAAAAAAGCTAACGCTGACCCTAACCATAAACGCACATGCGGAGGCATCAGTTACGTCATCTTGTAAAGCTGAAACAGCTAGAATTGAGGCTGACCAAGAATCCACATTTCGTGACTTTTCGGACACCGAAAAGTTGCCGGTGTGGAAGCTGTCTCCGATTATTTGACCGTAGGTGCGATAGTCTGTCTTCACAGGAGTTTTGCGAACAGAATAAATGCGGATTCCTAATGGCTTCATGACAGTTGTATATCTATCCCTATTTCTAGGCATCCAACAAATGGTATTCAAACACAGGTGTCCTAGTGCGTTCACTCCAAGCTTCTCCCTTCATATTTTAGCTCTACAGCTGTTCCCTCTCTGGGACAACAAGCTTCCCCCGACTTGCTTGGAGTGAACCGTCCGTATCTCCATAAGACACCTTGCCGACCTGTTTGACCAGTCGACGTGTGTAACTAATTTCCGGTATGTCCCTTCAGCACAACGCCAGTCCGCTTCTGTCACTGATGGCCATACAGCAGTGGTTGTCCAGCGAGCCTTCATCTGCCCTTATTCCCCGGGTGCTCTGATGACGTCATTGCGTCGAATCCCACACTCTTCTCACGGCGTATTCAAATACCTCATTCCGCAACGACCGAAGAGTTCCCAACTTGTATCCTGCGGTCACTAAAAGAAGCAAGCCTCAGCTTGCACAGACGTAATTTCTGCTTCAACAAAAGTAACCAAAATGCCTTCATGTCCTTGACCCTAGCAACTACTTGTGTCTCTCACAAATTGCCCGACTTCATGGATCAATAGCAATTAGCACCCGACCCTGAACACCTGACTTTGTGATTTTGGGGACTTTAACCGTCCAACAGTCAATTAAGCCTGATTCCAGACCCATATTTCATGGCGTTCTTTAATGAGGTCCCCTCTACGGCTGGCAATACCCAGTGTACGTATTGCTTATAGTTTGGGAGGTCATGGTGGCTTGGGAAACCACATGAAATCTCCCTATTGAATGGCTGTTGACTGCACCACTCTTGATGACCGTGATTACGAGTTACCACTGCAGATCTCTTGGGATCGCGGGCCTTATAACCCAATTATATGCTACCATCAAATGGACGATTGTGCCTATGTCGCATCTGTGGGTCAGTAAAACAAGTACGGGCAACCCGGACTCGGTACTCCAAACGTGATACTCTGTGGCGAGAACTTTCTGTCTGCTTTGTCCTTTGCAAAAGCTTTTATATCCACCAAGTCTTACAGACGAGAGAAATAGGTGCAACCCCTCGCCCGGGTGCTGATATTTCCTGAACTTAGTACATAGTAGATTCATTTACGAGCTTCTACAGCATAAGATCCAAGCGGAAGACAAAATTGTCACTGTCAGACCAGCGGGGATCCGACGGCTTCCGCTACCAGTTATTTAAAAGCCGAAGTAAGAGTTTATCCGAAACTCAAAACGATCTTTTGAGGATTCTGATAACAAAACCGTATAAGTCATCACTGCGAACGCAGTCAGCATGAGTTGGGTGACCACATTTTTAGTGTACTTGCCTTGTCCTCAGTGTTATGTATGTATGGTAGAATCTGAAATAAATTAAGATGTGATGAAAGTGTGGTGAAACCAAAAGCGGTTGCACAATGAAGCTCTATAATAAAAATCTACATGGAAAATTAGTCACACAGCGGTCGTTTAACTTTTACTGGTTCAATAAAACCTAAAAGCAAGTTCTTTTATTTGCACAAATCAATTAAATCTAGTTTTTGGCCTTAGCCAACATCCTTCGAAATGTAGTGGGTGCTTGGTGAGACATTCGATTATTGAAAGAAAAACCCACCCACGGTTTTTGAGCGGCCGGTCCCCAATCATATAATTATCGTTGTTGAACTTAATTGAGCGTATTGTCACTGGTCCGTAGATTTAACCATCTATTGGTCACATACTAAATTGTTTAATTAATATAAGGCGACGGCTTAGTGCCAACGCTATTAATATTGCAGCAGGTACCTGTGATGAGTTGAATAAGACAAGTTGATTCTTTGCCCGTTATTATTTTCGATTTGTTGCCTTTGTGATGGCCAAATTCATGCCTGCTACTCATTTTTTAGTTTATATTTCCTTTACGGATGAGGTCACGGTTAGAGTAATGTTTAATGTGGTGGTCAAGACTGGGGTTACCAATAATCCGGCAAATGAATGTTTGTACTGGGAAGGCCACTGAGGTCATCAGTGGACTATGAACGTTGGCACCGACAGAGCTAAGGCAGAGGTCGTTTTTGTGTTTAGGACAAGTTTATTAGTGACAGATGTTTCCATGTATAATGGGAGCATACGTCAGTGAGTACTGCAGGGTACCCGAAACTCATGGATAGCATTACAGCAGGAATCCACACTTTTGGTTTAGCCTTGGTACGCAGTAGAGGCCACCGGCGCATTTTGTAATATTAAATATCGTCTCCGATGCTGGTTATCGTTATAGCATTCAGTGAGTCTGGCATGGGTAGACTGCCAGGTCGACAGATGTGTCGGAGTTATTGAAAAGGAGAAAAAGGTCTATTCATATTTTACTTCACCATCGTATCTAGTCGCAAGTGAAGTGATCTAACCATTGCATTCCATAGACCAACATTTGGGCCCTTGGTTCTGTCGATAAGTGTTTTTACAAAATTTTTGCTAAACATTTTTAATTGCATCTATTTGTTGTGTGCACATCTTGGTCATTGCCCAGCAGAACACCGTGACGTCCCCATAATTGTAGTCCAGCAATGTTTTCGCAGATGCCAAAGTAAAACCCAGTTTTTCGGTCATGCGGAATGTACGTTCAGTAACGTAAACCCGTAGTATTCCTTAAAGCGAAAAGTTTACTGCAAATTCTATCAAACTACCTGCATCTTTGTTCAAAGCTTCTGGTTAAGGTACCAGGAAGGAAGAAGTTGCGGTTTAATTAAGTGCCGTGATGAGAAACCGCAAATGAGTTTCGAAGTTTCGTCACCCTCAGAAGTGCATATACGTATATCCCAAGTGAAGAGTCATCACGCGCCTAGTCCAAACAGCCTACCACCCACTGTGTTGAAAGACCGTGGTGAATTTCTTATAAGTGCCTCCCTGAGCTATGTGCACCTCTTTTGGTCGATAATAACGCCTGTTTTCAAAAGGACTACTCAAGATACGTGTGATGAACACAGAAACGACAGTTGAATGGTGTTGTTCAAAGCTCCATAAGTCACACATTATTCATCGCTTTGTGGAGCCGCGCCCGGAACCCTAATTTGCAAGCATCACGCGAAATTTCGATGGAATAGATACTGCAACGCTTACATGTTTATGTACTTTTAGGTATTGGAGGAGCATCATAAGTACAGGAGAACAAAAATAATGGTGTTCTGCGACCTCTGCGGAGCGTTAAGTTCCGCGGATCGATCAGTGCATTTAGTCTCGTTTGCTCAACAGGAGGTGCTTTGTACATTAGTGGACATGAGTTCTACTTTACGTCCACACGCTTGTGGACGTGTGAGAGTGCACGGGATTCCTCTAAAAGGTTAACAACAAAAAGTGGCTTCCGGAAAAGATGCTTACTCTCTTTGGTTTTCAGCTTCGTCACCGGTGAAAACTTGAGGATGCTCAAAAGCCAGGCACCAAGAGCTAACTAGTGCGCACCTTAATGACATGAAATACTCAGGTGCCCGCCACTTACCTGCATTTGGCATGCGCTTACACAGTGAATGTGCGAACTCTGAGTATGTCTCTTGCAATTCGCCGGGAAGCACTGGAGGTTGTGGAGAATTACTTATTTATTGACCCCAACAATTGAGTGCATGACGGTGCCGTCGCACGAACCAAATCAAGTTTGCCAGTCTGCAACACTTTTGATATCCAAAAGACAAATCGTCCGGTCGTATGTTTGTACGATTGCTGCTGCAGGTAGACGGCCTAAGGCTTCTTTAAACCCCTGAACACCGGTGTTTCTAGAGGGCTGCTAGTATCAGAGGGCATTGACGAATCTTTAAGCGGATAATTAGAAAACGTGCTCATTTGTGCAGAGTCACTGAAAAACTAGTATCATGGGCAGCGCTGTTTCAGCCATGCGCGTCTCTAGCCCAAACATTGTTCATCAAGAAGAGTGGTGTTTTCTAGGCCTCTTTAAGAGTAGCACAAACGGTGAGGTGCACAGCTTGCAACTCAAGACAACGGTTTGAAATAGATTGCAAAACGATTAAGTTTTCCGGTTAGGTTCGACTTTCAAAAACGAGTCAGTCGGATCCCCCTTTTGCCTGGCTATAGACTGCAATAAATCGGATCGAACCAACATCAGCGGTGTTTGTGCTGTCATTTTATTATCAGATCATCGGATTGAGCATTTGAGGAGAAAAGCCCTCGAGAATGCCTGCGGCAAGCTGCCTGATGTCTCTCTGCGCTTCACCTTGGGCTTAAACTACAGGTAAACAAACTTTGTGTTTTGCTCTGGTAGAATATTAGTGACAACAACGGTGTTAGTGTGTCTGAGGATCATTCTCACTAATTGTAAAAGGCGAATATGTTATGTTTGAAAACTGAATAAAACTCCACCGCCCTTCTACGATGTCACAAACAATTTCTGGATGTCAGCTGTTTTATTTGTCGCGAGACTTCACGAGCCAAACTACACAGAGCACACACTTCATTGTGTCCTTTCGCGTAGCTCGGGCGCTGATCACCTTGCGAAGACGGCCAACAATAATCCGTTTTACTTCCCATAATAATGTTTACCATTGCAGCAGCTTGGCACAACTTTCAATTGGCTCACTAGTGAGTGTCTGTTTGACTAGCGCGAAGCGTTTGGAAATGTTACGTCTTCTGCGGTGGAGATACTTGGGTATCGCACCTACGTACACAAAACCTGGCAATGTGTACAGCGAAGTGAGGGTCGCAACAATTCAGAAAATTTTAGACTAATTATTATACTGTGTACCGCGGCTTGCGCCTGGTTCCTGCTTGCCCGACGAGCTGATGTGTCGCATAGTCATGAAACAGCACATAATTCTGGGTGGCATCAGCAGGATTGACGGGCACAATTTCCTCCTTTTGAAGATGATCAGGTGTTTGTGGCACCTTCTCGACAAAAGCACAACGGTACTACATCCCCTAAAATGAAATAACTACCAACGGCACTCATTCCAGGGATTCACGGATTGATTCACGGGATCTGATGTCTACAGATAACACTATGCAGACCTGTATCTGTCTCAGCGATCTCATCGCATCCAATCTTTGCAAGGCGTAACTACGAGCAGCCTCTAGCCAACTCGTTCTTCACGGAGGAGGATGTTTGTAAACTTTTGGAACTCCTTCGGTGAGCTGGGGCCAGACGAAAACCATCCAAGGATCCTGAATGGAACTGTGCTCACACTGGAAAAGCACTGCCATATGGTGTTTCGTCAGTCGCTAGACGATGGCAACCTTCCTTATGCTTAGAAGGAGGTAATTGTCACGCCGATCTACAAAACTGTCTATCGTCAGGAAGCTGCAGGCCTATTAGGCTCAGTGAAATACTGTGCAAGTTGGTAGAACGTATTCTGAGACAGGCTGTCTTAAACCACCACAGTACCAACAACGTAATACCCCCAATCTGTGATCCGTGAAGTCTGTGCCGTTCTCAAAACGTGACCTTGAAAACCGCACAGTTTAATATTGGTTGGGGGTGACGTTGATCTTGTGGACATGCGATTCATGCACAAACCAGCATTCTGATTGGCTAGTTGTGCACAAGCAAGGAAGCGCGGGCTTTCAAACTGTATTTGTGCACGAGCCAAGAAAAAAAGCAATCACGCGTCTTGCGGCATCATCCCCATTCTGATTGGCTGAGGTCTGTGTGGCGGTGTAGTGTGCACGCTATGAAAGCACCAGGGGACAGTGATTCTCCGAAGGCAGGTGTTCACGACAATTTCTGTGGAGGGAAAACATAAAGAAAACTCATGAGCCGAAGCCCAGTAAGCAAGATGGTACATCACCAATACTTGCATATAAATCAATCAAACTGAGGACATCGTATACTACAGCGGGAACATTTAACAATGGTAACATGGCGGATTTGCGGTTTAATATGGACCCTCTTGAACGAAGCATATAATTATAATGGGGTAGTATATGTTAAAAATTTACATTGCTAACAGATTTCCAGATGTACTGAAGGCAAATAATGTGCAATTTTCAGCAGTTTAACATAGCCTGCCTGTGACGTAGTTAATCGTCCATGTTGTCCCTAAATGTAACTATATCTCAAAAGGACCATGATATTTGAGCTTAATGTCGCTAACAAAAACTGAGGGATTAGAACAGCCCAGAATTAGGAGTCATTGCTTGCTTGTTCACTGTTTTCACTCCGCGTTGATCAATGGTTATGATACAGTTAGTCGTTCGGTAGAAACGGGTTGCATACGCTTAATTATATGTGTTACCCTAAGCGTACATCTCGAAGGCCAGGCATCATGCGAATTCTGTTCAGTAGGTGCAGGAACTGGTGTATTCATTAACAGCCCTAACTCTTGTTTATAAGAAAGGAATTATCGGTGCATCCTTCGCGGCCAACGGATCAACGGTAGTGTCTGCGGTTATGCCAGAGAAGGTCATCTATTTTCTATTTCCGGCATGTCACCCTTTAACGCAAAGTATTGCGTGGACATGAAGAAAGGTTTACCAATCTTTTGGAATATAGGTAGCTCGGGTGCGCTGCTTGGTTTTTGGTCTGTTCGCCGAGCTTGGCAGTTGGATTGCAAACGTTTCATCACCAAACGAAATGACATCATCAGTGCGGGGTTGAGTGGGTGAATTCCTCCTCTTCTGCCTGTGCTTATATGGCTTCTAAACAGCATCTGGTAGCTCTGAAGGCGGTCTTCGCGTAGTTTGATTGGTCCCCTGTGAATCTGGGTTGGTCTTCATCTCTTGTGTTTGGTTGGTTCGTTGGGCGCATTCAATTCGACAGTTCTGTCCTATGTGGCTCAGAGTCCCGTGACTGTGTAGTTCTTTTGCTCGTAACGGTTGATAGACTGGGTCAATGTCGATGTGTTTATTGATCGACTTTTTTGTGGAGTACCACGCCTCGGCAAACTCTCGTTCCCGTTTCGTTCTTGCGTGAGCAAGTATTTGAACATTGTCCCAATTGAACTTGTGTCCTTCTCTGTCCTCGTGGATTGAGACAAGTGACATTGGGTCATGTCTTCTGCTGGCAAGCTTGTGCTCGTGTATTCTGGTAGCGAGTTTTCTTCCAGTTTGGCCAACATAGTGTTTGTCGCAGTCGTTACAATTAAGTTTGTAGACCACGTTCGTCTTCTTCACTGCATCCANCTTGCCAGCAGAAGACATGACCCAATGTCACTTGTCTCAATCCACGAGGACAGAGAAGGACACAAGTTCAATTGGGACAATGTTCAAATACTTGCTCACGCAAGAACGAAACGGGAACGAGAGTTTGCCGAGGCGTGGTACTCCACAAAAAAGTCGATCAATAAACACATCGACATTGACCCAGTCTATCAGCCGTTACGAGCAAAAGAACTACACAGTCACGGGACTCTGAGCCACATAGGACAGAACTGTCGAATTGAATGCGCCCAACGAACCAACCAAACACAAGAGATGAAGACCAACCCAGATTCACAGGGGACCAATCAAACTACGCGAAGACCGCCTTCAGAGCTACCAGATGCTGTTTAGAAGCCATATAAGCACAGGCAGAAGAGGAGGAATTCACCCACTCAACCCCGCACTGATGATGTCACCTCGATTGGTGATGAAACGTTTGCAATCCAACTGCCAAGCTCGGAGAACAGACCAAAAACCAAGGTTTACCAGTCATTTGAAAACCCCGAAGAATGAGGGCCATTATCGAGGTATGTAGTGAACATTGTCTGCTATGCTTGTTTATTCATGTCACGATTGTTGGTGTGGAACCTTGCTAACTCAGTTTGGGCTGGAAAGCATTCTTCCCAGTTTTCGTCCACATAGATTGCCGTGAACCCTCGCCTTCAGAGAAGCACCGTCCTCTCTTGTTTCCATGGCGTGCTTGTTACGTGTTTGACGAGGATGGCTTGCACGCATTGGCGATTCTACATGCCATATAAGTAAAGACCGAGGAGATCCCAATTCTACGGTGCACCTATATTCTAGAATATTCGGCTTGAATAACTTCTGTTTTTGATGAATGTGCAACACCTTTAAAGCGAAGCAACCGAGAAGCGTAGTAAGTGCCTCAGCCACATGTAGGCTGCGGGCCTCCTGCATACATTTCTAAACATGCTGCTAGAGGCGATCTTATGTTGTCCTTGAAGCACTACGTTTCAGGACCGATCAGAAGTTATATACTAAACGGAAAAATTACGCCCCCTACGCAAGCTTGTTTTCAACACAATGCCTGGTTGCCTTGGTTGCGGTGACGCTTGCGTTGTCAGGAGATATGAAGCCATTTATTTGGAAACATAATTTTATTATGACCGACTGCAAGCAAATTACAGAATCATCAAAAATGTGTTCCGTAGTTGTACCTAGAAAATAAATGGGAGAAGAATTAATAAAAGGCCACTTAATGGAAATTACCAGAGCCCCGTTCGCACAAAATTCACAGTGAACATCATTCTCACAAAATGTTCAACGGCAATACCATAACATTTCGGATATAGTAGTGAAAAAACACTACGACCAAGACCATTACAATTTTTGATTATCACATGCCACAGGTGGTAACCACCTCTGTTACACTGATAGGTTGAATCTGCTTGAATAACGTCACCGTACTTCGCAAACAAACCACGCAGGTGCACCAAAGTAAACGACAGGACATTCAAGCGACCATCATCACAAACAGACACAGCCATGGGTCCAAATCGGCGCAACGCACCTCGGATACCCTGTAGATCACATACAGGATTATCCACGCGGCGCAGTTTATCGCGCAGGACCCGCACGTCATCATCTGTTAAGTCTATTCCATAGACTTTCCGGACATAGTCGCGGATTTCCATGGAGGACTTGAAACATCTCAACAAACCAACCGCCACGCGTTCCTGCTGAGCATTTGAATGCCGGTTTGCAGCATACACTGGCCAGTCAGACTTACGCAGATCATGCGAATGTTACATGTTAAAACTAACGATTACAAGGCGACCGTCACGGTGAACGAGACGCATGAATAATTCACGGATTCACGGATTGATACACAGGACCAAGGCTTTTGCCCAAGTTTTCCCGGTCGGTTGTGTTCTTGTCGTTCAGCTGCTATCGTACACTTGAAGGGCACAAGCGAAAAAAGGGTGTAGCACTGCTCTTTAAGTTCTCAGCGCGGGGCAGTATGTTTGCCAGCACGAGGACTCGCATAAGAAAGTGTCTAACAGTGCTTTGAACTGGGTCCTAGAAGGAGCGTGGACAACCGTCGGGGGAAGGTTATTCCACGCAGCTACTACACGAAACCAGAAAATTTTTGCCTGATAAAAGTGTTCGCTCTGAGCTTCAAAATCTTCTTACCATGTCCCCGCAGTGTGTTTGCTGGCTCAACGGTGAAAAACCTGTTGGCCAAACCTCTTTCAAACAGGGCATAAGTAAGAAATAGGTCTCCTCGGAGGCGGCGATATTCCAGGGGAATGAAGTCAAGCGCCGTTAGACGCCTTTTATAGTCCAGGGATTTAAGGCCGACAACCATATTCGTAGCAGATCGCTGGACACGCTCAAAGAGGGTTATGTCCTTCGTGCGCCCCGAGTAGACAACTTGGTTGGCATATTCAAGAAGCGGTCTGACGTAGGCCCCACACAGTATTTGGAAGTCCGTGCGAGTAATACGGGAGAAGGCGCGCCGAATCATTCGTAGAACGGCGAATGCCCTTTGGGCCGACTTCTCATGGTGCAGTGAGAAGGACATGTTTGAAGAGAGCCAGATACCCAAATTCCTTTTTGGTACTATCTTCGTGCTGTCTTCTGGTCCATTCTCACGATGCACGATATAGGCGTTCGCTGAGTCTCCTCCAAACGACATATGGACGCACTTTTCGTCATTCAGAGGAAGGTGCCAGTCCATCGACTACTGTTTTGCAGCGTCTACATCCATTTGAAGGGCACCGGCATTGGTACTCCAGGATTTCGAGTCGTCCACAAAAAGTAGACATGCACTTGAAAGAACGTCTGGAAGGTCGTTGACGTATACCAGAAACAGCAGTGGTCCCAGAACGGAGCCTCGAGGAACTCCAACGCAGACCGGTGCTGTAGAAGAGTAGGCTGAGCCTACTTTCACTCGGAATGTTCTGTCTGATAGAAACGCTTTGATCCAGAGTAGGATGATCCCTTGAACCCCGTAAGACTCGAGTTTGTGTAGCAGCGGGACGTGTGGGACCCGATCGAATGCTTTTGAGGAGTGGAAAAAAATTGGCATCTGATATGAGTCCCTCGTCCTTGGCTTGGGTCAAGCTGTCCATAAATACGAGCATGTTCGTCACGCAAGAACGGTTCGGGAGAAATCCGTGTTGCACTGGAGATATCAAGTTGTTGAAGGTAAGGTGGTCTAGGATGGCTCGCTTCAGAATGCGTCCCATCACCTTGCATGGCACGCTAGTGAGACTTATAGACCTGTAGCTGCCAGGCGATGGTCGGTCACCAGTTTTGTAGATTAGTGTGACAATCGCTTCCTTCCAAGCAGAAGGAAGATGGCCTTCGTCAAGCGACTGACGAAACACCCGGTAAAAATTATTTGCCAGTGTGTACGACGATTCTTTGAGGATCCTTGGAAGGACTTCGTCGGGCCCCGACGCGCAGAACGGGTTGATCTTGTGCAAGAGTTGACGAACGTCCTCCACCGTGAAGACCAAATCGGTTAAAGGCCGTTCTTAGTTACGCCTTGACAAGGTTGGGTGTGACGAGGACACTGGGGCAGAATACAGGCCTGCATAGTGTTTTCCGTAGACCGCAGACACCACTATTGGGTCACTCGTAACGACCGGCAGTCATAATCCGCGTACCTGATTGTAAGTTAACTGGATGATTATGCAGACAATTAACAACATACCAACGACCCGTTTTAGTACCGTTCCAGTGTGAACGCGCATGCACGCATTTGTAGACCATGAACGAATAACAGACGGATGGTGGGATTACTTCACCCACATTCTGTCCGTATTTTGCCGCGGCGGGCGTAACGTGAGCCAGTTCCTTGTTGGAATTCTCGCGGTTTGGACTCGAATTCAGCGAAGGAACCACACTCACGACCGGGAAAATACTCCAACATCTGTCTAGTTATGTTGCGTTCATCCGAACACACATTCTGCGAACCTACAAGACATAATACTACAAAGCCATCTTACTTGACACCAATCCACTGGTGGAGGTACTTGGCTTCGGCATAATAGGCACCGGCCGTACCGTGGTTGATACCGCGTTTGCCATGCCGTAGGCACCCGGACCGCAAGCGGAACAAGCGAGGAATGACCATTCGTAGCTCCGCACCGGTTTTTATACCATCCTATGGCCTCTATGGCCTTGAGATACCAGTAGCCCGGTCCAGACCGCAAGACGCTGTGAGAAAAAAGCGATTTAAATGGTTAAAGCTTATAAGCCAAGGAAAGATGGACTGTCAATTCAAGCGAAAAAATAGCAATAGACAATTTAAAGAATGTATTGCTGGAGTTATCTATTCTCCGCGTGAAATATGTACAAGTTCACGCCTAGTAAAAATGAATAAGTAAACTTAACATCACAAAATGTATCCACGTGCCTTAAAATGCCCTCCATCGACCTGCCTTTCTTCACACAACCTGTTTCTGTCTACACACATCACTTCTTCCAATAAAAGTTTTTCAGGAACTAGAATTTGTGTTTTCGGAAATCTCGATTCAAACTTAACTATGGTCTTGGATATGTATACATATCCAAGAATTTTCGCACTCCTAACTTTAAGTTGCTTTCATCTTAGTTAATCAGCAAAAGCAGTAGTGTCCTGTGAAAAAAACGTGCTAACGGGGAAAGTCGAAAAGAAGTCGGGCGACGTCTCCCGGGTTTGAAATCCGAACACGCCCCATGCGGCGCCCAAGCCTACCCCACTAGGCCGCCAAGCAACGAGAGGTCATTGGTGGAACAGAGTTAGCGTCTTGCGGTCTGGACCGGGCTTCTGCTGTCTCAAGGCCATAGGGGCCGTATGCCAGGATGGTATATAAACCGGTGCGGAGCTACAAATGGTCATTCCTTGCTTGCTCCGCTTGCGGTCCGGGTGCCCCACGACATGTCAAAGGCGACCAGTACGGTATCGACGACGGTACGGCCGGTGACTATCATGCCGAAGCCAAGTACTTCTTCCAGTGGATTGCTGTCAAGTAAGATGATTTTTGTAGTATAATGTCTTGTAGGTTCGCAGAACGTCTCCTCAGATGAACGCAACGTAACCAGACAGATGCTGGAG
This sequence comes from Opisthorchis felineus, assembly GCA_004794785.1. NCBI lineage: Eukaryota > Metazoa > Platyhelminthes > Trematoda > Opisthorchiida > Opisthorchiidae > Opisthorchis > Opisthorchis felineus. The sequence goes on along the minus strand of SJOL01008269.1, from coordinate 358,268 downwards.
TACTTTCCCGGGCGTGAGTGTGGTTCCTTCGCGGAATTCGAGTCCAAGCTGCGAGAATTCCAACGGGGAACGGGCACGTGTTATGCCCGCCGACACAGTTTGTCGGCGTCGAAATATGAACAGAATGTGGGTGAAGTACTCCCACCATCAGTCTGCTATGCGTTCATGGTGTACAAATGTGTACACGCGCGTTCACACTGGAACGCTACCAAAAAGGGTCGTCGGTATGTTGCTAATTGTATACATAATCATTCGAATAACTTATAATCAGGTACGCTGATTTCGACTGCCGGGCGTTCATGCGTGTTGTTCACCGTGACGGTCGTCTTGTAATCGTCAGTTTCAACATGCAACATTCGCACGACCTGCGTACATCTGACTGGCAAGTGTACGCAGCAAACCGGCATTTGAATGCCCAGCAGGAATCTGTTGTGTTTGGTTTGTTGAGGTGTTTTAAGTCTTCCATGGAAATCCGTGACTTTGTCCGGAAAACTATGGAATAGACTTGACAAGTGATGATGTGCGGGTCCTGCGCGATAAACTGCGCCGCTTGGATTATCCTGTTTGTGATCTGCAGGGTATCCGAGAGGCGTTGCGCCCATTTGGACCCTTGGCTGTGTCTGTTTGTGATGATGGCAGTTTGAATGTTCTGTCGTTCACTTCAGTTCGTCTGCGTGGTTTGTTTGCTAAGTACGGTGATGTTATTCAGGCAGATTCAACCTATCAGTGTAACAGAGGTGGTTACCATCTGTGGCATGTGGTAATCACCGATTGTAATGGTGTTGGCCGAAGTGTGTTTTACTCCTTTATCCGAAATGAGTCACAAGAATGTTATGATCTTGCTGTTGAACATTTTGTGAGAATGATGTCCCCTGTGAATGTTGTCCGAACGATTGTGATAGACAAGAATAAGGCACAATTATGTAGCCTGAAGGCAGCGATGCCTAACGCCGCTGTCATTTTTTGTTCTTTTCATGTTTTACAAAGCCTAAAAGCTAGGATTAATAAGCTTAGGGAAGTGACTCAATCGGATAAAGAAGTCCTGTTTGCCTGGTCCAAGAGAATGGTGCATTGTAGGGAAGTGAGCGAGTTTGAGGTGTATGCCACCAGTATCAGAAGCCGGAACCAGGAGTACTGGTCCTACCTCAGCGAGCATTGGTTGACCGACCTGAGTACCTGGGCGAAGCATGCTCGAAAGCATGCTGCGACCCTTGGTAATGAAACCACTAACCGGGTCGAATCTGCCAACAGGTACATTAAGTGGAAGCTTACTGAATCTTCCTCATTGCTCACCTGTGTACAGGCTATCATAAACAGGAATGAGCAATTGGAAGCCAAGTACCGAAGACTCGTAAGCGTCCCACTGGTGCGTGGCCGACCGGAAGGTGTGACGTTACCATCTCATTTGGAGTGTTTGGGCCGGCTAACGCCATACGCCCAGGATAGGGTTCGTCGCAACCACAGTAAAAGTGCGGAGTTGGCCCACAGCACAGAATCGTCCCTGGTCTTTCGCGACGGCAACCACTTACAATTGGGAGAACCAATGAAATGCTCGTGCTCTTTTACGAGCTCATGGTTGCTGCCATGTCGCCATATGGCTTTTGCTGCTGAGCATCATGGTCAGTCGCTGATTCCGTTGGTTGAATCTAGTAGGTGGCTGTTGCCACTGAACGATATTCAACCATCAGCTACTGTTGCTGACAATAGTTTATTAGTACAGGCTGCCCCCAAGGGCAAGTCATCTAAGCTAAGTGTTGCTCGCAATATCTCATCGGATATTTGCGAGGCAATTGTCCGCTTGGGTTCGTCTGATTTCGATGCTTGCTGTCGGTTCTTGCGAACGTTTGCTGACCAGGTTTGCGCAGGTCGTGTGCCAAGCTGCGTGTTATCCACAGAAGGTGTCACAGGCGCATCAAGGGTGCAAATGCTGACAGCGACATCTACATCCTTGGCAGCCTCTGGTGATGGGGTAGCACCGCTAGCCGTAGACGCGCCTGTGAGGTGTAACAATCAACCTAGCACCTCCAACGCCACCACACGCAGGCGCGCCCGGAAGAGTCCTCTACCGTTTTACGAGGACAAGATGGCCGGGCTAGATGAGACCTTTGACCTGCAGGATGATAACTATTACCTGCAGAGTATAAAGGTGCGTGACCACAAGGTGCGAACCGCCGCGAAGTACAGCACCGTGGCAATGCACCATAAGAAGGAACCATTGGCGTCACATATTGACGCTGATGTCTGCGTTGTCTGCAATTCATCTGAGAGCGCCTGTGAGGGGTCCATGATAGACTGGGTGCAATGCGACCATTGTCACGTGTGGCTGCATTGCAGTTGCATTGGCAGTTCGCTTGACAGACCGACGTTCCTTTGCCCCATGTGCCATCAGCATAACCACATATCGGAGTGAGTTCCCTAGGTAAACGCACTTAGGGAGACGAAGGTAAGTTTCGTTTATTAATTAAGTTCACATTTGTTAACTGTCATGCCTTGTTGGATGTGTGGGTGGTGGGTGGGTTTTTTCTGCCGTAAAATCCATCCCCTCCTCAACGTGGTGCGGCAGTGGCAACCAGTGTGCGTCTTTCACGCAGGCTGGGCGAACGGGGCTCTGGTCATTTCCATTAAATTATCTTTTACTAATCATTTTCCCATTTATGTTGCAGGTACCAGTCCGGAACACATTTATGATGATTCTGTAATTTGCTTGCAATCAGTCAATAAAATTATGTTTCCCAAAAAATGGTTTCATATTTCCAGACAACGCAAGCGTCACGGCAACCAAGGCATCCAGGCCTTGTGTTGAAGACAAGCTTGCGTAGGTGAGAAAGGGGGCGTAACTTTCCTGTTTCGTCTGTACCTTAAGAGTGGTCCCGAAACATAGTGCTTCTAGGATTACATAGCATCGCCTCTAGCAGCATATGTTACATCATTCAACCCCATGATTTTAGGATGCAGGTGCACCTACGGCTTGCGAGCTCGCCGGTTGTCACTTAGATGGCATGTAGAATCACCAATGCGTGCAAGCAATCCTCGTCAAACACGTAACAAACACGACTTGGAGGCAAGAGGGAGCGGTGATTCTCTGAAAGTGGCTTGTGTGAACGACAACTGGAAAGAATGCTTCCCAGCCATAACTGAGTTACCAATGTTCCAGACCAACAATCGTGACATAAATAAACAAGCGTAGCAAGCAATGTTCACTATATAACCCTACAATTTATCTCATTCTTCTGGGTTTTCCAATGATTGGTAAACCTTTCTTCATGTCCACGCAATACTTTACGTTAAAGGGTGATATACCTGAAATAGAATATAGATGACCTGCTCTGGCATAACCGCAGACACTACCGTTGATCCGTTGGCTGCGAAGGATGCACCGGCAGTTCCGTCTTTATAAACCAGAGTTAGGGCTGTCAATGAAAATACCTGTCCCTGCACCTACTTAACACAATTCGCATGATGCATTGCCTTCGAGGTGTGCGCATAGGGTAACACATACAATTACACGTATGCAAGTCGATTACAACGAACGATAAACTGTGTCATAACCACAGATCGTCGCTGGGTGATAACAGTAAACGAACAACCAATAACTGCTAATATTGGGCTATTCTAATTACTCACTTTTTTGTTAGCGATATTAAACACAAAAATCATCGTCCTTTTAAGCTACAGTTACATTTAGGGACAACATTGACGATTACATTCGTCAGAAGCAGGCTATGTTAAACTAATGAAGATAGCACATTATCTGCCTTCATTACATTTGAAAATCTGTTAACAATGTAAATCTTTAACAGATACTAACCAATCATAATTATATGCTTCGATACAGAGGGACAATAATAAACCGCAAATCCGCCATCTTACCATTTTTAAATGTTCCCGCCATAAGGGTTTCAGCCAATCAGAATGGGGATGACGCCGCAAGACGCGTGATTGGTGGAAACATCTGTCAAGCAGCTAAGTCGTCGGCTAAGCAGTCATATGTTCGAGTGTGGATCACGTGACTCGGTCCAGCCAATCATTTGCTTGGGTTTGGCTTGCGCATGAATCGACTACCGCTCTTGTGGCTTTTGTTCACCTATGAAAATGGGACCCTAAGCTGCGACCAGAGGAGACCGAGTTTTGGACTTCGCAGATGCCGAGTTTGTGTTGTAAGAAACTATGAATTCCGGGGACGCCTCGTGTACTAATCAGGAGGTCGTCTATGTTAAAGCCAAGGTAATGTTTGCTCTATTCAGTAACGTCTTCATAGTTGGGCAACACGGGGGATGGTGAAGTCTACAAAAACTTCGCGATAGACCCGAATATAACAAATTACAACGTATTTCTTGGGATTCTGTCCAAGTGCTTCAATCTCCTATCGTAAGTATTTGTTTTAAGTACTCGGTCGGTAGAAGGCTGTGGATCATAGTGGAATTATAGATCGGGCGACTTTGTCAACGTTCGGGGTCAATAACTGACTCACATGACTTGGTAGCCGTCGTTATATGTGGATAGGTGAATCAGATAACCGACTAGACCAGCACTTTGAGTTTCAAACCCTCGGTGCGATGATGGCACACGCCTTTGGTGCCCACGGTTTTAAACTATGGCGGGCTGGAAAGGGAAATAACATACCGCTGCCTTATCAGAAAGGACCTGATGTGAACTGTTGGGGTGGTGTCAGGTGACGAACAAAGCACCGCAAAGGCTGATTAAAAAACGTATATTCGGGATAGCCCACTTCCCTAACAGTCAAAATCAGGAGTTTCTCCTACTGTCGGATAAAGAAATAACTGACGTGATGCACGGTTCAGTTCAATTCTTTGAGGACTGTAGTGTCATCCAGTTCTCCCACTGGTGGACTTACCATTCAATTAGCCAGTAGAAGAGGCTTGAGGATTGGCTTCATGGCTTCCCACTCTACTCTGCTACTCCGCCTAGCAAGCTACCACTCGGCGATGGTCCAGCGAGTTGTACGGGGCCAGTTTATTCTGTCTGCCACTTGAAGATGCTTTTCCTGTTTTCTTTTAAGCTTCTGCTCCGTAGCCGCAGACATCAAATCCTCCAGGAGGCTGTTCCTCAAAATGAGCACTCGCGACGGAGGAGTTGCCAAGGTATTCAGATGATGACTCCTGTATGTGCACAGTTTGAGAGTGTTCCCTTGCTTCGGCCTTTGAAGTGATAACAAAATAACGGCGCTGCTCCCAGGCAAGCAGTAGGTTTCGTTAGAAGCTCCTTAATCAGGACGAAACGGGATTGACTATTCACATTCCGTCGAAATACTTCATATTCCTGGGTTCTGTCACTGCTTTTGAACTTGCAGTTATTTGTCTTGTTTAGTGACACTTGATTTTCCATATTCTAGAATTGCCGGTGTATGTGAAGAGAACGGTGATCGGATTAGCCGGAAGGTTAATTGCTCGAAGGATCTGCAAATCGCCTACAGAAGCCTAGGAACGTCAGTGACTTTTCCCCTAAATTCTCAACGAACTTCAGATCTGGTGTCACCGGCACTCCAATATCACAACAGATTCTCGAAGCGGAAAACTATCGAGGTGATATACTTGGTGGTTTAGGAGTCTCACAGACAAGACAGCACTTATCGTGGTTGATTGGCAGAAACCAACGAGCTTTGCGAAGCTCTCAAAGCATTCTGAGTTTACGACTCTCTTAAGCCTTAGGTTTACTGCAGACTGCGTTCTCTTCAAGATCTTCGTCATTTTCGAGAAACTTTCTTTGAACAACACTCCATCTGGCCACGCACAACCTCCAGTCCTGACTGTCGGCCTATGACAGAAAAGTAGACTGTGAATATGGTGCCTCCTTCAGCCTCAGAAGGGTCATAATGTATCCCTACTCAAGTGTTCTCTTGCTCGTGGTCCCGACGGTGGCCTGCTCTGTCCTAGGACGGCGGTGTATTCCTCAGCTAGTGCTTTTCTAGCCTATTAGCGTCTAGCTAGGAGAAAAAGACCGTCCCAGGCAGCTGAGGTGAGTGGGTAATGGTGCCCACCTTCAGAAACGGTGTTCGCAGCGAAAGTAGTAACGACAAAGGCGTCAGTTTGAATCTGTTTGTAACAAAGCTTCTGGCACTAATTCTTCGTCCTCTTACGGCTGCGTGCGAACCATTGACCCCTGAGCACTAAGCGGGACTTCGAAACCATGGATGCTACGCTGACTAAATCTTCACACTCCATCAGGAACATAGAACAATGTCATATGTACGGACGACCACAATCTTGGTGTTTTTACTTTAGGGGTGAGATGGCCCAGTGGTTAGAGCGCGAATTTACTGAACGGAAGGACCGTGGTTCGAACCAGACCTCTGCGTCTCGACTTCCCGTGGCTAGGCTTGGGCAACCTGGCAGTATCCCAGCCCTCGTGCTCCCTTCGGGACGCGTGGCAACTAGGCACCGAAAGGTTGTTACGGCTGAACGATTTCTATTTATTTTTTGACTTCAAGGGTGCGCGCGATTCCGTCGAAAGGTCAGTACTCCCATATACACTTGCTCAACAAGGGATGCTAATAAGTTTGTGGACATAATCCGGTCCATATAATCACATACTTCCGGGCGTGTGAGTGTATGAAAGCTCTCTAGAAGCTTTCCTACAACAAGTGGTGTCCATTTTTGTTCAACCTCGATAAAATACTGAGGTGGACGCTGGAGGACCTTCAAAACCCTGGCTTTCCGATTGTTTTTCGTGAGAACCTTGTCGATCTGGAGTACGCAGACAACATCGTCCTCATCTTTGAAAGCGGAGGCCAAGCACAAGCATTGTTTGGTAAACTTACCACCGTAAAACCATCCTTTGACGCGCGCCTTGCACCTGCAAAGTGCAAAGTCGTGCTTCACAACGTACAGTCTCTGAACCCGTCATCATCATCGACAGAATGGCATCAGTGTTCAACACCGATGCTTCGCTGCCGTATCTGTACCCGTCACGAAGAGATTGAACCTTACCGTGGTGTGACGGCTTGTGTACCTCGGCGTCCCATTGACCTATACTGGGAGGTGTCCGCGCAACACTCGTAAAGTTCCTCATACCAGCTTGATCAATGGTTAGAGGTCTGACGAAGACAGTCTCCTGATCCTCCAGGTTAGGGGTTGGAACATGTGTGGCGACTTCTTCCGTAAAAACGGTAATGTATTTGCATTTCCCGCCAAACACTGCTGCCTTGCGGTCAGGCCTTTGAGCCAAAGGCTTCAGCTGAGGACCCTAATCGTCCTCCTGTCTAGGTGTTGGCACCCTGACAGTATCCCAGCCCACGTACAACCATGAATTGCACAAATACAAATAAACTCGTGCCACATCGGCCGTCGCATGGTGCCATCAGCTGGGTTTCCTTACTCGCTGCATACAGCAGGGCGGGTAAGCGAAAAACAAGCTACTGCTAGTGCCTTCCTTCTTTCTCACGTGCTTTTTCTCCCCCCTCTCCCCACCCAATTGATAACTCTTCTTATGAGCCCAGCACTTATGACCGATGACTCCTTTCGTCCTGCATCGGTTTTGCAAGCAACATCCGCGCGTCATCCGGCGCCGACATCCTCAGGCATCTCGAAATCAATATTGAAGCCTCCACACTCAGTCTATCTGGCCGCTTTCAATGTCCGCACTCTGAAGCAAGCAGGACAACGAGTTACTCTTGCTCTCACACTGGATTCGCTTGGCATTGATGTGTCAAGCTAACCGCCCCATCACTCCACTCCCTTCCGGCTACGCACCTCTGGTGATCCAGAAGCTGTTGTGACAGGATGTGCAGGGGTTGGTATCGTCCTAATTCACCGGGCGGAAGGATCCTTGCTTGGCTGGATACCCGTCGATAGTCATCTCTGCGCGGTTCGCCTGGCAACGTCTGTGAATGAGTCTCACAAGTGGGAAATTGATCGATGTCTGTTTGTCGTGTTTGCTTACGCCCCAACTGACTGTAGCTCTGACACCATCAAAGACAAGTTTTACGACTCCCTGAACGCCATGTTGCGGCGACCTGAAAGCTCAGATATCGTTGAGGTTGCCGGAGATCTGAATGCACAAGTGGGCAGTGGTGAACGATTGCTTCAGCTGTGCTCTGACCGCCGACTGTTTTTATGCGGTACTAACTTCCTAAATAGCCGAAGTCGTCTATCCACATGGTGTTCTCCAACGGCGTGCTGCCACAAACTCAAGTCGTCCGGAGTCGCTTCTCCCTTCGTTTTCCAGGACCGCGTAAGGTGCGGACAAATCGCTTAGCAACTGAGAGACTGGCAGATCCGGCTGTTAGACGAACGCCTTCTAAAGTCATTTCCAAATGCTCCACCATCAGATGTGAATTCATACTGAGACGTGATTGCCATCTCTTTGTACAGTGCTGGAAGTTTTGCCTGTGGCACAGCGCTACCAGGCCCACTCAAGCACTGGATATCAGACCGAACAGTGACACTGCTTAAATCTCGGAGAAATATCCAAGCTGGTTCTGAAGACAACTTGACCCAACGAATTATCAGGCGTCAAGTGAAGGTGAGCATGCGAGCCGACCGTGAAGTTTGGTGGACAGGGAAAGCCAAGGAAATAGAAGGGGTCCAGAAAGCCGGTAATGCCCGAAGTTTATTTCGGTTGATCCGTGCGACCGGTCCCCGGAAACCATCTGTGAGCGAAACCGTCAAGGATCGAAATGGAATGGCTATCTTGTTTAAAGGAAGACGCCTCATCCGTTGAGCCGAATACTTCGAACAACAGTTATCGTGGCCACCTGCTGCCACTCATCTGGAGTCCACAGTTGAGGTAGGACCCTGGACGGTGAACCCCCTACGGCCTCGGAAGTTTATATTTGCGTGTGTTCTCTCAAACGCCACCGAGCTTCTCGCCCAGATGACCTCTCACCCCTATTGTTCAAAGATGGGGGTGAAGTCCTCAGTCAGCGCTTGTCTGTTCTGTTTACCTGCATTTTGGAAAAGAAGACTGTTCTAGATAACTGGGGAGAGTCGGTGATAGTGCCCATTTTCAAAAAAGGGGCTCGTAGTGAGTGTGGCAATCACAGGTGGATCAGCTTGATCCCGGTCGTAACGAGACCGCTGGCGTCATTTATGCCTCGTCACCTTATGGTGGCTCGTGAAACACTGACTCGAGAGTAGCAAGCGGGATTCCGGCCTGGTAGGGGTTGCGTTGACCAAATCCTCCCACCCCGTCAGATGCTAGAACAATACCATACGTACATACGACCCACAGTTTTAGTATTCATGGATTTCCAAGGCGCATTCGACTCGGTTGACCGGTTTGCCATACTTGGCACGCTTGCCCATAAAGGAATGCCGCGGAATTTTGTGAACATAAGAAGTTCTTTGTAGTCTTAGGCCTCCGGACTAGTGGGAGTATACGAAGAGCTCTTCAAAAGCGTCCATACACAAAGCGGTGTCCGTCAGGGATGCCCCCTTTCTTCATTCCCACTTACTTTCGTGATCGATGAAATAATGAGACGAACGCTGGAAGGTCTCCAAAACCCTGGTGTTCAAATAGCCTGTGACGAAAACCTTGTCGATCTGAAATATGCAGACGACATCGTTTTCATCTTTGAAGAGGAGTAGGCGCAGGTGTTTGTGGATGAACTGACCAAAGTCATCGCGTCCTTTGGTGTACACTTTGCACCCACAAAGTTTAAGGTCGTGCTCTGGGCATGCACTCACATTTTACGCCACTTACAATCCAGGGGGCACTGGAAGTTGTGGAACCTTTTACGTATCTTGGAGGTTGTATTAATTCTAATTGTAGTGTGACAGATGAGGTCAATGCACGAATCTGCAAGCCCGGGTGGCGTTTGCTAATTTGAGACACCTATGGCGTCAAAGTGGTGTATCCCTGAAGCTCAAGGGACGTGTGAATCAGGCTACACCATGGGCTGTTTTTTGTATGGCTGAGACTTGGCCTGTTCGATCAGCGGAACTGAGACGTCTTCAAGTGTTCGACAATCGTTGTGTGAGAACCATAGCTCATGTAGCGAATCCGTAACGAGGCAATTAGAAAGCGAGTTTTCGGTTGTGCAACGGTTACTTCCATTGAAGAATGTGTCCAGCACCAGGAGCTGCGTTAGTTGGGACATGTGTTGCGTATGCCTAACCATCGTTTGGCGAAGAGAGTGCTGTTTTTCATGCCCAATTCGGAGTGGCTGAAGCAGAGAGGTGACCAGCCCTTGACCTGGCAGAGAGGTATGAGAGAGATTACGGAACGTCTGGGTGCTGTCGGTGTTACTCGTCTTCCAGGATGGGGACCGTGTGATTACCACTGCGCCTGATTTACTACTCTGCAAGATATGGCTGCTAGTCGATGTCAGTGGCGTTCTTGTTGTCAGTTTCTATCCAGATTGTCTGAATGAGTGTCTGGATGTGTGGGTCCCTCGGAATTACTGTAGTAAGCTAGCACTAAGTCGCTTCCCTGTCCACCTTTATTCTCTTCACAATAATGCTTTTAAATAAATCATGGTTGTACGGCAGCGAAGCATCAGTGTTGAACACTGATGTGCTGTCGATGATGATGGTGAGTCTCTGAACTTGCCCCTTGTATTTTAAGGGGAAGTTCTAGAGGTTTTGAAGAGCTTTAAGTACCTCGGTTGTTATGTTAGCTCTGACGGAAGTGTGTTTGATGGTATCAGTAATAACAATAAAAAAACAGTCGGCGTCTGGCTGCCATGCCACCCGAAGGAAGCACGAGGGCTGGGATACTGCCAGGTTGCGCAAGCCTAGACAGGGGAAGTCGAGAGGCAGAGGTCGGGTTCGAACCACGGACCTCCCGGTCAGTAAATTCACGCTCTAACCACTGAGACATCTGTCAGTACATGAATCTCAAAGGCCAGAATCACGTTTGGATATTTGCGTGTCTCAAGAAGGATATTGTATGCCAGGCCACACTAAGGGTTGTTTTGTTTTATGGTTGAGACATCTAACATCAGACGTCTAACATCCTTTGACAAACTATACACCACAAGGATACGGTTAATTCGGTGTACGTAAGGGAGTTTCTCAAACCCATGAGGAAAATTCCTGAGTCATACTAGATCGATCTACATGGTCTCCTGGTCCTCCAGGTTGGGTGTGGGAACCTGTGTGGCGAATTGTCCTTTAGAGAAATGTTATGCACTGGCGTTTCCAGCCGAACACCGCTGACTTTTGAGCCAAAAGCTGTGGTTGAGGGTCCTGTTCGTCTAGGTTTTGGAGCCCTACTACTGTCGCGGTCCATGTACAACCATGATTCCTCCAACATCAATGAACTCTGATGTCGTTGATGATGATTTGTGCAGCGTCTTTAGTAACCTATTGTGGCGTTTTACCTCGTTTATTCGTTACCACGTTTATTTCTTTAAAATGACTTCATACTTCTTTTTTACTTTGAATGATTGGTAGTGACTTCTCCGTCAGCTACCTAGCAGTGGATGATTACGGTGAACAGTTCTACCTCCCATTACAATCGGACTGGGATATGGATGCGGCTATTTTGACATCTTCCAAGCCTGTCCTGCGTGTGAAAGTGAATATCAAGACAACACCTCCTGGTGAGTTATTCCCTCGATTATTCCCCATGGAGCTCCAAAAGGTATAGTTTAACTGATTGGTCTACCTATTGGTATTTTAGTCACCATCTATATCTGCAGTCAGTTGTTGATAAAACTTCGATATTCATCCACCACTTTGCCTCTCGTCATGGAACGACTATCTTTAGCCGGTATGTAGCACTTTACCTGAGGTGCGTTCTTTACCAAAGTATACTCTTCCAAGTACGGCAGTGAAGCATCGGTGTTGAACACTGATGTCACGCTGTCGATGATGATGATGATGATGATGGTGATGATGATGATGATGATGATGATGATGATGATGATGATGATGATGATGATGATGATGATGATGATGATGATGATGATGATGATACTTTTCCAACGGTCACCACCATATCTTCCCGTCTTGGATGCACTTATCTGAAGTGCTAGGTCTGTGTGTCAGTGTTGTCTTCGCGCACGCGCGCTCCATTTTTGGTTGGCCCTGCGACTGATGGAATTGTCTTTCACTCTATCACCTGTGGATTTGTAGGAGTGGCGAGCATAATGTGTGGGTAGGCGACTGTTGCTTAGCCGGGGTTGGTACGAACTATTCTTTTGAACACATTAAACTACCCAAGGGAATATAGTGTACTATGTTTCCCCAAGTGAAGGTTAATTTCTGCCTGACATCAAAGAGTACTACAGGGTAACTTGTGGCAGATTGGGACAATACTTCCAGAGACACGAGAAGAAGATTAGACGCATGCTCTTCCAGGCAGCGAAAGAGTATGGTCAGAGGACACGCTGAGACAGTGAAGTGCACTGAAGGAGCATAGTCGTTTCCGTCAGAGAATCCTAGTGGGGCAAAAGAAAACAAGAACCAGATTTGTTGGCAAGCGCTCGGGGTAGCTCATTGGTTAAGGTTCGTAGCTGCCAATTGAAGGGTTCATGTTTCAAACCCGACCATTGCTTGAACAACCGGAAAGCCCTCCTGACTCCTTCGGGTTGCGTAAACCGAAAAGGCGTTACAGTCAGACGTCAAGAGTTGGTGTTAAGCAAGAGATCCAGAGATTTCGGACGTCGCTGTCACAATCCGGGTTGTGAGTTGGAAACGTCGCGAGTTGGGAAAACGTATTATTAGTTGAAGCGTATTCTGCATGACCTGCTTGATTTGTCGCCACCAAGAATGCTGACTTTGGCGGTCGAGTCGGATTCGAAAACATTTGATATTCAAGAACGAGGAAATTCAGTATCCGTGTTACCACACGGAGTAAGCTAGGTGCAACAAAAATATCTGTTACTGCGGAAACAATGTGGGCGGATAGAGGGAGACACAATGAATATTACTTGCTATTATTAATTACTATCAATCACTGCTACTCTTAAAACGAAAGCGACGAAACCGAGATTAGTTTGAGAACTGAAGATGAGTCATAACAGAGGCTCTGGAACTTCCAGTCTCGTCTAGGAACAGGACCAGAGGAGGTGAACAGGGTGAATGGTTCTGGACCGAGTTAAAGTTCCTGTTTGGGCCACTTATGTTGCGGAACGCCATGGAAATAAGAGGACGAATGTTCAATGCATTTCTCATTCCGTGTCTGCTATGTAATTCGACAGCCCGGTCCATTGGGTCTCTAGGTGGTGAGCCACACTTATAGGTTGTGCGGCGTTGCCTCTCCGGACGAAAGAGTTGTCTATCTATTAGTGATCCCAACCTAGTGTATAGTTACTTCCTGATCTTCCAAATGTTTAGCTTTCAACTGTTTCCACGCAGATCTGAAGGATTGGGATATTGTCGTGCCAGCTGACAGGCGGATCAATGCTCGTGGACTCGTGAAGTTACCCCACGTTCGGCAGTCAGAGGGTGTTGCAAAACCGCCCACCGACCCTTCTCAATCTATGTTTTCTCAGTTTTCTCAAAGGTTAAGCAAGACAATGGCCAGCGTACAACGTGCAATAGGTAAGTGCGGGTTAGTGATCACTGACGGTACTTTTACGTTGCTGAATATTTACTGCTTATTTTATTATTTATTGTCTTCAATCGTCGCTTTTAAAATATTAATAACCTCGTGAAATATTTCATGCGAGGTTTTTGTTTCCGAATTCACATTGGGTTGAGCTCTCATTTCACCTACAGTATATTTTGTCAAAATAGACCTCGGTTGTTTTCGTCAGCGTGTGCGACTACCCATGCGTAGCATACACTGTTCAGAAACACGGAGAAAGCTGACTTTTAGGTGAGGTAGGCTGCAAAGAAATAAGCGGATCAACGAGAACTGACGAAATCAGAAGAGAAACCTGGGAAACACGCTAACAAATGGTAAGCAGGATCAGTTTGCTTTGGTCTGAAAACAAGTAGGCAATAGTATGACGGTGATAACCGAAAACGTGATCCACTATGTGACATTTTGTCCATGGTGCGAACGCCTTGGTATCAGCGATTTTTCTACGATGCCGCGTGCAACCAACCTGCTCTACACGCCGTAATTATTTCTCTGTTGTGTACATGACTTGATCTATCAGTTTTCTGATCTGTCTTCTTTAGTAGGACTGTGACAACAGAGATGAGAGCAGTCTTAATAAGTCAACGTTTTTGTGGGAACCCACAGTGTCTTGTATTTTAGGGGAATTAGCGTGGGGACTCTGGTGATGATTTTTCATGAATGTTGCGTGTTCTCTTCTGCACTTTCAACGTGAGTCCGCTTCAGAGTGAAAAAGTCTGCTTATTTAGTCAATCGATCGTTGTGTTTTCTACAGGTAGCTGAGAGATGTCTCCTAGAGGGAGTGAGTAACAACAAGGCGAAGCAAATGACCAGGTGAATGGACCTGAAAGTGAATGAACTGACAAGCTGGCGAAATGGCTCAGTGGTTAGAGCGCGAATTTACTGAACGGAAGGTCCGTGGTTCGAACCCGACCTCCGTATCTCGATTTCCTGTGGCTAGGCTTGGGCAACCTGGCAGTATCCCAGCCCTCATGCTTCCTTCGGATGACATGACAGCTAGGCACCGAAAGGGTGTTACAGCTGAATGAACGAAATGACAAGAATAGAGCAATAGGTCCTAGTGCCGAGTAGACTGTGGCTGTGTGTGTGGATAGTACGATACTGCAATGGAATACTAATAGCTTTTTAAAGCTATAAATTCAGTCGGAATCCCATGGTATTCAAATGTCGCTCTCCTGACCTGCACTGCTACCACTTTTTTGACTCGTGTATACTCCATGTGCTTGATTTTGCTTCATCTGCCAGCTGGATTCCTGACACTAAAGCAAACTTGACACTGCCCAAATCTCCAAAATGACGCATGGTTCAGGAAGCTGCGTACCTTTAAAGCCTACTTAGGTGGTTTCATTCTTCAAAATCTGAGATCTCCAGGTTCCGCTAGGTACAATGATAACTGCCACTTACCGCATGGGTTAAGCGAAATGACTTTTGCCGTATTTGGTTGGTCATCCAACCGCAATTATGGCCACATCAAAGCCGTAGGGGTTTGTTATTAGATTTAATGTTAATCCGACAATTCGTTTGTACCATAACCGTATATTTCCCATTTCTTTTTGCTCATTGGTTTAAATCAACCTGCAAAGAAGCAAAAAATTGACGTGCCAAAGAAAGAAACGAAAGGCTCATCGATATCTCAATATCCTTGTGATAAAATGTGGAATGCTTCTTTTTGATTAAGATAAACCAAACTCAGCGACACAAAGAAGTCCGAAGAAACTACTCATTCCTCCTCTCTTGTATTCTATCTTGAAGTGTCGCTTATTGGAAAGGGATTGTACAAGACTGTATATCATAGAGAGGAGGCTACGTCTGTCAGCACGAAAAAAATAAACGGCAATTACGGTGTTTCAAAGTGACAGTGTTTAAAGCCCTCCCCACAGACCATTAGGGGCAAACTTATTCAATCGAGACGTGCAGCATACTGAAGTGGAAAATGGCTCTGGTTTCACTTGGTTTGTAATGGACACGCATAAGATGAGCAAACTGCTATATTCAAGTTCAACTTTTTGAATGATGCTGGAGTCAGTTTAGAATCAGGGTTCGATTCAAGGGGACAGCGCTCCCACTTTCTTTTATTGATCGAGCTTTTCGCTATAATTATCCAACAGTGGCTGTTATTATCTCGACCAAATGCCACTGGAAGCCCTTCTCCTTATGTGCGACCCAGCAATAGTGCACTTCGCCATTTTGAACACTGCGTTGTTTATTTTTATTTATTTATTTATTTTTCGTAAATGCAATGCCCACTCCGTCTACTGCCCTTCGTAACACACTGCGCATGTTGGCATAAGTTGTTCTCTCCCGGTACGAACAAACTGCCTTATATTTTTGAAGCCGATTATAGACGAAGTCTGGATAAACATGCTTTTTTTGCCTGTGATCGGTGCCTGGGTAAATAAGAGACTCTTTTCTCTATAAAAAGTTGAAATGTGAGTAGGATTAGACACCGTTTCATAGCTACCATTCTCCCTAGAGTGACCGATAGGGCTACTGAATCTGCAGTACTCCCTCTACTCGACGAACCTACCTCTACTGCAATCATATGTTTATGTGCGTCAGTCGCAAAAGACGGTCTGTTAGTCCCTTCATGATACCACGAAATTCGTTTGCTTTCGTAGCAGAGAAGGAATATTGTGCATATCCACCTTTCTTTATCCGTATATATCATTTAAGGAAGATATTGCTCTTTTTGGCTGATGACGAAACGGCTGCAGCTACTTTGGTGGGTTTGGATTAAATTGAAATGACTCCTCCATGGCTGCTCATCTCCCCGAATCTTGGGACGCTTATGTTGTTGTTGAAAGATTCTGATAGACTGTCAAGAGTCAGCCTATCGCAACATCACTATTCGGATGCATATAAACCTCTACGGCTTCATCATCCATACTCAAACTCAGGAGTCGTATTCCTCATCTTCGCTGATCAAATTCTATCCTTGCCTTTTTAATCTTCGTGGATGTGCTCCATTTTCTTCTTGTGATAAGGTTTAAAATATGAGAATGAGCAAGGGCTGCAACTTCAGGACTCACCGATATCGGACGCGCAATTCCGCGATTACCTGGATGCGTTAGGACGTGTAACCCAGCTAGAGAAATTCTGGTGAGTACTTTTTATCGCGGTTTGTGCTTTATCCCTTAGATTTTTAATATCCCTTGAGAAGTGATGAGTTACTTAATTCTCGTCGTATTACTCCTTCGACTCCCTTGTATTAACCTTTGCCCGGGAAACGCAAATTGAATTGTTTAACTGTGACACCTTTTCAGCCCACAGCTGCCATTGGACCAGGGGAAGGTACCGGGTTTGAGATACTTCTAGGTTACCAAAGGCAGGCAGGAACCTTTGAAAACTCAGGGGCGAATTCGATCCTCTCCTTCAGCCTTTTGCACATTGAATGGAATGCTTCTGCGCCGTATTAACTCAACAATCAATCCACTGCGTACTGAAAAGCGATCGTGAATTGCTATTACTGTTGTGCTGCGCACCAAAACACGACAAATATCATAACCTGTAAACCCTGTTTCCTTGCAGAAATGTTTCAGGTCAACCGAGGGTTTCAGGAAGACTCCCTCGGGGAAACCTGATTCATCAGCCTCAGCGTCCATTTATCCGCTTGCACGAACGCTTACTCGGATCGAAAGTTGGTGCCATAGAAAACTTATGGCTGAGTAGTTTATGACGCGACTTTGTAACCATTCTCCTGTCCACAGTCTCGTGAGCTCGGTGTTTAGTGCGCGAGCTCTGGGCTAAAAGACTCATGGTTCAAATCCCTCCCCGAGTTCCAGATCCCTCTTGTTTGGGCCCGGGCCATACCACAGTATCAACCCTGTTGTGTGCTGTGTTTCTAAGCCACATCACATCCGAATGATTCAAAGCAGCCGTACTGTGGCATGTCATACTCAATGACCTGATATTATTGTCTCGCGGTTTCCTGCACTGCACAGAGGATATCCACTGCATCCGTGTTCACGGAATTCACCCTATTTCCTCGACAAGCGACTGGTTAAACGTATGAACAGGCGCGAAAGTCGTGACCTTGTTAGGCATTAGGTGGCTATCTCTATCACTCAGAGCTACACAATCGTTGAACCCATAGAAGATTTTTGTAGTCGACCCATTCAAGCCCCTAGGCCAATCCTCCCGTTTGGCCATACGTGGCAACTAGAACTGCTATCCGTGTATATGAATGGACCTGTTGGCTATGTATGAGACATGCACAAGTGCGATTTAAGGAACCCTGTTGGCACATTCACGGCCTCGGTGAGTGGTCTCCGTGGTCCAGGTAGTAGCAACGGCTGAGCTATCTGTGCTTGATTTTTACTCCAGGTCGAATAGATACCGTCCAACTTGTGTCACTCCTATGCCGTTCAAAGCTTCGGGATTTGTATGGGTACTTCAAGCCACGCCCTCAGCGCAGTTCGTAGACAGACTTCAGATCCATGCACTCAACAGTAGAATTTGTCTTGTCAATTCAGGTTGTTAGCCGCCACCTCGACAACAACGCCAGTCATGGACCTATGCTTGTTTCGGCATGTGGATAGCGACGAGGATGTCCGGGCCATCAGAATCGACGTTTAACTAACTGTTCGAGTTGAACCATGCTAGAAGACCGACGGCGGTCTTCGTTCTTCATGTCGTGAGGTTCACCTAATCCATTGCACCACCGAACGCCACTTGTGTTAGCAGTAATGGACTGCTGTATGCTATGATGGAACTACCATACGTCAATTACACCGCTTCTGTCTGCGTTACCTCCGTACCCGTTGGCACATACCAAGTAATTTTTATGTGAGCGCTTACAATGGAGACCAACACATTCCTCACGACCGGTCTTTCCGCCACTGTAAAACGCCTGAGTGCTAATGTTTCTTTCTGATGCGCCCCTATGATTGTATAAGGACAATATGAGATCTAGAACATTTTTTTTCTCTCAATTACAATTCATTCCGGATGGAGGACTATTGCGATGTGGACAAATACACACAAAGATGTAAATCTTTCACGGAATCATCAGGAGAATTAACAACAGAATCCAGGAAAATCAACTGTAGTAACAGTCGCGTTGCGGTGAAAAGCTGGAGGTTTGTTTGGAGGATTTCTGCACCTTTGGGAGCTGATTATGTATGAACACCCAGGGCTGCAACTGCTGATATATCTGAATGAAATTGGATGGTATGTGATGCTGAGTGCGGTCGATGGCCAGGCTTGTTACCTTCTCGATCCTTTACTTATGTATGAGTGAAGACGATGTCAAAAACGTGTTTGGCATTTGTTGCCCAGGAAAATCGGCATAGTTATTGAAAATACGGTCATCCGTTTGTGTCCGACAAGTGTAGCGGATGAATTACGTTCTCTTCTGAGAGGATTTGGACAAAAATATGCCTCGGAAAGTGGTCGGTGGTTTGAACAGTGAGGTGGTCCCCTCCAGCGTCCGAAAACTCTATGGAAGTTTCAAGAGACCAACTCGAAGTGGCCTTCTGTTCGGCACACTCTCTCCAAAGAGGGAAAAAACCTAGTTCACTCTTCGGAATTCGATTTTTAGCTGAAGCCACTGTACAATCGATTTTTTTTATTTGAATGTCAGTGTCCCTGAAACACTTGCCGAGTCTGTTGGGAACATCGAGAGGTACTCCAGTTTGTTTTAGAAGGACCTATTTTGCGATGGACCAGCTAATCACGACTCATACGGTACCCTGGTTAAGACGTGTACTTCGCATGTCACAGAACCGTATGTCTCAGAACTCTTTTCCCATTTCAGTGCTAAGTGGAAACAAACGAGTAATGGACAGTCTATAACCTGGCAACGAAGTATGAAAACACTAACCAGTAAACCCTGCTTGGCCGACAACTGCTGCCCCCCCCATATGGGGAACCCGGGATTCTACTCACCAATTGTTAACAACACAGATATGGCTCAATCGCGCATTGTATCAAAGCCCTCGACCGTAATGCGTAGCCACCCAGTTTACCGTTTCTTCAAACAACTAAAGGGATTCAACACCAGCTTATTGATTAGGCCATCGCCTCTGAAGCCTGGCTACAGCTCTTCTGCTCTCACACTTTCCGGTGACCAAAAATGTAGCAGCTGGAACCAGCGTGCCCTTGGTACATGTTTTGTGGAGATCGAAGTAGCTCATGGGTTAAAGGTCCGCGATTCGAACCCAACCCGTGCATCTCGGCTGCTCCACTCTGGGCTTGGGCAACCTGAAAATATCTTAGCCACCGTGCTTCTTTCAGGGATATAACATCTAGGCACCGAAAGGATGTTGCAGCTGAACGCTTATTAGGATAAGGACATGGATAGCTGATAAACTGACTGATTGAACTAGTTGGTTATCCACCCGTCCATCCACCGCACACTTACTTTCCCTCGCTCTTCTCAATTTCAGTTGGCACGTCTATCGGTGTGGCTTGGAGCCCAGTGTACGGAAAGTTGGTTGGCGACTTCTGCTTTCTGTCTATCCAGCGGATACAACCGGTCAGGAACGCATCAGTCTACTAGAATGCAAAACGCGTCAGTACGTCACGATGAAGCAAACTTGGAAGACGGCCTATGCGGAAGGTCGTTTGACTGGATCTCAATTGGCCACTTTGGCTGCTGTCAGCATCGATGTTGTCCGAACAGATTGGGGTATGTCTATTATTCGCGTCGTGCTTGTGCCATTGGAATAATGGATTGCCAGACCAGTTTTGATACCTGAATCTTTTTTGACGACTTCACATCAATATACATACATGCACACTACACGTATGTATGGTGGGTGCATCCGTTTTTGCATTGGTCCGTCATATCGAACGGAACTGATGGATACCTGCGCACATTGGGTAGTGTCCAATACAGTTTGTGATCAGTCGCATGTGTAACCACTTGCATGTCCTGTGCCCGGGGGAGATAAGACGGGAAGAAGAACAGGAGAAGGCAGTTCTAATGCAGTCACTCTCAAAGTGGCGGTAATTGTCGATAATTGTCAACTCAAGTGGATACAGCTGAACACTTCAGCCGCACAGTGCATGCAAAGGGATCCGCATCAATTAGAAGAAGCATCCTAGGCACACATAGCCAACATCCGGCTAGATCTGCGCAACGATTGTCGCGGAGAGTCACCTTTAGTACCGTTGTAGACCTAATACTATAATTTCCGGGGTGGTAGTGTGAGTCTTTTGCAGATGAATACACGAAATTTACCTAAATGAAATGGAACTAGATACATCAGGTTACAGCTCAAAACAATACAGTGCAATATAAAGCAGCGTATATAAAGTGGATGTAAGTCAGCAGTGAAGAAACAATGTTCAGCCTGGCAACTACACCTGATCCTCTCCATGAGAAATCACTTACCGCTCACTTCGGTCAGGGCCTTGGACACAAACTGCCGATGCGCACATATTGATAGAAGTGTTTGGTGACCCGCATCACACATAGGACGCACCCTAAGCACACGCATATGGCCAACAGGTGTTAGATATTATTGAACTTTGTCCGTATTATGATGGTTACAGAAAGTATCTTCTAGCACCGTCGCCGACTCGGCTATGTGGTAGCCTCAGAAAGCTAAGGCGGATCTGGTAAGCTTAATTTATCCGCTGAAGTTTCGTCGGTGGCTTTGTATGTGTCCGCTGGTGACTGACCAGGCTAATGTAACCAGCACAAACTCAACCACAGTTGCTGCAGATTGAGTTTCTTCGGTCTTCAGGTTCAACAGCCCCCTTGCATCTTGCACACTTCAATCCTCTGGCTCGAAGCTGGCCATCACTTATTTAACGAACTCCAGTTCCTACCGTACCCCTCATCGTCCTGTTTTGTGCCGCGCCTCCCACTCCACGAGGTCCACGTCAGCATCTTTTTAGAAGTTCGACAGAAGTGTCTAAATATCGTCGCTTCCATCTATCAGCGTTCCGTTTCTTCGTGTTCAGTTGACCAATTCACCGTGGATGGTTGAATGTGATCATGGCCTCCATTCCGGTACACAGTCGAACAGCAGCCACCATCCTTGTGGTTGGTGTTGCTAGTATCCCCGGAAAATCCCTGAGGGCTTGCAACATTGTCCATCTGATAGCAAAGTGGAAAGTGGGAGCCTTGTCGAAAACTGGAGTCTAAACCAAAAGCCGTTATCTCTTCTCCATAGACTCTAATGTGGACTTTTATGCTTGAGTTGTAGGACCTGGTGAGATTCAGCAGCTTGTCCTGCACGTCATTCGCTTTTGAAACGGACCATATTGGATGGGTTGAATGTTGCGCGGAAGTCAATGAAGCGCGCGGTCGTTGGCTATTCGAACCTTCACCTTGAGTATTTGGTCAATGCTACTACCTCGACTGAATCTTTCCTGATTCTATCTGACAGGAAAGCCTGGGGCGGCAAAGTTGTAATAGGACAAAGACTTTGGCTGCGATATCTGTCAGTCTCATACCTTGAGAGTTCTGACACATCTTCAATCAGCGGGTATTGGGAGGAGCGTAGGAACACCTCAATGTAGTGAAAGCATTTCGGTGTTATATTGAGGGGAGCAAGTTGTGAAAAAGTTAGAGTACTGCTGCAACACCATCTTCATATGGAGACTGTTCGTCATTGGACGTATCACTTACGCTAATTCACCCCTATATGCATCTTACTCGAAGGTTACGTCGTGATGGCTGTGTTATCTGTGATAGTGGTTAGAAGGTTGATTGAATAGTGTGCTGAAGTGTTTGGTCTATCTGCTCATCTTTTTCTAGTATTGACATCCGAAGCGTTGGCCATACGTGTCTGGCCAGCTGGGAGAAATGCATGGTCCTTTCGGAGATCCCTTCTTTGTGGCGTCGCCATTAAAATCTATAAGTTGCCGCGCCGGTGTGTTGTATGCACGTATTTAGATTGAACTGGGACTCTTCAACGGAGAATGCTTGAAAGTGAGGAGACAGTGGTAATTGTTCGTCGCAACCGAGGGATGAATACGCTTTCCTGAGTCTTTAAGATAGGTCACGCTGATCTGTTCTACAAATCGTAGTTTCTGCAGTGAGGTAAGTTGAAGCTAAACCTTGTACTTAGAAGGGACTATCCCGAACCGCATTTATTCCGTCTTTCCTGTCTTGTAAGATAATGATCATCAGGATGTCGCTAGGATGTAGTCTGTTTACGTGGGACCATCGTTGATTAAATTCTACCTCAAGCGTCGGAAACACGTATTGGATATCATGAATCGATTGAGGGCGGCAATGCTTATGAATCATTGACCGTCTTTGCAGCGTTGTTCCAGCCCGAACTTTCGGAAGCTGTAACGAAGGACGTCATCTGGAGCGGCAGCTCTCCTCTCCCGTTTATCAGCAACTATCAGGGTACCGCAGTTAGGCGTACGGCTGGTCTGTTCTTGTAGATTACCGTAGAAATAGTCTTTGACGGGATGTCCGATGATGTAAGGTTGTAGAACAGAAACTGAGGATAAACGACGTTTCATACCTTATCCGTGTGGGCGTAAGATTCAGACATCACCTTACCGTTGCAAAGAAAAACCTACAAAAGAGTGTTAGCGTGACCTACCTTGAAAACCCTGAAAAACTCCGGATGCTACCGCCAACCAACTGACCGCCCAATCACCATCGTCTCCTCAATTTCAAACAATCTCAGTCTAAGAGTCTCGGGTCAATCCGAATACGTTCTTACAACAGTCTGTGGTGTCAAAGTTCGGATTTCCACCGTGACGACACAAAAAATTGTTCTCCGAAAGGATCGTGCACTTCTCCGAGCTAACTGCCCAGGTACCTTTGGCGAGCACTTCTAATCCGAAGGTTACGTCGCTAGGCCACTGTTTCAGTCTGAAAGAGATCGTCTGGATTACCATTAAGGTGAGTAAAACAATCCTCGAGATGCCCACGGTCAAGTCCAGGCCTTCGAAACGAACTATTAATCATAGAGGGTACTGGCTCGCAAACACATTCAGGAGCACCAGCATACATGCAAATGGGCTCTTATGGTGCAAACAGTAGGAAGACTCCGTTTCGTGCGCCGTGAACCGAAACTCGGGAATCCGTGTTTTCGAAATGCAAGCAATGTCAACTTGCTAGCCAAAGGTACTTAGCATAGTGAGTATCTGGTTTCTGATGTCGGGAAGAGTGAGGATATTCTAGTCTAAATCTAGTACGATTCTGATCCAATGTCAGCGCGTCTTTTAGAGGAGAGCTTCCAAGTCCAAAATCTTTCATCAATAACATGAGGTCCTGTGCACGAGCGATGTCCCTGGCTTTTTTCGAGGATGGCCCTCTTCCGGCCTTTGTACGGCCAAGCGCAGACTGCGGGGTGGTAGAGTTCCATGGTAGTCGCTCCACGGTAGCCGCCATATGGTTCGTATGCCAGTCCGACAGTACTAAGTACAGGTTGTTGGTCTGTTCGCCGAGCTTGGCAGATGGATTACGTTACGTGTGTTACACGCCTGTTGTGGTGATTAATGTCTGTTATGATTCGTTGGAAGTTAGCGTCTAGGTGGATGTGTCGGTTATATATATATATATATATATATATATATATATAATGTTAGATCACTGGATAGGTTGTCAGGATCCACCTCACCGATTTCAAAATGACCACCTTATACGGTGAACGAACCCTTTCAAACGCCCATGTTTAATCCACCTTCTCCGTTACTGCCGTTACTGGTACGAGGGAGTCGGAGGAAATTCTTTGTGATGCCCGTCAGGTGACACAATCACAGCACATACTTGTAAGCTGACAAGTTGTTCGGATTTGTTCAATTACTCTGGGTTGGGTCCCACTCCGTGTATACCTTCAGATTATGGAATCGTATGCATCAATGGATGAATTTCATTCTTGTCTTCAAATGTATGTCACACCAACCCTGACCAAGTGAAGCTTACTTGAACTATTAGAAAAACAAGTAAAAAAACTAATTAGCGGCTAAACAGCATGAAGCTGCTCAGGCTCAACTTAAGAAAGGAATGCCTGATCACCGCACACATTCCAGTTTCGCGAGTTTAAGACAGCCTGCACGTGTCAAGCCTCATTAGATACGGATTACCTCTTGAGATGCCCACCCACCAATCGAACTATTCAGCTCCAGGTTGATTGCTACGTCAGTCTCCTCCGGGAAATTAGTTGAGCAAACGAAGGATACGAGAGTAGGAGGGTGGTAGCATTGTCCAGTAAAAGTTTGCTCGATAGGTTGTGGAAGTGGAGTAAGTAATGGTATTACCGCTTATGGATTTGTGTTTTTCTATAAAAAGAAACCACGCGTCCGGTGCAAAACTCATCCGCGTAACACCACACAGCAGGCTGCCATTAGTACCAGACATTGCGTTTGACTCGCAGAATGCCACCAACCCCTCCTAAAGACTGTGAATACCATCCACAGTAGTTTGTTTGTTGTAGTGTGTGTGGACATGTGAATAATAGGTGTTGTGGCTGAAACCACTGGGCTGGTTTACTACTGGGCGGTCGTGGATTGCTTGAGCTGAAACTGTGTCCCGACTTTTGTTTGCCCTAGTGAGGATCATAAGTTTCTTTTGTAGTAGCTTCGTTTTTGCTTCGCTTTCCATGATCTGGGAAACAGACGTCATTTTTGCCCTGATGACTATCTGTCTTTGTGCTGCCCGTAAGAATTAGGCTGCTTTGGACCATAGTGGAATCGTGTTCATGAATTTCACACGTCTGCTTGGTCTCGTATCGCTCCATAAACTCTCATTTCTGAAACTCTGACCGCCGTTATTTATCGGTTGCCTTTACAGCGACTACCTACTATAAGGGTGAGGACAATCGGTATCGTGTTTGTCAACTGTTTGACTTGGTGGCCACCTATTGCATTTATCATCCCAATGTGGGCTACAATCAAGGTAAGAAGAACATTATAAACGAGAGATTCGGTTGGATTTTAGTTAGTTTGCAAATTACTATTTATTAACCCACGGTAAGATTGGGCACTGCTTCGGACTCCAGCGTATTTCTTCTCCAGGCAAATATTTTTCTCCTGTATGAGTCTTTATGAGGGGCACACCCGTTCAAGTTATTTTCTGGAGTCAGATGACTCCACTACGTGACGCGATTCCCGCTGATATAAATGTTATCCTCACTCATCAACGGAGAGGTCGCTTCCATAGCAAATGGAGGTGGCGTGGAAAAGTTTAAACGCCAAGAGCCGTCGTTTCATAGTGAAAAGCACCCAACTTTAGAATCAATTAACCGAAACAGTTTGAAGTTTCGACTAACAAGGCCGATCTTTTTCAAAGAACAAAGAACCATTAATTCTGCTTCCAAGTGTTGTGTTGTGTGGCTAAAACTAGTGGTTATCACTTTGTTGCAAAATGATCGTCTCGATTTTTTTCCAGTTGTCCTCGTCTGGAGTGATCACTTCGAGAAACAAGCCAAACATGACTTTTTATGAAGGATTTTCTCTCCAGAGGGGCAACTGTAGAAAGAAAGATTCGTAATTTGTTTGCACCTAGTCAGTCAATAGTCAAACGCAATGAATTTCGATTTTATAATAGTTAAAAGTTTACGCCTTGCTATACTGAAAAAATGGCGTTGAGTATGGTATTGAGGGAAATGTTAATAGCTCAGGTTTTGTAGATGACTGCAGTTCTGTTGGCTGAGCCCGGAAGTTTGCTTGGGTATAGACTGCCGCGTCGTTGGTTTGTTGAATTGCGCGGAGTGTTTGCAAAATTAAGGTTTCCTGAACTTTATACCTCGAGATACACTCCCACTGTGGTGCTCACATTCCGCGTTGCGAGGCTCATTGCGGGGGATGGAGGACATCATAAAAGAAAGAGAAAAGGAAGGCACGCCGGAGGCCTCTTATAAGTGCACACAATTTTTTGAACGGCCAAAATAATTGGTGGGTTGTTGGCACTGATATAACCAATGATCGCAGCGTTGTGAGCGTGTGCTGAACCCTTCAATAATGTCACACGATCACTCTGGAATACCATGGCACCAACCTACGAGAAAGGTACAGGTTATTAGAGCAACTAGACTCAAGTCGCGCTTTCCGACAGGCCTTAGTGAACTAGCGACTGTGATTCCTCTGAGCGATTGCAGAAAATCTATTGATCCGGCTACCAAGTGAGGTCAGTAAATCAGTTAATCTTAGCAGTCGGCGCATTTCATTTACTAAGTTCCTCCGAGTTTGATTAAGCACTGTGGGTGTGTTGCGCTTACATTTCACTCATCGTTTGGATTATACAACACCACACTGTTGGACAAAGGTGGAGGCCATTTCTCATACCATCAGACAAGAATCAACCATGCGCCATCTCCAATTCTTTCCATAAGTAATCGTATCCAGCAGCGCATTCACACCATCTCCAAAATAAGTTTTTTGTGGGTTTGTATGTTGTAACTAAGCCTACAACTGATCGAGGAGTTGTCGTTTCAGGGGTCTCCGGAGAACATTTGATGGCTATGTTGCTGAATTTTTCTCTAGTCTTAGCTGAACGTTTGGTGTTTCGATAGAGGAGGTTTTTGGGTTACGGGGCTTCAGTTGGCATCTTCTTGGTTCAACCCTAAGTCACTGTGTCGGTCGATCTGTATCGACTGAACTACCAACCTTAACTGTTTCTAACTATTTTAGCTTGTCATGAAATCATGTGGATCTAAGACAACAAACACCCTACGAAAACTCAGAGATCGATTAAAATCACGCGACAGCTGATTGCTTCATCGGAACAATATTAAAAAGAACGAGTGCTTTTGTTGTCTGTTTGGCACCTCGTTTATATTCCCACAGGGAAAAAGTCCGTAAACAAGCCATTTTGGAATCTTCACTGTAGATTACGAAAAGGCGCCGTGACAGCTAACAAGATATCACGATATTAACAAGATATTAGCTAAGGCGAGTGTATTCGCCAATGCTCACAACTCATGTCACGTGTGAGGATTGGTATGAGAGACGACAACAGAGCATGTGATATCAGCTAGACGAATAAAAAACTGATTAGTCATGGGACGGACAGAGAAGAAGGATGTCACATGTGCCACCATGGTGATGAGAAACGGGGTTCGCTTTTATGGGTGAATTTAATGGCCCAACGGAGTCACATAATAGAACACAATAAAAGTCCATTAAAGCCCACATCCACTGATATTGTGAGTTGGTTCAAATCGAGATTGGTCTACCTGACTCACCAGTACGAACTGCCACTTATCAAGCAGTTTTGTTTACTCAGTAAACAACACGTCCGGCAACTGATACTACATCAGAGAGACGACCAACTCGTTACCTCGCCACAGGACAACGGGTCCGGCGCAGTTCTATCAAACCTAGCAGATTACAACGAGATGAAGCGTATTTTATCAGATGCCACTAAATATTGGTCAAAAACCTGCAGATTGACGCAGTACAATAAGTGAGACCCATTGTCAGTAACCACTCCAAGGAGTTGTGTGAAAGGTTTCACAGGCCAACGCACATTCAAATACTTGTCAGCAAGAGGCTCCAGTAGATGATCCATGTATGGATTATCAAAAACGTCCCTATTTAAGCGCCATCCGACAGCAGCGAGCAATGCTGCTCAATTATTTCCTTTCAATAAACTACATGAATTCCAATACTATGCAGAAAGAATCCGGTTGCCTGGATCGCAAAATCCAACTTGATCTATCAACTCGACTGTGTCTGCGAAGCCAGATACTTCGCTAGCCCCATGAAACACCTTGGAACACTAATAGGGAGCCGTATTGAAGTGGCTTGCCAGAGCAGTCGCGCTGTCCGAAATCCACAAATACTAAACATATTTTAGAGTGGTCAAATTGTGGATAAAACGACGCAACAAAAAGTGAGGTGGTTTCAGTGCATTGTTCCAATCCTCCTTTATGCGCATAAAAGCAATTTCTTATTTATCTTTAGCTTGGTAGTCCATTTTCTTCCGCTTTATTGCATCCAACTATGTAACTGTATTGGGCCGCTACAGTGACCCACAGCCGTGAACTCTATCTTTTATCACCATAATAGCACATTTGAAATCCTTTTTCTCTGTTCGTCCCATGACTAATCGATTTTATTCGTCTAACTGACACCACGTGCTCTGCCTCCGTTACACTGACTGATCTGGCCTCTCATGCCAACCCTCACACGTGACATGAGCGTGAGCTCGCCTTAGCTAATATCGTATAGGTAACTGTTGAGCTGTTCACAGGACTTACGCTCCAAATTTGACCCGTCACGAAACTGGAAAATGATGGTGGGATGCTTGAGAGTACGGTGGCTTGGGTGGTTGCACTGATTCAGGATTCGCTACCTGAGTATCGATGCTTTCCGGAGTCACTGGCATTATTTAGTGTTGAGTGTGGGTACTACGTAGTTGTAGAACCTCGGTTAAACGCTTTGCGGCAACACTCCTTCAGTGGCTTTTGGCATTCTTTTGAACACTTGCCAAGCCGAGGTGCATGAATAGTTTCCGTTCGAACAAGAGGTTTATTATAGCGCTTTGTTGTGGTCCCTCTGAATGGATTGGTCAGCGATTGATATTGTCGTTGCAACATACTTCTGTACCCAACGACTAGTAACTCACCTTTCTGGAGTTAACGACTAACTGTGTCATGGGTTGGCCCAAAAACTTGTACTAACAATTTAGGCTTCGCGAAGAGATAGTAACGGATAATATGTCCCAGTTCATGACTTGCGATGTTTTTTTTTCAATTTTATAATGACATACACTTACGCACTGTGCCGTGTAAGTTATAGCGGAAAGATCAAATCATTCGGTCGCTGGTGGCATTTCTTGTTGAGGGGCTGTTTTTTGTCATGTTTACCTACAGAACCATTTGTTGCAGAGCTACGGATGGAATTTCTTCAGAATAGTTTGGTCGCTTTTTTCGAACTAAACCGAATGCCACACACGCAATCCATGAGATTACTAAACAGAAGCGATTCGTTTGTCGCATCTCATATCGAGCAACGTACAGAAAACCGAGGTCTCAACTGATCAAAAGTAATTTATCAATTAAACACTGTCGTTTGTGTGGCCCAATCCAAATTACACGGTTGTAGTGCAGGAACCCACGAGTTGCAGGACGAAATGAAGGTGAATGCCAGGTAATTAAACCCATGTCTGGAGCAAAACACACACACGCAAACAGATATTCAAGGACCTAGCCCATGCCCACCATTCAGTCTTGTGCTGTTCTTATCGTCATGTTATTAGGTCTGACCGTTACGGATTTCCATAAATTTTTCACGGAAGGATAGTGCTGCGCCCATAGCAGGCAGTTCAGGTGTTATGGTCGGCTCCGATTCCTATGCCTACGTCTACTCTACACGCAATCGCAGAAACCCGACACGTATCAACACGCAGTCGTTAAATTCACGCCCTCGCTTGGCGACAGGTCTGACGCACATCACCTTCGCTTGTTGCTTGACCCGTGTTCGCTCCCGGTCACCGAAAACCCTGCGCCACCATTGGTCGAACCTTGCACATTTCCCACGTTTGCTCACAATCTGTTTTGGATTATCCTCTAAATGGTCCTGTTCGCCATTGGGGTCATTTCCAGTGCGTTCGCACACAATCGCCTTCGTTAAGGCTCAGGCGATATCTGCTTAGCAAACCTAAATTGACAGTTTCACCACGATTTCAGTGGCTATCTGCTCTTTAAAAGTCATGGGCACTAGTACGCAACCACGAATTAGGTGCGAGTACCTAACAGTGGAAAACCCCACTTAGCTGGTCTTTCTTCATTCTATTTCTATTTTCAGGTATGTCGGATCTGGCCAGTCCCCTGCTAGTTGTTCAGGAGGAGGAGGCTCCAGCCTACTTCTGTTTCTGCGCCTTAATGCAACGTCTCAAAGATAACTTTTGTTGTGCGCAACAAGTTGGCCTGATTAGCAGATTGCGGCATTTGTACGATTTACTCGCCTACACGGACCCACACCTGGCACGGTTCTTGAAAATGTGCGGTGTGGCAGACATGTATTTCACTCAACGTTGGTTGATGCTCGAACTAAAACGCGAGTTTTCTTTCGATGATATCCTTCGTTTGTTCGAAGTACAGTGGGCCTCTGTAACCCTGGTTCGCCTGTCCTCCCATCCTAACCTTCAGTCGAGTAATTCCAAATCCGGGGGCTACCTTGCGCTTTTGGAATCCGAGCCGATCTTCATGGAAGCGCCGTCAGAAGAAATGGACCGCTATCCCCATACGTCCGAGCACGGGTACGCTGCCCGAGATGTCAGTCTAATTAATGCGCTAATTGGCACCCAGTATGTCACCCCATTGTATCGAAGGAGCAAAATACGCCTGTGTTGTCCTACACCTTCACAATTACCATCATCATCATGCATCTTGGTGTCGAACGGCCTAAGTGCACTACGCGGAGACGAAATGAATTCCGACGGTGTCGGTGACAAACGGTCGCAAAATTCAGATTTTCAGTCTGAATTCATCAAAGATGAATTTCCATGGAATCGGACCGGAATTTCTCGTACCACTAGCGCCTATGTGTTTCAACGTGAGACCCCTGCGGAGAATTTTTCGTCCAAGACCACTGTGGGATTAGAGCGTTTCGGATCTATGCGTCTTGTCAGATCGGTTACGCGGCTTCCATCTCCCGATCAGTTCGGTTACGGCAACCCGTTTCTACTTTTCGTATGTCTCTCCTTGTTACTTGAATACCGCGAGGTTCTCCTTGCAAATGTGAACGATGCAAGTGACCTGTTCGCATTCTATCAGCACACCGCGAAAAAACACAACTTGCTGAGTATTCTTCGGAGGGCTCGGTCGTGCTATGACCAATACTTGACGGAACACACCAATAGGTGATCGCTGTCGTCATGTTGCGAGAGAACTTTATCTGTGATGCCCATCATGAGAAGCAGTCACTCTTCTTATGCAGCTCCCGTTTATATTTTTAATCTCTATTTTACGTATTCTTTTCCTACTTGGTATTTGTTCGGGAAGGTGGATTGTATAGCAGAATTTATAACACTCATCCAATAGTTTTTGCTGTCCTGCACTTGGTACTGTCTTAAACTTGATAGATTGGATTAGATGCAATGTTTTCTTGAACGTGGGAAGATTGTATCGCGCACTACTAAAAATCCAAATTCCTCACACAAAAAAGTTCCAGCACCTGCATGCAGACCTTTCGTTCTGTTGTATTTTTTATCCTATTAGGATATGAACTGATTCGTGTTTTCGGTCAGTTTCGATCTCCCGACTTAACTACTATTATGTCACCCAGTGGTGTCACTTGGTATGCTTATCAGGTGCGAGTGACTTCCCATCCGGAAGGCCTGAATCCAAGTTGACTGTTTGACTGAGAGCTCTCAGAGATGACTAGTGCGTAGTAATTTAGTCGGAATCGTTCATAAACTAAATGAATCACGTTGCTTCGGGTGCTTAATCTTAGCTGGATGACTGCTAGCACATTAAAATTGGCCAGGATATTTGTTCGTGACTCCCTCCACACCAGCAGAGAGGCTGAAGCATCTACTACTTAGCCAGGTGCAAAAAAGTGAAATGCCAAATGCCGCACAGCTGTCACTACACCTACTAGCAGGCGATTTTCAAATCCAAAGTCAAGCTTTGTGTCCTCAAACACACACTTCCTGTTCTGTATGGTTTGTTACGTGCGAAAGTTACCAAATCGACAATGTCGATATTATGCTTCAGACTGGAATTCACATGCCAACTTCGGGCATTGTTCAGTAGTAACACTGGAGTACCGCTTAAGATTCCTAACCTTACCTTAAGTAAAGCAGCTGGACTATACGCTAACTGCATTGCACCAGTACGCACAAACATGTGGTACTAGTGGCGGCTTGTGTACTGCACCTGTGGCTGATCTCGTTCATCAGTGCTTGGGTTTGAGTTGAGTGATGCTGAGGCACATGAAACGTTGAGTATCCGGCGAACTTCAAGATACCACATCGATCCTCATTTTTTCACCGGTCCTGCATTCTCCATTAATTGCTCCAACTTTCTTAGGACTATCTATACCGAAAATTATCTAATCCATCCCAGTGGGCTGTCGTTGTACAGTATTCCTTGCATATCACCACGCAGATTCCAAGCGGACTTGGTCGTATTAAAGGGGTTCTCGTAATAAGGAAGGAACATTAGTCTGAAATTTGTGGATGCCATACACTTATGCGTGGTAGTCTTAGGGACGGTCGTTACGGTAATGATTGCTGTGTAGCGAGCGTTTTGTGTCCGACTCCGTGCATGTGCTATTTGACAATGTGTACAGATATTGGTTCCTTGAGTAAGTCGATTGACTGTTGGTCAGGTGGCAGTTGATCTGTTTATCCATTGCGAAGTTTCACGAACAGATTAGCAACCAAAAGTTATCTTTGCTAGAAGCTGACCCTTCTTTTAGCTGTTGCCTACGGGTTCGAATTATTCCGAAATGCATGGTGCTAGCGAGCTGTAATCGACTGTCCTCAGAATTTGGCGATAGGAAGCAATCAACTCCCAATATGATGGCTTCAACAAGGCTTCACGCCGCTACTAAACATCTCTGTTGGATGCCAACGCTACATTCATTCGTTGGCGGAGTGACAAACCACATGCTCCCGGTTGATGGCAAAGGCTTGTTTTATCTGAGGGGAACATCACAGTCTACATATATTTTAATCGGATAATGAGGCCACATCATTTTTCAGATAGCCTCCGGCGCCTTGCGGTGGCTCGTTATCAACTTCGTCAGTGTTCGCTTCGATGAGAAAATGCTTACTTCGGGACACGTCACTCCGATCCAGTCTAGCGTATGAAAATGATCTGCGATCAAGCGAAATAGGATGGATCAGACCTGGGCAAGGTGATGAGAGAATCTGCTAATTTGAACGTAAAAATCTTTTCCCAGCAGTTCACAATGCCGAGAGGTGTTTGACATAGGGACGGGTGATTTGGACAACGGATCGATACAAGTTCAGGTCCACACCATCCATGAAAACCATTGCGAGTGCAATCAGTTTGTAGTGTTTCTGGTCTGATTTTAGAGACAGATCCCCAAGAAACTGTACTAAACGATCTCTGGCTGCTTCGCTGGACAAAATGTGCTTTTGAGCATCTGGAAGATACTTGACATCTACGAGAACACAGGGAAGTGCGTCTCTCTTCGTTGGTGAGATGATTTCGACCAGGTCACAGTCACGTTCGAATGCGGAAACACTGAAAAGGAATCAAACATAACAGCATTGATGTATGCGCACAAATGAAGGACTATTGAGACGCTCTACTGTGGAGCGATCTACTAACGGCTTACATACAGTTATTCACCCTTAAAACGGAATCCTTATACTTTCTAAGCTGTTCTCCGCTATGACCGTATGAGAAGCGATCATTTTCTTCAGAAGACCAACGTTTTTCGGATGACCACCAGATCACTTTCGCACCGAAGGATAAAATATCCCTGTGTAAAGTTGGTTGAACGTTGTAGTATTCTATCTGCGGTCTTGTCACTCATGCTTGTTAAGTGATAGCAAAACGAAACCCAAGAGCAAGTTAGTCACCAGGTGACCATAAGGTAAAAACATATACGTATTTCGATCGAGTCTCCGGTAGCCCAAACACGAGGTTTCATGTTTCTCTCCTGGGGTTGTCCCTGTCTTTGTGCGGGTGAGAGAGAATTACAGGAGCTTGATGTGACCACCCTTACCGCCCGATCGCCTGTTTCTGTTACGGTCTGCAGTCTGATACCATTTGAACGCGGTAGGTTGCTTTGCAACATTAGTTATATCAGCAGTCCCGTTTATGTATACAAACTTGAAAGTCGGTGAACAGTGGTGCTCTGTTAAACAACTTGTGAGAGTTAATCACACGGTTTGTAAAACTGCTGAACAAAAAGGACAGTCAATTCAGTTGAGATGCGATAAAATCGGATAAACTAATGGGTCCCGTCGCCACACCAGAGAAATTTGTTTCTCAGTTCCATTAACGCTTGTATCGATGCACCACAAATAAACCTAGAAACGGCAATGTGTTAAGGCAAGACACAAGTAAGCCGTTTCGAATAATTATACGCATTTCACAGAAGAGTGGTTTGATCATGAGAGGCGGAATATCCCACAAGAGGCGGTTGCATTGGGAGAATAACTTGCTCAACCTAGTTGAAAATTATCACTGCTTATCGGTTGGGACTTCAATGAAGGATTGCGAAAATTTTCCAAAATGGCGACGAGTTGGTTTCGGAAATCCATACCAGTTTTTCTCCTAGAGATTTATCACAGCAAGTAAGACAATCTTGGCCCAGTGTGTCGGTTAATATGGTCAGAAGAGAGTCAAATCCGCGTAAAAACATTGCGGCTAGAATTCGCTGCAAGCCTAGGCAATAGTTACTTGCGAGATAATTATTAAGTTTCGCATGTTATTATAATCACAACTTCAGGTTCTCGTTGAAATATTCGGGGCAGGGGGCTTATTTGGATGGCATGCAAAAGAAAAAAGAACAAAATAAGCAACCCTTCAAATTTTTTACACAATCTTCCAAAGCGCAAATTTCTGGACAGTTTCCTATGACGACTCAGAAACAATGCAGACAATTCTGAACGCGATTATCTACCGTGTGTCTGAAAGGAGCCTGAATGCATTGCGTTGCAACTTTACTCATTTCTAGTCGCATAAGAATCAATTAGTACACCAACAAAGTCGGTAATCAGTGTCAGTTGCGGTGACTAGCGGAAAACTAATGCAAATAGTATCGTAGAAGCGAAAAAATACAAATATTCTAGGATCGACCACAAAACGGACGCCGGATGGAAACGAAGTCCATTTAAGCTGAACTACTGGTGAGTAAGCCGACAGCAATCAGGATAATACAGCAGAATATTCCTGTTTTATCACTGCATTCGTAACACCAAAAATTTACATCCTACATACGAATGAAATGTTGAAATACACCTAAGTATGATTCTCAACACTAAGTCTAGATGTTTTGCGCACAAAAGCTGAGCCTCATCCGACGTCAAAAGTTTTGAGCTGTCATTGCTGTCATTCAGAGGTACAACTCTGAAGGCTTTCGAAATCAGTCCGATGGCTAGTGTGCTTCGCGATTGATAGGCGAATTTCAGGGTTTACTCTTGTAGGTCAGCAGTCGATCGGGTAGTCACCTGACAAAAACTACCAGGTGGACGTTCTGCGGCGTGTCCCCATAGGTTCCTGTCTGTTTTGGCGGTGCATATTTCAACACTTGTGAATTGATGTACAATGTGTGAGATAGAGGCATCGGGTGCAAAAGCGTTTCGCCTTTGAAATTAGTTGGTCCTGTTTCTCGTGGGCAAAATCAGCTGAGTGGCTCGAATAGTACAACCGAATTACAGCTAGAAGCTCGCATCTTACGACTGTGATCGTTGCTTTCATCTGATTACTTACGGTCGAGCAATGTTGTGGGTCGATAGTTTGGAAGAAAGCGACAACAAGCTCAACGAAGAGCTACGTTAGCTAGTCTTTTGGTCTAGACCAACCTACTGTAAGTAAATGTAAGGTTGGGGAACTCTACTTCACTAGAACTGTAGCCTATTCTGTACAGTTTCTGAATGCAGCGAGATTTTGTGCCCTGAAGAGTCTGGAATTTTGGAGACCCGTGAAGATGATAGTACCAACGGACTCGCATTCAGTAAAGTGTAGCTTAGGTGGCTTTCAGATTCACGTTTATTGGCATTGCATCTTGACGTACACATGCTACCGAATACAACACAGTGACGTGATCTGGAAAAAATCCGTCTAAAATGTTTTCAAGAAATGTAAATCTCCGAGCAATCAGAATTAATAAATGTATGAGTAAACCCACCTATCAGCAAGTATGCTATAAAGTAGAATGAGCACGGTTGATAGATGACGTGTACATAGACCCATAAAACCTCCGCGGAAGCAACACTACGCACGTTAGAGAATTCAGGTTCGCTCCTATGAGCGTCCCCTATTGAGGGGTTGTTCGGTAGTTGCAACCGTCACGAGAACTTCCATTTTTATTGACTATTATTTACAAAGCCACACGAGTACATGGGTAGGACTTGATCTAGTAAGCTGTTAAATCGATCAAAAATAATAAAACTTCTACATCAACCCCAACTTCGAAAGATTGTCTAGAGAGGAGAGTGACTAACCTCCCACCATTGGGTGATTACTGACAGAGATCGTTTCTGCTGACCCTTGATGGGTAGTCTTCTATCGCCGCCACCCGACGGATCACCGCGGTGTACAGACTGCAGAGAAACTAACCGACTAGGTGATTTCCCGCAGCCTATCACGCTGGCCATTCGGTAAACAGTGGTTCCAATCGAAGAAACCCAACAGAAAACCAGTGTTTTCTGATAATATACTTTACTAGAAAACCCGAGTGCTAAGGAGGGAATTCGCACTTAAATCGTCACAGAATGATATAAAAATGTAAGCTAAACTTACCGGCCTAACAAACGGACTGGTATGGAGCTGCGAGAAGCAAAAATTGATTGGAATTTATCCATGACGTCGTACAGCTCATCAAACAGAACGTACGCGGCCGGTTCCATAACCTGCGTGAGACATCGAGAAAAACGAGAGACGATGTAATTAGACTTAACGAAATCCACTGCGACAAACTGCTCCCCAAGACTCAACCATCATAGGAGGAAGCAAACTCAGATGAGGAAATACAACAAGGATTCACGATCCCGCAAAGATATTCATGTCTGCTAATGATTCAAAAAACGACCACGAAGGAAAACGCGTTCTAGCATCAGACGTAATCTTCAAGTAGACAGTGAGACAAGTTCTCCTTCCAAGTCATTTCTTTGATCCGAAACAGCTGACCCAAGCGTACTGATAAGAAACCTGTCGGCTACTGGTGGCCAAGACGGTGTTCAAGCGCCTGCCGTAAAGCGATATGGTCAGTGCATCCTCACTCATGGGAAAACAGCTTGACTTTGACGGATGTGACTCTCTCGGTAACAGATAAATCTGTGTACGATGCCATACAATATAAAACAGCCAGTCTGATGTCACAGTAGTCTTGACAAGTTCTCATGCTCTTGAGAACTGGAGACACTACACTCAAGTGGCGGCCCATTTTATTCATAGTTCCTAGTATATTTGTAACGGGGTTAACAGTATCAGGACCCTCTTGGAAGTCTACAGGTGGAACGTCGTCCGGGACCAGCGGATTTTCGCGTTCTACTCCTGTCTTGCACAATTATCCGATGTCCACGCACCAGTTTGGTCGACATATCGCTCCTTAAGTTTGTCGTCTGGATTGTTCCTTGAAGTGTTCGAAGACAGCGCTTATGAGACAATGTATTGCGATATCTTAAATATCGTGCCAACTGAAACATGGGGCGGCCTGATGAGGATTCACTTGAGCCTCCTGCCAAAATCAAATTCGTACGCAACTTGGAGTATTTGATGCAAACTATCTTTCGGATATACAGTCCGTCGGAGCATATGACGCTACAACAGTTAAACACTGTTTGCCGTCCCAGTTCGCGCCAATCTTAGTCAAATCAGTAAGCCGAATATCACGCGGACGACGACTTGCTGGAACCCATTAGGGCTATATGCAACTGCGACATACTAGTACCAAGAGTCATCGCCTCAAAGTCACGAGATACTAGGAATATGAATTGTGAAATATCTCGACTCGTTTAAATCGGTTCAAATGAGTCAGTGAGCTGGAGTCGTAAGGTGTTTCGAAGACAGAGCACGTGCCGGAAAAAATGCAAAGTCTAGGCCACCGATGTCTGTTACCCAAATCGACATAGTGCGGATGTGGAACAGATTCCTTGAGTTGATTATGCTTTGGTTGTTTAATTGGTCGGTAGTATGAACATCGGAAAAATGTTGCCAATAAATTGCCATGGGAATCGTGGAAGCGGATTGCAGGCGAGGGCCGATGTATGAAAGATACTTTTCGGTTGTTGAAGCCCGAGAAGGGATTTCGCTTGACCTGCTCCGCAATTAGTTGATACAAAAGTTCTGACCCACAATGAGGTGGGAAGATAGAAGGAGTATTTCGGGAATTGACACTCCACCCATAATATGCAAGTACATCCGCTCACGACACCCGTGTGCCCATAATTGACCGACTCCTCGTTTGGTAGCCGAACAGATTAGAGTTTGGTTCATCAACCCAGAAGATCGTAATGCCTACGGCCTTCAACCACACGGTCCTCAAAACGTACCATTACTTCGGTTAGTTTCCATTGGGTTCATTGCCTCATATACAGGACGTGAGATCCTCAGCGCGAGCGAACACCCATTAAAGTACTTTGCCAGTGCTGACAAATTCACGTATTTGTCGAATTCAGCGGCGAGTCACAGGTGGACTGTAGGAAGCGTCGCTGATGAGACGTCTTCCTTCCAACTGCCTAGCTATTCTCCTTGTGTGATTCAAGACACGTATTCGTACCTTGCTCAGTGCCAGGGTCCAAAACTCACTCAGTTATCGGTTGCCTGTAGTGGATCCACAGTCCGCCCCAATTCTTTCTTTTTTTAAATTCCAGGGGCATGCAACGTATTTTGTTGAGCATCAATAAAGAAAGGACCCCTGAAGTCGATTCCGCGGATGCCACTAGGCAAACAACCCGACTGGCTGCTTGCAGTCCAGCTCTTGATTTGGCTTGCCTGATGACAGCAAGGCTAAGAAACCAGCCAGTCGGATGGGTTGCGTTCGTCACATCTTGACTTATCTGATGCAGTAGCCGTGGCTGAAAATAAGCCTCCCTGGTTCAAAGACGCCAGTATCGTTGGTCCAGAAGGCCTCCGTACTTCAGTGTAAAAAGCACCGGGGTGCACAGTCCAGATAACAAACTATCCAAGCCTCTGAATAACCATCGGTGGATTATCCGGAGGACAAGTGCCTCATATGCAGGCACCAAAACGAGGCATTGGGCATATATCTCACATGTCCCTAACCGATGCCAACTGGTCTCAACAAGCCCACTGTGACAACTCCTGCTTAAATATAGTCGACCGATATCGAGTGCGCTCGGGATAGCATGACAGCTGCGTACGTGCGTGGCGAGCCTGGACAATACCATAGAGTCCCGCCTACCGTGTTAGTCAGGCGGTCGGCCAGACAAAGGAGACACGCTCAAGGCGTCAATGAGTGCCTCCAGCAACCTAACGAGGTTACGGTAGTAGCTGACACGTCATACGATATCAGAGAGTTCGTCGGTTTTGTTCCGTCCTACAAACTAGCACTAAGAAAGAAAAAGCTCCCGAGTTGAAAGTAAGCACATTGCCACCCGTTGCCCTATTACGAAGTAGGCAGTTTGTTATCAACAGATAAGTCTGAGTGACGACACGGAACACCAAAGCGCTTGATTTCATTGCTAAAGCAACGCTCCACGTATAAGGTTCAGCTCTAGATTGATGTTGACAAGTTCACTGACATGAAGGTCGGTAAATTACGCGTTCGAATTTCTTACAAACGTTTTGTGTACGCAAGAACATCTGTCTATAGTAAATGGTCATCACCTTCTTAAGATTCGCCAATACATGCATAAACGATATTCCATCTGAACTCTTGAGGACTTCTTGGTCCGTTCCTGTGGACACAATGCTTCAAGTAGCCTTGCACAAAAGTACTTGCTGCAGTGCCAACTAGTTCAATGGCATCATTGGTGTTCCAACGGGGTGGGGATGCACCACACTACACCCGAAATGTACACATATCTGAACGAAACACTTAAGAATCGGTGGGTAACCAGGAGCTCCCTTGTTTGGCCGAAATCAGGTTCGGTGAACTAGTTCATTCAAGGAATTTGAAGCACTTTACCTATGAGGACAGATCAAGGAAACTTCGTGCATGAGTGCAGGTAGTGGCACAACTTCTGGGCAACGGAGAGCGAGGTGTTTACATTCAAAAGGGGCCTGTTCTCCTCAGCACTCGTTTTTAGAACGGGTGAAAACCAACCTGGTGAGAAAGAACTTCCCTCGGCCTGGTAATCTATCAAATACCTTGTGAATTATTCTGAGTTATGATTGATTCCAAAGACAAAAGCGGTTGGCCTAAACAGGCTAGACAGTAAAATAATAAAACCTTTTGTGCCATGAAAGCTTAAATTTGAGCCACTTGAACTTTCAGGTCACTGCGGCGTCCAAACGAAGGTAGGACGTTTGTTTGTCTACAAGAATCTCAAAAAGTGTATTTGCGTCAACCCATGGACATATCTGAATGGTCAAAGTCGCTGGACTGCCACGCTGTATCAGTTCCGGATCATCGACGGGCAAGTTGAGATAAGTTCGCCTAAATTTCTAACAAGGATAGTTGGCTTCCACTGCACATGTACAGCTTGTTTCTTTTTCATTACAACCAGATTAGTTCACCCATGACGGCTCCCGGCATGTATGATTGTATGCCATTGTGCGGAGGGATCGCGGTTCTATGTTGAAACGTAAAGAGAGTGGCAGATGATATGACCACCTCATTTTTATAAAAACGGGGCTACTGCCCAATGTGATTCCATCATATTTAGGTTGCATGACGGATCTCGACAGGTGTCTGCGAGTTTGTCCATCGACCTCATTTGTTTCAGTTATCGACTTTGTAAGTTCACATACAGTGGCACATCCAGCTCTGCGCGAATCGTTTGTGTAACCACAACTATGCACAGGCGTCCAGTGACCGGACCAGTGTTAACGAGCGAATCCGTATCGGATTCCAGTCAACTGCATATAAGCCAGTTACAGTGTACGCAGTCTGTGTGACAATGGCGATGAATCTGACTCCAACACACTTGGTGCATTCAGTTGATCGTATGTTTGCAGAAGCGAATTCTAAATCGGGAAATTACCACATTATACTGTATCCAAAAAATGTACGTGATGTGCCCATGAAAATGGCGTTTCAAAAATGCCATAACTTTTGGAATAACTTAAATGTGACCGAAGTCACTTGGAACACTCAAACCAGAAAAGTCCTCCGAAGTGAATTCGACTACTTTGCTTTTTCTCTTCTGTTCCTACACTTTACAAACACCAAACCCAGACAAACTGACTATCCAGCTCGAACATTTTTCCACTCACTTCCCCATGTGTGCTTTAGCAAGCTACTTCGGAGCAAATGCTGCGCATACATGACGCTCAGAAGCAAAATCAGAGGCCATGCAACAGACGAAGCCGCATCACGGCTGTTTGCTTCAACAAGTTCCGTTCAGAATTCTAACACGGAGCGCAAAGTAACACTTTAGTACGACTGGAACCTGAATCAGGGTTCCCAAGAAGCTGATTCTGCTGATTTCACTGGAACGCAGTTGGTAGATATTGCAATAACTCTGTAGGCATGAATGATTACTGCATCTGCCAATGTCAACGAGAATAGGGGTAATATCCCTCAACCAACCCAAATGAAATAATGTTGTACTCGTACTTGCAGCACAGATCTTAAGCTGTTAATAGTCAAGATTGGAAAAATAATGACGCATGATACAACACGCGTGTCGAACGCACCTCAACTGAAGCTATCGTTGGGATCAATAAAATGGTATATGGGATTCCGCAATCCTTAAGATGCAACGTGCTTTTGTATGAATGCTGCCCGCACGAAAGCAACCGTTATCGTAAATTCAGTGGGAAGACCTTCCTCGCATTACATCTTGAAAGTCTGTATGACCTAAGTTGAACCTGAGTACAAAAAATCAACAAGGACCCAACAGGACCCGTCCTCCACATCATACCTCATGGAGGGCCAAGAACCCCTGTATGATTGGAAGGACCGAAGCAAGATATGAGTTATATTACGTTGCTAGAGGGTCAGCCTGCCTTAGAGGCCGATACGGAGGAAAACTGTGCAGCCTGGTCACTTAAGGTGCCACATAAACAACTTGGTGAGTCCTATTTTGCCCAGGTGATGTCCCGCTATTATGAATCCTGATGTTAACAACCGAACAAAATCCCGTCCAACTGGAGTACTGACAAACCACTGGAAGCAACACCGAAGCAGTTAATTCGATAGTTCACACACCTAAACCTCCAGCTTAAGTGGTCATTCAAGTTTTGTACACATTTAGAACGCCCTTCGGAATTCTGTTAGTAGGAAAGTATAAATCTAGAGCGACTAATAATCATTCAATCCAAAGCCGTCTTTATGGTCATCTTACGACCATTCACGGGGTTTCCTTGATTTGTTCACGCGGGCGCATCGCTTCAACTCTCCTAAACGAACTAGAACATGGGACTTGATCTCCGTCAAACAAAAGGTCCTCTGATGACCCAGCGATCTTTCAGTGTTTCGTTCACATATGTGTACGATACGGGTGCAATGTAGTGCAGCACCATCCACTTGAAAACAGACAGCATTAATCGGACTCGCCTTTATCAACTAAAAAATTAATTGGCCTGTATGACAGAGCCGCTTGGAAGAGCATTGGGAAACTGATGACAGTAGCAATCGGCATGTTAATCGAAAAGAAAAAAGGGATCCCATTGTTTTGGTGCCTGAATACCTTGTCAGAACGGGCTTGTTGCAACTAGCCAGCCTTGTCTGTGAACTTGTGAGAATATGGAGCAACAATACGTTTCAAAGCACGCATCTGAGGATTTGGGTGTTCGGATTCTGCACAGCGTACACAATGTGGCGACTGGATTTCGCGCACCGACGATCCTTCATACAAAGAACACGTAAAACTTCCGGACTAAAGTTGTGATAAACAAACAGGTATTTCATCGCTGTTTCAGCGTCTTCTCTTTTGGGTGTAGTCTGGTGACAGTCAACTGATAGTTTACTATGCAATATACCACACATACAACTCATCCAAGTCCCAAGAAAAGTCCTACAGATATTTGCCGTTTTGTCCTAACTTTCACCCTCGATTCATCAGTAGTACAGTGAATGCGCTCACACTCACACTCTTTTGGCCGAAAAGTTCTTGATGGACTGTGAGCTGATCGATCTGCTAAACGGATAACGTGGTACGATATCCGTTCTGCAACAGAAATGTGACCTAATTAGATGCTCGACTGAGAAGGTAATGAAGATATGCTCCACAGACCGTTTACAAGAAGAACTAGTTCTTACGACGCACGTTTCCGTGGGACGGATATGCTGGTGGCCGTACGACAAATCGTTTGTCGGACGGAATACGAGAACAGAACCGCGTGCCTCTGAGTGGCGGTTGGAAGAAACCGGGCTCAAGTGCAAATGCGTCACATCCAGCCGAAATAAGTGACGTCATTGACATAATGCATGCCTTCGATAGCATATACTGAGTAGCTTTGAACCGATCACAGCTGGTACGAACCCGACTACTATCGATCGCAGTTATTGTAATCCGATCACAACTTTGAGTCCAAAAGGAATTTAAGCTGGCCTGTGAAAATCCGGTCTCACAAACTTGTCTGAACTTGGCGTCACTCACATGAATCCGTGACCCAATGGCTAGTACACAGGTAATTCCAATCCTCTTATTTTTTCTTCCCCTGAAGAGTGTGCACCCGTGATTTTTCAGGTAAACTTTGCAGGTGACTCCTGATATCAGATAAATATGTGGTGCTTTAGCCAAGAGGACCAACCACAGAAAAGGAGCTGTGCTCGCTAGATTCGTTTTTCTCATGACTTCCACGGATATCACGAAATCACTTTCAAGTTAGCTGGTGTGCGTCGCAGAAAGCGACAAATGTCGAAAGCGAGAAGGTATTCTCAGATAACTCAGAGAAGCGAAGTGCAAAACCGAAAAACCAGTCTTATCTA
Organism: Opisthorchis felineus; assembly: GCA_004794785.1. Lineage (NCBI taxonomy): Eukaryota > Metazoa > Platyhelminthes > Trematoda > Opisthorchiida > Opisthorchiidae > Opisthorchis > Opisthorchis felineus. The sequence goes on along the minus strand of SJOL01008269.1, from coordinate 314,204 downwards.
GACATCACGCTAAGAGGACAAGCGCAAATCCGTGCGATTTGGGCGGGTCGGTCAGAGGTTTCATCCAGCCGAACACGAAGGAATCCGTCTATAATTCGGCCGGTTACTGGCTAGGCGTAAAAAGCTGTAAGTCGTTTGCATGCGGTCTGAAAACAAGTGAATGGAAAACCAGTTCCGCAGCCTAGTGGTTAGAGTCCGCGACTGCGCACCAACGGTGAAGCCGTGTCACATAAGATCCGTACTAGTTTTCGAGACGAAAACGGATGTTCCATAGCTCGCATTCAGGAACACCTGACTACATTGGAGTGAAGACAGGACCTAAGAACGAGCTCTGCCTACGTGTAATTATCCTCTCTACCGACTATACTAGGAGATGCACAGTTGGTCCACCAACTATTTCCCAAATTTTCCAAGGCCAGCTCAGTGAGGTGAACACAAGATGCACTAAGTAAATGTGCTGGGGATTCCTACGAGCAGCATTTCAAGTGAAGTTGACCTATGCCGAAAAATCGAAAATCACCGTGGAGCTGTTTCGTCCTCTTCAGGAATCATCAGAATTACACCATCCCAAGAGTCTGTATGACCATTCGTATCCTTAACCATTCAGCTAATAGTGTAAGGAGGAAAACCCTTCGCTGCAGAGTTGTTTATTAAAAAACGCCAACTAAACGGTTACAGACTATTGGACAGGAAGGCTAAACTCCCATTTGCATGTTGTTTTTAAAAACGGAATATCCATCTTCTTCTCGAACGCGTCTTCTTGAACTCTCCTGGATATTCATTGACTATCGCACAATTGCAAGCAAAAACTGTAAAGTAGTTCCACAAATTCCGTAATAAATCCCACCTTCCATTAGATCAAGACGAAGTTTCGAGAACACACATACTACTCGCATGCGTCATCAGTAGTACCCACCGTTACACACCTTCACCCTTTAAAGGTTGCTTGCATGCCACTGATTTCCATTTACCTCCGTTGGGTCGGCCCCGGCAGCTGGTCTGTTCGGCAACTCTTCGGGTGTATCATGCCACTTCCGAAGCTGAGTCCCATTTACTCTTTTCAATCCCCGACCGTCTTGCATTGTATAGACGTTCCCCCGGCGGTCGGTAACGACAAACGGACCTTGCCATCGGCTGCCCAGCTTCCGCGATCCCAGTCCACTCCTTCCAGGATTCTGATGATCCTTCCACTTAACCTTCGCGCCTATGGGGAATGGTCGCGCCTTTCTACCTGCCGTTTTCTGTCTAGTCCTTTCCTGGGCGGCGGACAAGTTTTCTCGAGCTTTCCTCCTTTCCTCTCCTAGCTCCTCTGGAGACAAGTGTGTTCCCGGCCATAACCCAATTTCCTGATCAACTGGAAGGCGCGGATGTCGACCGTACATCAGCATGAACGGGGACTTGCCTGTGGTTGGCTGTATGGAAGCCCGATGAGCGAGCAACACCATCGGCAGGTTCACTTCCCAATCACCTTCTTTGACCGCTAGCCACTCCTTGATCGTTCGGTTATTGCGTTCGGTAAGACCATTTGTTTGCGGGTGATATGGTGCCGTCCTCAGCCGTCTGATGCCCAGCTTCTGCAAGCAACTCCTAAAACTCTTCGCTCTCGAAGCAAGGCCCTTGATCCGTTAGCATCATTTTTGGCACCCCGTGGTTGGCCACGATATACCGATTTCCGCTGGTCGTCACCGGAAAGGGGCCCATGACGTCCACAGACCATAACTCGCCGATTTCTGATACAGGAATGGGTTCCATGGGATTGGTTACCCCTGTCGTATCCCCTTTCATCAGTTGGCACCGCTTACAGGACACCACATAATCCATCACCTCACTTCTCATTCCGGGCCAGTAGGCCCTCTGCCGAAGTAAGTCGTATGTCTTGGTGCACCCTGTGTGTGCCATTTCATGGCATTCGACGATCAGCTTCCTTCTCAAGACGCGAGGTATTACGGGCAGCACAACATCAGAATCAGTGTCGTTCCAAGAAATTATGCCAGCCTCACTCAGACTCAATCTATCAAAGTGACTCTGGAACATTTGCAATTCCTTGTCCCCGTCTCCGTTCTCAATATTCCGTCCATCCAACAAGGGGGCTGCAACCTTCCGCAACATGCAGCTCGTTCAGGGCAGTGCTTGGGTAACCTTCAAGCTTGACTGCGCCATACTTGGTCACCAGTTTTCCCCGCTTGAGATCAACCACGGATTCTGTGCCCCTGAGAAAATCTGCTCCCAAAATTGTCTGCTCAATGTCTGGGCTGATAAGGAACTCGTGCTGCACGGACCTGTCGCCTAGGCGCATTGAGTGCATTGACAATCCGTCAATTTTCAGTTGGTATCCACCCACTGCTCTTACGGCTAGCGCGCACAGTTTGCATACAGCTTCGTTCCATCTCCGTCTCAGCGATACCCCTGCTCCCGTATCAATCAGACACAGCTCCTTCTTCCCGTCTATCTCGACAACGGCCTGTATGGTAGCCTGTGTGACTGCACTGATCGCAACCCACCCGGGAAAAGAGGAGTAGTCCAAAGTTTTATTATGTACAGGTGGTCGGGTATGAGGGCATTGATTCTTCCAGTGGCCATGCATGCCACACCTGTAGCATCGGCTCATTCGAGCGTGCCTCCGAGATTCCGTCTTGATTGCTGCAAGCTGTCCGGCAAGTTGATCCACTTTGTTCTTCAGGTCCTCCACTGTTGACTCATCCCTGTTCTCCTGCGACTGCAACGTGGCCAGTGACGCCTCGGCCAAATCCCGTGCCAGACGCACCAAGTGCTCCACACTCAACTGGCCAGTTGCTCTTGCCAACCGCAACTGGGAACGAAGCGCAGGGTGGACTCCCTCGACGAACTGTTCGGACAGCAACTGCTGGCGCGATACTCCGTCCAGTTCCGGCAAGGCCCGATCCAACAACTGCCGCAGGCTGGCGAAGAACACGGTCGGGTCACATCCAGGTCCCATGCTGGCCGTCTTGAACCGCCTCATAGCCTCCTGGCGGTCGGCCGGCGTGTGGAACTCCGCTGCAAGAGCTTCCTTCGCGGCGGCCCAGTCCATCTTCCGAGGGCCTCTTCTGGCCGCATCCAGGGCCGCCTTCGCCCGGCCTCTGAGGAGGGTCTTCAGTGCCGCCAACTTACCCCTGTCGGTCTCCAGTCCTGCCGCCTCCGCAACATCCTCGAAGTCCTCCAGGAAGGTCCGCACATCCCCATCCTCGAAAGGTTGTGGCCACGGGATCCTCATCCTTATCCTGGCGACAGCAAAAAATGTAAGGAGGAAAACCCTTCGCTGCAGAGTTGTTTATTAGAAAACGCCAACTAAACGGTTACAGACTACTGGACAGGAAGGTTAAACTCCCATTTGCATGTTGTTTTTAAAAACGGAATATCCATCTTCTTCTCGAACGCGTCTTCTTGAACTCTCCTGGATATTCATTGACTATCGCACAATTGCAAGCAAAAACTGCAAAGTAGTTCCACAAATTCCGTAATAAATCCCAACTTCCATTAGATCAAGGCGAAGTTACGAGAACACACATACTACTCGCATGCGTCATCAGTAGTACCCACCGTTACAATAGTACCGTTCGGTCACGGGCAGCTGAATACGGCTTACGTGAGTGGCGCACGCATTTCGCCAATTCCACAATGTCGGCTCCCATCAGACAACCGACACAACTGAGTACATGGGTTATATACGATTGGAGTGCAGCAGCAGATAATCATCTGGGCACAGGGTTGTACTAGCTAATAAATGTTTCTCTTATCGGTCCCCGAGTGGTGGGTGTCGCTGAACAAAAGCTAGTTACCAAAGCATTCAAGACCAGAAGTGCGCCTCTCCAGCAAGGGGGCAGTTAAAGTCTGCTTCGTAGCACACCAATCTTTTTGACCTTCCTGAAACAAAATTTGACCGTGTAAGGGTGGCGATGGGATCTGTATCGGGCTCCGTATATTACTACTTAACCTTTCCTTCGGTGAGTTGCTTCAGGTTATGTTTATTGTCAAGCGCATGACTACCTACTAAAACGGGTTTCAGGTGCTCACCCACGGCTAACGAAGTCATGCCGTATTAAAGTTGCTGTAAAACTATATGCGCGGTTGCCCGTTGGTACCAGTTACAAGGATTTTTTGTCCGATTTTTTCTTGATTGGCCCGACAAAAACAGTCTGAACGACTCACTCACGTAACACGGATTTTGCACTTGCCTTCTTCGCCGTGATGTCGAGATCAAACATTCCGCGATTTTGCACTCTGCTTCCATCAGTTATCTGACTGCTCCCTTTCGCTTTCGACATGCACACACACACCAGCTAATTCGAGAGTGACTAGTGGAGTCACTCATGAGTTGAATTTTAATTGGAAGATGCGTGCGCACGTATGTCTTCGTAATGCATCCCTCGGGTGTAGATAACTGAGCTAGTAGCTCAGATTTTGAAAATGATGCACGATGTTCATTCCACGCGAGAGGTTTGCATCGCTCACAACACCTTGACTTTACATCGGGAGACGGTGAAATTAGTACCGAGAGAGAATAAGAATGACTTCGATACACGTTAAAATCACTCTCCGGATACTTCCAAAATAAACTTGGGTTGGCCACAGCACACTTAGAGAGAACTTAGTGAAAATGTACGAGTAATGGATTACTTCGTACTTGAGATAAGATTTTCTAGCGATGAGGCAGTACTTCTTCTGACGGACATTATTTTTCCAAAACCAAAACATGAATATTGCTTACGTGAATTGGGTCGCTACACAAACCTGTTCACCAGCACTGCACAATGATCGGGAACAAAAGTAACGCGTACCAGAAGCTAGCCGTACATTTGTTCTGATTTAACACATACGGGTGCCGTTCTCTTCTATTCATGTACGTCACATCAGCCAAAGGATGTTTACATACGATAGCTAGTATTCAGTTCAATTCGAAAATAACAACAAATATTCACCTATTGAATATTGGTCCAATACCCACGTGGACGCATGTACCTTAGTAGATTTGGACTTGTGGGTCATCAGCATGCTAGGTAAGTTTAATGACTACCCGCCCAACATTGTCGTCCCAAGGATGACATCACCGACCACAGGGTAAATGGAATACCGCCAGGTCATTCATCGGTACTTTGAGTATGCCAATGGTCGGTTCCCTGCAACGATCCTAGGGGGATATACCGGGAGAAGTGTGTTATTACGCTGAAAGTAACAAGAACTGGCGGATGATGTCGGCATCTCGATGATAAGCAGGTAACCAATACCAGTGCCCATGGTTACGCCATCGTGTATGGTGAGCTCCCCAAAAGCCTTGCTACAAAAAGGGGTGTCCGACAAGCATGCCCACTCTCTCCACTCCTGTTCAACTTCGTCATTGATTAAATAACGAGGCGAACGCTGGAAGGTCCTCAAAACCCCGGTTTTCAAATCGCTGCTGGTGAGACCCTTATTGATCCGGACTACGCGGGTCACGTGATCTTCATCTTTAAAGATGAAGGCCAAGCACAAGCTCTGAATGAATTGACTACCACCATTGGATTTTCGGTATGCGCCTTCAAGAATGTGCAGTCTCTGACCGTACTCCTTACAACTCAAGGAGAGTCACTGGAGGCTGTGGAGAATTTTACACACCTCGGTAGCACGGATAGAATTGTCTGATGAAGTCAATGCAAGACCCTCAACAACCAGAATTGTGTTTGTAAATTTGCGTCAAAAAGGCACATCACTGGGCCTGAAGAGTCACGTGTATCAGGCTACAGTAAGGGTTGTGTTATTGTATGATTGCGAGACGTGGCCTCTGCGGATAGATGATGTGAGGTAGCTTCAGGTTTTTGAACACCGATGCCTCACAAGCACTGATGGTTTCAGAAAACGTCAACGAATTCGCAAAAAGGTAATTATAAAACGGGTATTTGGTTGTGCAGTGGGTAGTTCAGTCGCGGAAAACACAGCACCATCAGCTGAAGTGGCTCGGCCATGTGCTACGTATGTCGAAACGCCGTCCACCGAGGCGAGTGTTGTTCTCCATGTCTCCTTCAGAATGGCGCAAATCATGAGGTGCACAACGTATGAATCGGCAGAAGGGTGTGAAAGAGATTATGAAGAGTTTAAGTGTTGTTGGTGCGGTACGCCTTCCAGGATGGGATTTCCATGACGCTCACGTGCACTTGCCTGGAGACACTGCAAGAAATAGCGGCTGATCGATGTCTAGCGTAGGTGATGTGAGTTTCTTTCCAGATTGTCTGACTGCGCGCTTGGTGTAGGCATCTCAGAATTCCTGCAATAGGCCAGCACCAGGTCCACTCCATCCACTTCTCTTCTTTTCATTTTAAGGCTTTAAATATAATTAGACAAACTTTGTGATTGTACGATAGTGAAGCATCAGTGTCTGATGATGACGTGTTTAGGCCACTTGACTCGTTGCGAAAAACCTGCGCACGTTCGTCCACCGATCTTCTCTCATCGAGTTTATGTCGATGCCGAAGGGTCGCGCGCAGCAACATATTTGGCTCCGCGTAGACTGTTTATGTACTCCTAGGATGCACAGGTATCCAGTGTTTTGACCAATGCGATCGCCAAATCAGATTCGGATACCAGCCATTCACATACGACAAAGGCGCAGAACATCTAAACGGTGATGTGGTTAACAGAGGAACGATGTCTTCTGAGATTCTAAATTGTCCCCTCTTCGTAAATTTAATCCGGAAATTATTAAGCGCAAGTAGCGTACTACCTTCTTGAATCCACAATTTGGTGGTAGGCCATGAGGTATCCTCACGACAAGAGACGGCCTTCAGGAGTTTTACTGTTCAAGTCACGGACGTCATGCTGGGATGAGTTTTCAAACTGCGATCACAGGGGGTACGTTCAGTGATTAGAAGTCCCCCACCGTTGCACCTAAATACACTCATTCCATTTGATTTTCTAAAGCCAACAACAGCGTCTCCCGCGTAGTCGAAAAAAACGAATGTGTAACTGGCAATCAGCCAAAAAACGCGATATAAAATTCATCTTTAGAGGTGAAAACAATACCGCAGTGCTGCACGTAGAAGGCTTCTCAGAGGTCCCAGTACACTACAAGTTGATAAGCACACATCACGAGAGTAACTTACTTTATAAATAGTCTGGCGAACGGAAAGCCCCCCTTCTCAGCGAAACGGGTTGTAACTCAGAGATGAGACAATATACCGCGACACACTACCACTGCTGCGGAGTTGTGTTAACAGGCAAATTAAACAGTACCTACTGCAGTAGTTCAAACATGCATCTCACAAATCGGATGATGTGCTTGTGAGGAGATCCTTCAAATCATGAAGTAATAAACAGACATGATATGGTTCATGTATACTGAATAGGTGTGCCATACCGAACTGCAAATGCTAGATTGCGTATGCTTGACATAAACCAGCACCAGGTTCCTTCTTTCATCCACTCTTTTTTCCTTCTTTTCACTCCAAGGCTTTAAATAGGATTAATAGATAACGATTAATCGTTCACATGTAATACCCTTCCAGTGCCCAGCTGCAATGCCACCCGAAGGAAGCACGATGGCTGGGATACTGCAAGTTGCCCAGGCCTAAACAGAAGTCGAGGTGCAGAGGTCAGTTTCGAACCACGGCCCTAGCCACAGAGCCATCTCCCTCCCCCTTAAATAGAATTAGGTGAACTTTATGGTTGTACGACAGTGAAACATCAGTGTTGACACTGATGCTGCTGTCTCTGACGATGATTACGTATGTTCCCCCATGTTTCAACTCAATCAATAATTCAAGCAAGAATGTGATCTTGCCAATGGTTTCATATAGGCTTAATGACATAATTTAGGGCAAATCATGCTGCGTCACACCGAACGGTCTCTATTTTTCATGAGTTACGAGCTACTTCACTGAGATGGTGGTATAATTATTAAAACTGATACGTTTCGTTCAGAAAATAATATATTGATTCGAAAAAATACGACGGAAACACATCGAAATATGTAAAATGCAGGAAGAAATTGGCATTTGGTAAGGAGTCCTCAAGATGAAAGTTACCCCACCCGCTCGTTCACTAGAAATATTGTCGGAATCACTGAGAACGCAATGTGGCAGATAATGCAGTCAAACGAATCACGCCAGAAAGGTAAGAGATGAACTCCGAAACTTGACGATCTTTTCGAGACCGACATCCGTTATAAACGATCACCAAATAGACACGATATTCGAGCTTCTGTATAAAGTAGGTGTGATTCAGTTTCTCGTCGTAAGAGTATAGGAATTTATTGAATTCTGCCAATTCCCCCGTGTTCAGCTTTCCACTGATTTGCATCAGAGCGGATGATACCTCTGCGACCGGAAGCGAAGAACCCTGGCAAAAGAAGAGTAAAACGACCAAGAGGTTGAAGTAGTGAGAAATCAAGAGGACAGATCCCCACCGTGGTTGCAAGCTCCAAACCGTTTATAGAAAAACGAATGGATGTAAAGTGTGGAGTCAGATCATCTGAATCACTTATTCATCCAAAGGTTCGAGGATACTCGTTGGAACTCCAATGAATTAGTAAGAAGCGTACAATCGCAGTACGAGTAGTGCAGCAGAACAAAAATGTCACTTTGGAATAGTAACCATTGGTGCCATCCGAACCTATAAATCAGCTGTAATAAATCCGAGGTGAGCAAAACTGCAATAAGTGAGAACGCTTAATTGGACACCGAAAACCAATAAAAATGACAGAAACGTGGTGGGAAATACAGGATAATCTGACCCAATGCGACGGAACGCACAATCCTGTCCGGGAACTTACTAAAGGAGCAGTGAAAATAGGTGGAAAACTCTTCACACCAGTTGGCGTATCGCCCACCGTCCCTGGTAAGACAAAACCATGTCCTAAATAGGGGTAATCTTGGCAGGCGGCATCAAAGAGCACAGAGACATAAAGAGCGTTTGTCCGATTCTGGAAGTTGATGACTCTAAAACAGCAAAGAATAGAATAAAGGTGTAATTAAACAGAGACGATACGATTATCACTGCGCTTTCCACTAAATTTGAGTTTATGAAGCTCCACATGATCACTAGGTGCTAGAAAAGCCATTGATGTGTGTGCAACTCGACAATCCCGATGAAGTGCCATGTTCTCCGCCAACCGTCACGGTGATTGTTTAATGCGAAGATCACATCTGTTCGACCACTAATAGAGAACATGCGAATTATTTTCAAAATACCTGTTCACTACCTTGTCTACAGTTATTCACCTCCACTCAAACCTTGGCAGTCACATCTATCACTCACAACGCCGCCATTAGTCGCACTTATACAGCCGCTCAGCCACTCTCACTTTCTACGAGGCAAGTAAACTTGAGAAGTAAAGCACGCAATACACCGAAAATCACGTACAAGCGCCTTGCTAGTTGAGTCAGCTGAATAAACAATCGACCGGTATAGAGGAGCAAGCTTGAAAACGACCCACATCAATCGACAAGCATGATCAAGCCACCGGTCATCGGATTAACTCCAAAAAAGTGATTCAGAGACTTGCTCCGCAAGCCTAACTCGAAACTGCTAACCGTCAGCGGTATGATGATGACCAATCATTATCAGTCAGTCTTATGGGCACAAAAAATCCTGATGAGTACGATCAACTTGCCTTAAGGAGAAATCGACCTACTGACTGTTTACCAAACCCTTCTGAAACGAGAAATCGATCTGGTTTGACTGCGTTTAGCGTTTTATTCATAGTTAATTATCAGAAGTTGATCGCATTCAATGAGTGTGGTTGACAAGGTAAAGACGAAGTGTCAAAGTATAGCAGTATGCTTTCTTGCTGTATTATGCGAAACAAAAAGTCATCGAACGAGATGAGCACTATCGGAACTACCGTAAATTACCTCGTAACAAGACTTGGGTTTTCTAGACCAGCCACTTCCAATGTTTCATCCGAATTTGAAATACAGTCGCTGAGTACTTTGAACCAATATAATGTATACTTTGTCAGTAATACGTTGTAAAAGCTGGTGAGCCAGAACAGTAATGCAGGTGTCTTGGCATGCGTGCGCGACCCACGATTATACTGACAAAAAGAGAAGCGTTTTATGAAAATGAACTGATGCTAATAAATTTTTGACTGACTGAATGTGTAAGCAGTAAGCCGCAAAGAAAGACTACCGAGGGATGGCAGGTGGTTAACCCATTTCGGTAAGTGCTGCTATTCAGAAGGGTCTCTTGAAAGACTATCGCGAGAGGACTTCCGGAGCAATTCAAAAACCTTTTATCCGGATCTAGTTCTACTTGTGCACCGTAGCATCAAGATAAAGTTGTTGTAGTGTGACACTAATGTGTTAAGTTGCACTTTGCTACACGATAAGGATCCAGGGTAAACACGTTAGCGATAACCATTCGCAAACAGTAGGACCACGAAAGTTAACTGATAAAAAATCTGGAAAAAGATTATCAACAAGTATCAGCGATATTTCTTCGCTACAAAGAGTTCTTCCATAAGTTCTATTTACCAAACTGTTTTTTCCAGACATGTTATCTGATCTGACGTCCTACGATAATTCCCTTTCCCCGAAGAACTGCACTCGGATAGTTACCTTTTGTGGCTTACCAGTTTAGAACAAATGGTCGGCAGCAATGACCGAACAGCCTCAGAAAGGAGACTTCTAGTAAGCATGCAAACGATTTTTCTTCTGATAGAGAACCTGCATGTGATACTGGAACATAGTTTGCACAGAGTCCGCACCTTATAGGTGTAAGGCGCGTGCCGAAAGATGGCATTAAGGTTATTCAACAGAACTTGTACTTGGTCCTCGTCTTCAAAGATGAGGACGATGTTGCTTAGGTACTCCAGATTGACAAGGTTCTCACCGGTAACGGTCGGAACACCTGGATTTCGAAGACTTTACAGCGTTCGCCCCACTAGTTCATCGACGACAAAGTTGGGCAAGAATGGACACCACGCTTGTTGTAGGGAAGCTTGTGAATTTCAACATACACTCTCACTCCCCGAAGTATGTGATTACAGGAACCGGATTATGTGCATTAACTTAAGGGGAATCCCTCGTTGAGCAGGTATAGCTAAAAGCCCTTACGGATCGACACAATCGAACGCACGCTTGAAGTCAAGGAGCAACAAGGTTGTGGGTCGTCTGTGTATATGGGATCACCTCAACACCTGATGGTGTGAAGATGTGGTCGACACAGCTTCTGTCCAATAGAAAATGTAAGAACATAAAAGCGGTGTGGTCAGTCCGTAAAATGCAAGCAATCAAGTGATACCATCAGAATGAGACTCATAAGAACGTAGCAGGATGAGTCCCATGATATACTGATCAATAGTGTCCACCGCCGCCAGAAACACTGGACTGGGGAGATCGCGATTCCGGTCTTCGTCTGTACTCGCGGCCGCACTGCAGCCTAGTGTGATCTCAGTTCTAAAGACAGGTCTCCATTCTGTGGAATCATACAGCTGTAACACCTTTTCGGCGTAAAGTTGACATGTCACTAGAAGCACGAGGGTTGGGATACTGCCAGGTTGCCCAATCCTAGACAGAAGCAGTCGAGATGCAGAGGTCGGGTTTGAACGAATGACCTCGCGGTCAGTAAGTCCAAACCACTGAGCTGTCTCGAGCTCACTTCTGTGAAATAGGTAAACGCAAATGCAAAACCATTGTCTACGCCACAAACTATATCCACTCTATCCAGCAAATTTCTAAAGCGTAGTTTTATGTAGGGCCCGACGGTAATTATTGAGACGACGGTGAGCTAAATTGCAATGACCTGACTGAAAACTGGATGCAGAAGAGAGAAATCAAGATAACTTACCATCAGAACTACAAAGTTACTCATATTGGGGATCAGTTGGAGACGAATGCTGAAAAAGCTACTTACCGGGAGACCGAAAATCTGATAAACGGACTCCAGTTTCGCTGATGCATTTGAAATGTACAGAAGCGAGTCGATGAAATGTAAATCTGCGATGCGTGACTGCGCACGAAGTAGTTTTGATAACACCCCTAGTTCGGCACTAAAGCAGTCATACAGATTAGGGAAGTGTGGATACCAGACCACTGTGATTATTGGCTCCAGCGCAACAGTCACATCATCGTTTGGAAAGGACAGTTCTTGCTCCCAGGCTTCGACAGAGACACACAGAGAAGCACATTCCACCAAAAGCTTTAGGGGATTTTCATCCACCGAGCGGTAGCTATGTAAAAATCTAGGAATCAAGGAAATAATTTCATATTATCCTAGTGCAGTGGTATTGAGGTATTAGAGTGCTATTATATGGTCCTCGAAAGACGGGGTGATTAAATAACCCGACTTAAGCATTTCAAAGGATACAAAGAAATCAACCGTGAGCGAATAAGACAAATGTTCTTCAAACACATGGCTATGCGATATTCTTGACTAGGCTGATCGAGGAAAGCGACGTCGGCAATGTGGTCGAATCCCGTTTGCAGAGACAGGTAAGAGGCTGCATAATCCTGATCATTCGGATTAAGGGAGGCGTGCGCACCTACCTCTCTCCGAGGGAATAGGAAGCCAGACGCCAAAAACTGCAAACCATAGTAGGCCTTTTCGAGACGGCAAAATGTTTGCAAGCCATCAAGGAAAGATATACGTGAGTTGTTAAGGAACATTTTGGCTTCGAAAGGCAGGCAAAGCTGAAAAGATGTGACACAATTAATTGCAAACCTCGAACAAACGCTTACGATGCGCTCCTTAAGTTCGTCCTGTTTGATGGACAGCATCGACTTGAAGATAGACCCGAATGCTTCCACAGAAGACTGCGCCATCAACTCGGCGGCACTCGAACTGTTCGGAGGACAACGAGTTTGAATTCACCACCTGCACAAAAAATTCAGAAAAACGACTTATGTTCAAATATTCGGCTCCAAGATCCAAAAGCAGCAGTGACTGTTATTCGTTTGCTTAACTAAGACCAGGTAAATGAAAAGATAGGACACAAAAAGCATAAGCGATGGTGAAATCAATGAGTATGTGAAGCTCGCCTGCCTCAAGCCCAATAGGGCATATTCTATACAGATGCACTATGTGATCCAAACGCTTTCCTCCAACTAATTAACCATGGACTGCTCCCGTGCGTACAAACTTCACGTGGTCACAATTAAGCATTCTTAGCAACCAGTACAGCGCTCAAAGGATTAAAAGGCTTGCCTTACGAAAAACCTCTAGACAAGCACTAAACAGAACGAAATCATTTAGATCCCAGAAGTGTAGATGAGAGAGAAACACGATAGGTAATGTTTTAAACTTGAACTAGTTACCGAAAAAAACAACTCTGTATTCCGTATTATTATTCACCACATGTGATAAGTACAGTCATGTCCCACAAATCCAAAAACGGAAATGGAAATGCTCTAGGTCTGCAAATAGGTATTACGTGTTGGACAAGTCAGAAACATGCGGAAACGGACAAATTAAACAGAATGAGGAAACAGGGCGTGAAGCCTCTTGACACTCATTCAGTGAAATTAGCACAATATTCAAGGAAAAAGGAAGGCGTATCAGGTTTAAAACGTTCACGAAAATTGGCCCACCATCAGAAATTTGATCAAATACTTCAAATGCTACTTGGGCGTCTGACGAATATCCGATTCGCAGACCATGTCAGTAAGAACGACTTTGGATATAGGATACGTCAGCACGGTAGGTTGTTCACATCATGTAACAGCTGATTTCAGTTAGCCCGAAAACCCAAGAGTCCTCATTGCGATGTCACTGACAATCGATTTCACAGTATTTATGTGTAAACGTAGTAATCAGTACTCGTGCTTCCTCACCCTAAATCCACCCAGGCGCCTCAGACACGTGAATGTCTGAGAGTCCGGAAAATAATTTCGAGGGAAATTCTCATATCCACGATTCTGAAAATTTAGCCTCTGTGATATGATCAATGAAGTGTCAAATAGGATGTCTCGTGCATTCGTTTACCATAGATCAGTTGAGATCCAGTACTTGAGGTATTCTCAGAGGTTTAACCAACATTTCAACGAAGAATTGGCCACAAGTAGCGGCTGTGGACGGAACCAGAAAATAAGACCGCGAATGTACTGAGTTGCAGTATGCCCACCCCTAGAGATGAACTGCACGCGAAGGATGTGAGGATGATCATTACTCAAGTGCTCCAACTTTCAAACTATGCATCTCATTCGCCAAGTAACACGATAGTGTGTGGCACACTCTGAAAGAAGTCATTAAACGATGGGAGTTGTTAAAAGCAGTGTGAGTAGTGACGACCAGTCATCATCATTTTTCTCACCATCTGCGTTGGAGTACACAACTATCCGTTTAATACCTCAATAGTTATCACAAACAGGGGTAAGCCGGCTAAATCTGAGTTCCTACGTTATATCAAGATCCCGAAACATTTAGGACGCATGTCAAGGATCATCGGCACTTATCAGTGCTCATAGCCATCCTTCCGTCGTGTGTAAATGTAACTGCATCTCATTACTTTTTAATAACTTCGCAGTATGATCATTACAGATACCAATTTGGACGAAGATTACACATTTTCAACACCTTCGGAGCGCTTCTATCAAAATATTTTTCGCTGTACACTGATCTTTTTGCTTGTATTTCAGCCATCTCATTCGGAAAACACCAATTCGATGTTGCTCAAATATTTTTTAAAACAGCTGTTACGGCACAAAGCACCTTTTTCCAATCAGATTCATCGAGGCGCCCGAATGAGTGCATCGAAATCAGGTTATCACAAAATCAGTTTTCACATGAATAGATAATTAGTTCTCACCGACACAACGATCAACCTTGGCACCGAAATAAAACGCCAGAGTCGAGGTATACTGATACTGCATAGTTCAACCCACGCCGTTTGACTAAATTTCCTAGTAAATACATTTAAAATGACAAATAATCAAATCACTCCGAGCAAGTATGGCATCGAAGATTCTGGCGAGATCTAAGTGATGCCAGCAGACCTATTTCTTCTCCGTTAAGTGCACGTCACGTTACTCACCGAAAATCCTAAAATGTAAGCGCCTGAATTCAATTCAGTGCGATGACCATACAAAGCATGTGGACCATGACGTACTGATTGAATTAGATTAATACTTTTAGCACATTAACATATTCAACCAGTTTCGCTGAACATGAAAAGAACACAGCGGCGACTATTTGAAGAAAATGACGTATGTTGAGAGGAGTAACCACAGAGTAGTAGGGGACAGCTTTGTATTTCATAAGCCACTTTGTGAGATGCGTAATAAAAACTGTCAGTTGCAGATACTACCATTCGACCAATCACAGCGACCGTGAGTCCGGCGGATAAAGTAAAAAAATAAATCGTTCAGCTGTAACACCCTTCCGGTGCCTAGCTGCCATGCAACCCGAAGGAAGCACGAGGGCTGGGATACTGCCAGGTTGCCCAAGCCTAGACAGGGGAAGTCGAGAGGCAGAGGTCGGGTTCGAACCACGGACCTTCCGGTCAGTAAATTCGCGCTCTAACCACTTGAGCCATCTCCGGCGGACAGGACAGTATGTACCGTCTTCAAGTGCTGCATTCAACCAAATGATTATTCTTTACTTCGCCGTGAATTAGCAGAGAACAGACCACCTTCATCTTGGTGCAACCTGCGCCTGAAAAATCAATTGACGTTAGTGATGGGCGTTGATACTACCTATTATGCCAAAATGGATACACCTTTGATGTATGCGAACCTCCTCCAGCACTTTTGCAACCCAAACTAAAAGTACGCATTGTGGCTGCACACCAATTAACGAATAACACACACTACTACATGAGCGCATCGGTTAAGCTCGCACACTTGTACCAATGTGAAAGAGAACCCCAGTGCCCAGTGTTGTGCTAGGTGGCATATTGGGATTGAGACCCGTGAATGACTCTGCAGACGCAGTCTGAAGCACACCAACCTGAAGTGCTTGACCCACGTGCAACTGTCAGAGCGTTCACGAATTCAAGGAGCTTGCTGTTTTCGCCCTGTCTTCAGGATGTGTTACGTTCTCCTCATTAGAGCCAGCATGTGTAATAGTAGGTCGAATTCGATTGTAAGAATCGGTTACACGTAGCAATGTTACCTGTGTGATGCAAAAGATACGACTCGACTTTAGACTAGTGTGTCCAGCTAGCATAGCATTGCAAAATGTTTTGCAGCCGGTCAACCAGCAAAAAACACGTCACCATCCAGGAATTATTTCTCTTCTACTCGCCCATTCGAAAACATGCAATGAGGCCGCGTTTGATACATACAGACGCTAATGAATACACACGTTCAGCTCATAGAGAACGAACTTTCATTTTAGGGGTTTGCTGAGAAGCCTAAACGTGGAAACATAACCTCATGTGAAGGCTGAAGCGCAAGTTATAGGTAGGGAACTCTGAAGCGCCATAACTTACTTTCCATTTGAGCCAACAAAATTACCAGGGTTCGAATGATGCTCTCCAATTAGGGCCACTTGGTTGACTGGAACGCCACAAAAACGTCATGTCCTCCGAAATGGAAATTATCGGGTAGTTTAGGCAAATTAGCACGATGACCTCCGTTCAATCAATCCACTTTATTTCATGGTGCTCATTCCTACCGATAACTTTATAGGCATATAATGAGATTAAACTGTATCCTGTAAATCAGTTAGACTCGGAATTTCTGAGTACCGAATTCAACCCACGGGAGGCTCGTAATACGAATTGATCACCCGCGAAATTTAATGACCCGAAATCCTCACATGCTGCCTGCTCTTGGCTACCAAAATTTCTGAGCGATCACTTTCACATCAGTGCGGACATCCACAAAGTTTGCTAGTTGCAGCATATTTCCATGCGTCTTACCTCATGGAACCCTGCTACTATGTTTGAGCGATGCGGTAGAAGGACGACGGGTGTGCGACTCTAGCAGGACACAGGGTTGAGAAGTTAAATCAATTTGTTCTGATGTTAAGTTGCTTTGCGGAGCCTATACGGCTGACTAGACCAGATTATGTACCGAAACCTTCCATCCCCTTCCCTTGCCTAGACGACCTCCTAGGCGAGGATGACCTGGTACCATAAACGTCCCCTTAGGAGACAAATATACTCGTACTTCTCTGGAGACTCCTTTAAGGGACAAATTAAAAATGGTCCCTTCGGCGAGAGTACACTATTGAAACGCATCTCAATGTTGGCACTGTTTCAGTATGGTTTGAAACTAGATATGCAACCTAGATCTTTAATTACGTAGACGACTCATCAAAAAGCTAAACATAGTCCACATCAAGGATACTGAAATGAACCATCATCAGAACCAGATAACGCCTGATTTCCATCATCCCCCGGGATATCACAACTCAGTCGTTTCACCCAAGTTAAATGTCTAACATAAAAAGGATAATTAGTTATAGGTCCTCACCAAGAGTTTCCTGCTCAAATTAAGATGCTATGATTGTGAAATGTTCCAAAAAATGTGGTTAACCGTTCATTCGTACGTTACTGTCCATCCTACGCTGACTGAATCGTAGAAAACACCTGAGGTCACTTGCGTCCCTTACCTCACCGCCATTCGACCCGTTTTTCGTGCAATTTCTAAGCTACTGGTTTGCCAAATCTGTGGTTTTCTTCGCGAACTCGGTTTTGAACGAGCGAAGTACAGTTCAACAATCGTTCACATTTGAACAAGGTCTGAATCCAAACAAACCCACGTGGTCGCATGATAATGGAACACAACATCGACCATAAATCAACATCCCACATAGAATGAGGAAGCTGCACACTTTGAGGCAATTCCGGGAAGTACACTGTAATCGAACAGCGAAGAGATGAGCTAGATGGGGGTTGGTTAGGTGCACGTAGAGAAATCGGTCATGTAAACTAAGTTTTCGTTTATTGACCGCCAAACCAAGTGCCCGTAAATTCGAATTTAAGTGAAATTTCATTCCCCCGCCCCCAACTTTTGACTAATTCACATTCTGACAGTTGACCATGGATGGCCCCCACGAGCACGAAGGACTACTGTTAAAACAAATCCAGTGGATGATATCTGTTTTCATTGCAAAAGCATACTGCACCGTTTCTTAGTGCAATCCCTTAGCGGAGGACACTGATGTCACTACAAGGAATCATAGCGCAAGATACAATGCACCGTATCTGTGACAGTAATTCATTATTTTGACAGATCCAAGTTATCAACCATCCAAATGTCTTAGGGCGAATTTGCATGTATTAAATAGCGACTTTACGAGATGAACGCACAAAACGTTCTGTTTTGTAGTCATCAGAATAGAAAACGCCCAGATTGGATACCGCAGAAAAGATACTTTAATTCAACTCGACTACGACAATTTACATAAACTTTCGGATGAGTGATAATGGGTGAAAAAAAAACTAAAATTGCAAGTGAAGTGACTACTGATTTGGTGACAATGCTTGAAGGGACAAAACCATCATGAATTCGGCAATGTCAAGCCGTCTGTATTTTGTGATGATAAGGGATACACGGAGTACGATTTCACACTTTCAGTTCCGTATGGTTCAATAAGAAGTCGGTTAAACCAAGCTTTTGCCGATTTGATACGTTGAAAAACTGGTTTGTTGCGAAATCCAGAAGTATCCGCATTACATCACCTGCAGGAACAATGGTGTAGAGCCGAAACACATGACTTCGCAGTTCGTATGCCCGGGAGAGATGTTGTCTCACAAAAACGATAGACAGAAGTCCTTCCCTAATTGAACAACCAGTCAACACGTGATGTGGATCCCGTGATTGCAGGATGAGTGCAAACTAAGAACAGCGCTGACCAGGCACTCGTGGCCGAGGGTTCAAGCGATTGGACTATTAGCCCTGAGGTCACTGGTTCAATAGTACATTACTGTGAGCTACTCTGCGACTTACAAGCTTTTACTACTATTTGTGTTACATGCAGGGCGTTAATGTTATGTTTTATGACGGTGCAGATTATTGCTCAGGCTCTGGCCGCCGAATGAGTAACACCAAGCAGCCGTTCGACTACCGATATTGTTCTGTAATATCTAATCACTTCGGTCCACTCCATGGACCAGTGAATACCAAGAGCAGTAAAGGAGGTGCGAACGACAGTTGCATTATCATTCTAATTCCAAATTTCTCAACTGAAAAGTTGCAATGTACTCAAAAATAGAGCTAAATTCGAACTCTGCTGTGTGCCTCTAGGTCTGCTTCACAAAAATGGGTGATCTGGAATTTCTAATCAACAAGAACGGAGTGACTTGTCCAGTAAGCAGTGATAAACGATCAGTTGTCCGTGGGCTTGTAATTCCCAAACCCAATCCCTTATCGGAACCTCAGTAACTTCCAGTTCTTTCTGCAGTGTAAAAATCTAGGCCATTCCTATAAGTAACGTTGTATGGAGGACGGAATTAGACGGATAAAAATCAAGGTCAGCACTGAAATGTAGCCGTTGGGCGCAACTTACGGCTGCATTAGGGTTGATGGAAACAGGTGACTCGTCGAAACTGTAATGACGATGGTCCCGAAGGGTGCATTACTGCAAATATAATCGTTCGGGCCGTGAATTGGGGGCACGGAGTGCTAACAAACTCAGATTAAATAATGACCACTGGGTTCACCTATAGAAAGCAATGCCAAGCCCAAACTATCAGGTGACATGAAGTTGGTCTTAGCGCTAAAACCACCCGCATATCACACAAGACCATGAATGTACACATATTTTGGGCGCACCCGTATAGGCAACCTTTACATGAAGCCTAGCACAGTATCGCTCGTCAAAACGAGCGAACTCATGATCCACAATGGCGTTTACATTATAATGTTTACCTGCCCAATCTCACCGACGGTGATTTAGTGAAATAGACGGATCTCCACTGAACTAAGTATCTAGAAGAACGGCATCAATAATTTCAGCTGAAACGAAATCGAATTAGGTGGACCGCATATGCCCAGTCGGACCGTGTAAGCATACTGAACATCCATAAATGTAACGATGTACAGTAACACACTTGCTTCATTTCTCGACGTAGTTTAGCCGACCTCATCCACTTAGATATGCAGTGCAGTGAAGAAATGCGCATGAGTACTACTGCCCCGCGCACCGTGGATGGATTCCAAAGAAACAGTGCATTGTATAAACCAGGCATTCACCATATGCTGACTGGTCAGAACTTCGTTGTTGGGGCTGTTGCAAAGCGGCACAAGTTCGTAAACGGACGAACAGTGACGCTGTTTGGATGAAGACAAATTTTTCTGGGCCGTTAACAATAGAAGTCAAGTTATACTACATGGCAGACAAAAAAGTGTTGTGATGGGTCTACGTGATTCGGCAGAAGTGTAAACACCAGCTTGATGGACCAGCTCGCACATGAAATACCTCGAATCATAACACTAAGTGTGCCAACAACGAATTTCTTCAAAACCCGTCGGTCTTGTCTGCGAAAAGACAGTCTATTGAATCTCACTTGACCACATGGTAAGTCCCCATTCATTTCCTTACCCTGTCCATGCACTTTTGATCTCCACTTGTTTTGCTCGTATGTACCCGCCATTCACCTTGCCACAAAGGCCGTCTCGTCCGACAGAGGTATATTAGCATATGTGTGCGCAGCTGACCTACTTACCCATGCGTGCTCGTGTCCCGTTTGTTGAGCCTGCCCTGACTGGTTCTGTCATGATTTCCGTATAAACGCACTCCCAATCAGAATCAAAGAGACTGACCGCAACCCACTACAGGACATTCCGCTCACAGTTGTTTGGTGTGCGGACCCTGACACTGCACCATGCTGGTCAGTGACAGACTTGTGCACTTGTTGACGTCATGAACGTGGACAATTGAGGTTTGTTGTATAGTAGTAAATAGTACTTTCGAACCCAATTCTTCCTTTCGATAATCAGGATCGTTAAACCTAAGGGTGACACTAAGTACTGTATCGGGAACCCCAACAGTCATTGTGCCGTCGAAGATCAAACGATCGGAAGTCCAATTAGTCGTCAGTTGGCTGAAGTGTCCACAAGTGCCGTGGAAGCAGGACACTCGTAGCGATCCAGCAAATAAGGTGGTCGGTACACGGTACACTAACCAGAGCACGATTTGTCTTCCCCAACCAGCGATTGCAAAACAGTTGGCGTGGTATAAGCCATGTTACAGCAACAGGAATACAAATATTCTAGACAGGCCGATCCATGTGGAATCGTAGTTAATTTCTGACTAAGGTACACGCGATTACTCTCACCAACAGTTGAACACCCTGCATGACCCACAGGGTTTAATGAATGTATGGAGCCCCAGACGGCTTGGTATCCGTCACGAAAATGGACACCACAGCGGTGCAAGTTACAAAAGGAATTGTGCATTTGTCACCCACAATGTTCTGAGGCCTGACACAGTCATATAGGGCTTCATGGGAGGGGTTGCCGTGTATGATAATCTACTTCTTAAAAATATAGGCTGTTCCGGTGAACTTACGACGAACCCAGCTGTCTCCCTTCAAAGCTGAGGACTCCGACTGAGAACCAAATCGACCCTGTTGTCTGAACCTGACCACGTTGTCAGTATCACAACCCAGGTACAATCACGAGTCGCAACACTGCGAATTGTCTCCTGCCAGATCAGTCGTCCTGTGGGGGTACCACCAAAATCATCTTACCTGCCGCATAAGGCGAGAAATGCAAACGAAACGTTTCCCTTCTTCATTTCTGTTATGCTTTTCACAACCGTGAGCGCCTGCTGAAGTTGTATGCTGATAGAAAACTGTTTCCATAGAGCATTAACTTCCGAAACAATCGAAACCGCACGCTCACCTGTGACCTCCGACATGCCAGCCATCCTGAATTGCAAATGGACATCATCACCAACTATAGATGACATGGAGTAATCAGCGATCGCCGGCCGCCCTGGAGCAATTACGTGGATTGTGGCCACGCGTTTGTGCGTTCATGATTTCCTTTATTTTCTGGAGCACTCAAAAAGTGTTCATCTCATCTGACCACCGAGAAGCTTCCCAGCCTTGAAATTTAGACAAACTCATTAAAACTACTTGCTGAAGTCCCTTTCTGCCAATCCACGTAATGATGTCGACTAGTTGGAAAGCACTATCCGCAACCCTGGATTGCGCTGGATGCTCAGGATGAAGAACGCCGCAGCCAACTACACTTTAGAACTAGACCTCGACTAAGACTCTAGACGTGTTCGATAACTGGATATATTCCTCTTGGTGGAAAGCACAGTATAACCCAACGAATTGTCACATATAAGATGAGGACGACCAACTGCGCTGGTCAAGAAGATTGGCGGATCCAGAAAGCTGAGATGGGAGGAGCGAAGAACTCCGGAAGCGTCACCGAGTCGCAAGTCCTGACAAACTTCCATTCGCCCTATTTGCGGCTGAAAACAAAATCTTCAGTCAGTGCTAGTCCGACTCATCTACTTCCAGCTGGGTGAGACACCATCCAAGACAACTAAGGCGAACCAAAAATGGTGTCCATTTTTATAAAGGACGGTTACGGTGAGTGCAGTAATCTCAGAGTCACCAGCTTTACTACCTTGGGACTAACTGTACCCCTTATTTTACGTCAGGTACCCCACAATGCCAGTGTTCCATCAAGAGTATGGTAGATTGTCTACCTAATCTTATTAAGAGGTTTATGCAACAGAGTATACCTCACAATTTTGTGAATATCACAAAGACTTCTTCAAAGACTTTCAGGCATGTGTGAGTGTATAGGGAGTTATCCGAGTTTCCCTACAAGCACTGGCGTCCAATAACAATGCCCACTTACACCGTTAATTTCGTCACGAGTGAAACCGAAACAGCAGGTTTTAGGCTTCTGCAAACGGTATTCGGTATGCAGAAGAAAATCAGGCAGTACTAACCTCGGAATGTGCTTCATCACAAAACGTAGTCATGTAGCAGGACGCACAGTCCGTAAACATGACTGAGCATTCAAGAACACTATACGCATCACGTATACTATCTGGTAGTAGTCAACGCACACATCTCAGATGCCAGAATTGTCCCACTTGTGGCATCAAATAAATGTATCACTTGCTCTCAAGAAACACGTGTTAAAGACTGCACCATGGGCGAAATCGCCGTAGGGAGGCGAGACTAAATCATTACTAGAGGAGGATGAGATATTCAGGATCTGGAAAACTGATTTTCCATAATTCCGGCTGGAACCAAGGTATTCAGACTGAGATGGTCAGATAAAGGGGATTTGGTGAAGCGGCACACGCTTCACCTGAAGGATCCAACCAGTATTGCAGCCTCGGCCATCTGAAACACCTTCTCTAGAGAAAAGCGTTGTTTTACGTACCCACTTCGGAGTGATCCGCGAAATATGATTAGGAAGAGGGGAAGAAACGACCATCCCAACAGTTTGGGTGCAGTTCGCCTTCCAGGATGTGGTCTGCCCGGTCTTCCCTGTACCTGGCTAAAAATTCTGAACGAGGTGGCGACCGATGTCAATGAAGTTCAAATTGAATGAACGCTGGGAGTGTGAGTAACGCGGAAGACTGTGACAGCCCCTTTTCCTATCTCATCTTCGTTCCACCACAAGGCCTTACTTGGTTTCACGCCTCAAACGAACTGACACGCTTGGTAGTGAAGCACCAGCATTCCTCGTTGTCAATAGCGATGACGACCGCTGTGGTCAATATACCGGGCGGAGTGTCCCTGGTTCGAACCTAACCCTGAATTCCCGACGAGCGAGTGTCCACACTCAGGCAAGCAGGCACCCAAACCGCTGTCTCCTAGGCGGCATGCAACTACTATTCCTGTTTTTGCCCTTTTTTAGTAGGCCAGCTTGAGACAGCCACTTATAGAAGAAAAATTACTACAACTGTATTTATACGGTCAGCACAGAACTTTCCACAAGGCCACACTAGGATCTCTGTGATGGGGCAGGAAGGGCCTACCTGCAAATCCCCGTCCATGATTGGCTCATACTCTGGTTTATCACAGCATGTCTTCGTTGGTTTCGTAACCGCTTCCCGAAACACCCTTCCAACCGACGTGAAGTTTGGTTATTCAGAGCGCCTCATCTCTGTATCTTCTCCCTTTAAAACGCTGTACCCGATTGCTAAGTTGACTTGACTTGTGATGGCTTGGGGGCTGCTGTCGCATGTCGGTCGGTCCCTGGGGCAGTGGGCATGCTGACCTGAAATCTGGTGCAGATGGTTTTGGTCATGCTCCCCACTTTGGATGTATGCCACCGTTGCCCACCGTTCCATGCAATGTGAGTCCAGTGTAGAGTCTGAGGGATGTGTATTTCCAATCAGTGTCGGCCTGAGACAAATAAGTTGTTGGCATTTGGTGGTAATCTTTTGAAGTGTCAACTACGGATCCTAGAGCTTATTATATCAAGACACAGGCGAAACACTCGCACCTAAGACAATACATATTTCAGGTGTTGGTGATTGCAGGATTTCGTAAACTATATACTCACATGACTCTCGTTTGAACAATCGTCCTCCTGTCCTGACGCAAGCAATCTGGTGAGTCCACACAAAAGGGGGGAAGCACTGAACTCGATTTTCGCTCTTATTAAGCTCATCAGCAGTGCATATCGAATGGCCGTGCCGAGGTTTGAACTCCGCACATCTGACATGCGAGGCGAAAGTGTTACCACTACTTCACCAGCGCACACCTGAACAGGCGAACATGTCCGCGCTAGAGTGATGTGAACGGAACGCCCGACGACTCGAACGATGACCCAGTAGCATAATCGATCGACACAATACGTATTTCTCGAACCTAGCGTTACTCTAGGGTTCGCGTTGACGAGCATAGGAAGGTAGCGGTTGTCCTTACGTGGACAAACCAACTAAACGTAAGTTCAACCCATCTTATCGTACCAACAAATTTGGCGAGCCATGTTCACTTGTGAAGAGTAGTTTATCCAGCTAACTGGAAGAGTTTCTCGAAGAAAAATAGTAATGGTAAATGGACCGCATACGCTGCTTGGTCATCGCGGACATGGCATTAACCGCCTCGGTGCTTGTGGTGACGTGACACGTTCGATCGCCATTCGCGATATCCAAATGCTTTAGGTTCCTATATGACTTGTAATGGAGGCGTGTAAAAAAATGCGCACAGGTCATACGGGTCTACTGACAGCTTCCACGTGGTCAACTGGAAGTGGCAAGTCAAGACTGTACCGAAAGGCACGATTTGCGAAACTCACTGTTCAGAATAAGAGGTTATGTTCTAGGATGATAAACCTCGGAATTGAACTGGTGAAGAGATGCAACTAAGCTGTCAGTGTGAGGTGATAAGTTCACTCAAAACAAGTGAAATAGTTCGGAAACTACTCAAATCACTAATTTCCAAATATGAATTTGTATGCTACAGATGACTAACAGCAACCTGTTCTTCTAAAGATGAAGCAACAGCCTAGCGCATGTGATGCCATTAACTTGCCCGAATAAAGCGAGATGAATACCAACGCCGTTGCATTGCTCAGTACAACTGAACTGTAGAGGATGTGCAACTCCGGCAGTAGTATATCGAAAATGGACGACCTCTGGATCATTTCAAACATCTAATCCAAAGTATGCTTGAACGGAATATTCTAAGAAATTTCGGATGGTGTCCTTGAAGGACAGTATTGTTCACCCACCATAGGATACTGTATTTTCATTGCCGACCATACAAGCACAAAACGCGGAAGCCGGATGAGGTAACTCATGCTCAGCCGCCGAACCGTGAGACAGGTGATGCTTTACGTGCAATGAAGGACCTGAGTACTCTTAATGACTCCCCCAAAGAATGTGCCCATGAGTTGCCGTGAGTTATTCCAAGGGTGATGCCATAAATCGAGCCCACATACGCTGCTGTTACCTGATTGGGTGTAGACCATGAGTTTCGAAGGTGCATGCAAGTTACTTCCCGTCGGTCTGTAAGGATCTTTATGGGTTATTTTTATCCTAAACATTACTGGTTGTTAATCAGATGGCCATTGATCTGTTCGTCGAGCTTCGCAATTAACTTGTAAGGGTTTTGCTAATAAACACGCCCGAACTAGCGATATTTCTGATACATCAGTCTTATTCTCCCGGATTTATGGAGGCATTTTTTTCTAATATAGTTGTGTGGAACCTAAGCGCTAATCTTGAGCTTTCTGCAATGGTGTGGATAATAACTGTGCACCCTGACTCGTGCGGACCTGCTTTGTATATGTGCGGTCAGAGTTAGTTGCGAAGCGAGTCCCTATTACCGAAAGGCTAACCTTTGCCCCGTTTACGCACCGCGGTAGGAGTTGATGCACTCTCACCATTCTGTCTGGACTAAAAGCTGTGCAACAGGATAATGGTTGTCCATCTCGTTCACGTTTGAACGTTCTCGATGCGGCAGGTTAGCATTCGATGCATCGACGGCGACTGGTGAACATCAAACACAACTCGAGCGTGGACATGCTCGCTACTGATACTGGGTACGTCCTCAATGTTTGTGACTACTCAAAGTAGAATATTAGTCATAGCATTATGACTGATCATCCCAGAGTAATGTGGATGAATATCACCAATTGGTCAACCAGACGGTCGCTCACTTCCTGTCCATGAGGGTCATATTTATCACTTTTGTCCGATGTATAAAAAAGCAAATGATGGGTGAAACTGGCTCAGCCCGCTACTTTGCCGCATGATAACTAACCGAGGATGAACAATAAGCGATTTTCTTGGGAAAACGTGACGAGAAAACCATCTCCTAATGGTCGCCTTAGGGTAAGGTAGCCATAAGGAAACCGACTGCTATCGGTTAGTCATCGAAATGCGACTGACTGCTCCAGTTTAACCGGAAAAAGTGAGGCTTCTTGGGAACGGTCAAATTCTAGGACAACAAAGGAGTATAGCCTCAGGCAGTCGCATTTATAGAATAACCTTTTTGATGCGTAACGCGACCTAAAACGGGGAGCAGCGATCAAAGCGGTAATAGAACCGATCAGAACGTAACAAGATTCTTTCGAACATCGTGAAGTGCATTGGAAATAGAAAACGAGGTTACAGTGAAACAGCGGATGCCCGTGCATGTTCGACAGCACAGCGCTGATCAAATACTGATCAAATACCCAGAAAGACCTACGCGCGTCCCAGTCACGTGTCTCTTCTTTCAAAGCAATTCGTCCAGCGAATAGTCTTCACATTCCATGAACTGGGTTTTCCACCACAACATACATTGTGATATGCCACAACGTTTGCACTGCCGTCGATGAACATGATTCAACAGCTTGCTCGAATTGTGTATTCAATTGTTAAGAAGTGGGCGAACCGAGCAGGGTCTTACGCTGCGGCCACAAACAAACAAGAACTGAATACGATCGAGAAATCAATGACTGCAAAAACAAAGTTATATTTCAACTGCTGATTGACAGTATCTATGTGGGACACCAATAGTAGAAACTGAGCACAAACCAGTCGACCTAACAAACGGAGTAAATCGTAGTCGCTACTATATGCGGTGACAGAAACCGCGTTGTTTATGTGAGCAACTCAAACGTTGCACGGACAACAGCTTTACAAGTAGATGTATAGACCACCTGAATGATTAGACCACAGAAAACCCACTGGAACCACGAAAAAAACATTGATCTTAAGACGTCCAGTCAGCGCCAGATACTTATCAATAAACTCCACCCGTACGTAGCATGCACAATGCACTGAGGACATTGGGTTTCCTCGCACCAAGTCCCTACTTCTGCCTTTTCTTTCCACCTTTTACTAAGCAAACGCACCGCATAATGAATGGCATTTGGGACAAGATATTGCTGCCATATTGCAAAGAATCTCTCAAATCACAACGTTTCGTACATCAAGTTTTCCGACCGTCATGGTCTAAAGGTCTTCAGAGCGACTACTCAATACATTGTTGGGTAGGAGCCCACCCAACAACGCGTTGATGAGGGTCGGTCTGGGGGCTTAACTGACGCTCAGAGCAAAGGGCCCATACAGAGAACTGCGTGTTCATGACAACGCGGACCGTGACGACTCGCATCTCGCCTGCGTCCTGATGGTGTCAGGTGGCGACAACCTACTTTATATATATATATATATATATATATATATACATAAACAGACACTGGAAGCCAAAAAAGTGGCACAACGAAGTCTGCCTGGAGTGATCAGGTCTTCGAGCTCATAGTAGAATTGTACGCAAATACTCACTGCGTGATCCACCCATAAATTACATATTGCGAAATCATTCTGTAACCTTATCAGTGAGCTATAGGTGATGCACAAAATGAACGACCGAGGTTACATGCGTATTTACACAGGTCACGTGCGAAACAGCGCAAACTAAACACCCAATTTGATTCAGTGTCCGTAACCGGGAATTTAATTTAAACCATGGACAATGAAATTCTAAATTAACGACCCTTCTGCTGAAGGTGCGCGGAGAGTTATCCACGTTGGTTAGTAAGCGAGAGCAACCTCAACTATACCGTGCATAGCATGGAAAATGAGCTATTTTCCGACAAACTGCAAACTTAGTATGGGAGCAGAGAATGATTGGGTTCGTAATTCGACAAATTGAATGCACTCCGAATCCTGTTTGCAACCCGTCAACATTTGTTCTACTGCAGTTACGGCAGATAAGGAAAGCACTGAAATTTAAAAGTCTACAATTATTAAATCAGCCCAAATGCGTACAAGCATGTAATATATGACGGGCTACACAGCCCATCCGCGTCAACGACTTATAGCTACCCGGATTTTTATGGCCACGCGTTCCCACATCATTCAAACCTTGGAGTCGAAAGGTACTCACCTAGCACAATATAGAGTTAAGCAGTTAAGTGTGGCTACACAAAAGATCAGCTCTCCTTCAAGCCAAATTCTTTGAATGCAAGCAATCATCCGACAGAGTCCCTGCAGGAACGTTTACCATTTGCTGCACTTATTAGCACTTCGGCAAACGAATCGTTGAAACCGACGTTGTCTTCGAGAAGTGGTGAATAGCTCGTCAGCAAATACACCTAAATCCTTCGAGTTAAACTTTGACGTTTAGAACTGTCGAAGCAAGCTCCACTGGGAAATCCGGAAGTACGTCTAGACTGCAGTATCGCGTTTCGTCATTGAATGGAGAGTGAGTTGTTGTTCAAAACATCTTTCAGTACCAGTAACTAGTTAGGGGCGATAAGTTAACCGGAGATTGGCCCGTACACTGTTCCGTGAAATGTGGCTTTCAGGCTACGCGTGAAGAGAAGACACGCGCATGTTCCAAAGCGAACGCCCGTTGAATTGGTCCGACAGGACGGGTGGAGGGTTCAGGGAAAGATATGAAAAAGAGAAAAGAGCATTGCATTGAATAAAAACCCAAGGCAAAATTATAAAATCCATGGATGCAATCAAAACTGAAAAGAACGATTGTATGAAAGATTTTTCTCATGTCAGGGCTTTGTACATACATCATATACAGGTAATGTAATACCGGGGGGAGGCACGATTTCAGATGTACATCAAGTACTAATAGGGTGAAATGCTATAAAGACTGAAGGCGCTATTATATATGGTGCAAGAATGTGACTGAGAACAGTGCGTTAGAAATCTATTCCCGGTATCAGCGTTCGAGGAAGATCATCCAAAATTTCGATAGCCGTTGAGGGTTGATTGAGTTCCGCGCCAACTAAAATACAATCATCAATGGGTCGCGCCTGACTATCATGCGATTCGGGTTCCATTTTTACGCTGGATAGAGGAGCCGTTGCTATAAAATGTCGGGCCAAGCGTGTAAAGGGCTCGTCGCCATATGGATCATCCTCTTGGAACAATGAAGTATTGCGGGGGGGATAGGCATGTACGGGCGAAACCGTCTGTGCTTCCGGTGAAGATGTCAGTGACGAAGTGCCGTTAACACTGACGCTCACCAACGGATCAGAAAGAAGCAAGCGCTTCAAAGCAGCTGACGACAAATGGCCCTTATCTAACAGCCGGAGACAACCATAATTCTCCTGGTCGTAAAGCGTGCGTTTCAGGCGGGGTAACGGTGCTCTTTTGCAAACAAACAGAGCCGCAGCCTCGCGAGTATTTGGTGGAAAATCCACCTGGCACAACAGGCCCCAGTTGGAAGACATTGTACGCACTTCTGCCCATAAGTTTGGCGGGACAACGGAACGCGACAGGCGTAACGGTGTGACCAAGGAGGATGCTGCGTAGGCTTGCAAGAAAGCATCTAGGCGACGTGCTGACCGAAATCGATCCTTTGGATTGGTGAGGGGTGTAGATGAGATATTTTTCGATCCTGAAACAAACCAAGGAAAAACATACTAAAGGCACCTAAGCAGGAAATGTTGTTGAATATCTTAACAGCATCAAAGGAATCAGACATGAACATGTGTGTTGTTTGCTATGTTACATTCTCTGCAAACGGCAAACAGCACTTGTTCGAAACAGTAAGAACCGTCGGCAGTAAGTTTCACTGATCTCCTTTAACACCGCAGCCTCAGGACGGAAGTATGCATAAACAGGACATCGAAAACAGCTGGATAGGCGGAAGTAGGATCAACCGAAGTCAGGTTAACGGAAAATACTCCTAACAAAAGGTAATAATTATTGGTTTTTGATTACGTTATCGTGCAAAGTCGCCAATTTTTGAAATTCTCGGTCCGCTGGGTCAATTGTACTGACCAAGGACGTGAGCCACAGGCGGCAAGGCTGAAAAAGTGGAAGTGTTGCTTTTGAAACCTCAACCCGACAAAGCCCACAGTACACGAACACGGTAAAGGAGGAATGTAGGCTGGGAAAATTTATCATGGTTTTAATGACGAACCCGCAACGATCTAGCCGGCTCTCGGTATCTTAAAGATGCACACATATCTACAACGTGGTTATTAGTGAAAAAGCTTTTCAATGCCCCGTCAATCTTATAACAGTGATGCAAGATACGCCGGTGTTGGGTTTAATATATTAATATTATAATTATAATAATTAGTAAATAAACAATAATAATAGAGTGAAGTTTGGGTTCGCATGCCTGCTTTTGGATTACTGAATTCAATCGAACAGAATAAGAAAAACAACTGAAAAACTTCAAAACCTCAGTAGAAAGAAACTAAAAGGGTTCAGGAGGATCAATCTATGAAAAAATGAAAACTACCTGGGCCAACTTCAGCTTCTGAAGGAATCGGGACGTCGCAATGTGCTTCAAGTTGTTCAATTGCTATTGCGAGTTCGAGTTCCTCCTTGCCCCACATCAGCGTATCGACAAGAACACCATCGGGAACCCCCATTAGAGATCCACTATCCTCTGTGAAAATGCATAGGTGAACAATAAACAGCCGATGAAACAAACGGGTGAGACAAACTGGAAAAATCTGTACTCTCAAAACTTCTTGATATTTATAAAGCGAAGGCAGCCGGCCCTGTAAAAGTAATCCCATCCAATCGGGACTAATGTGAATGTAGTGGGATGCAGTAGTCGTCAGTAATACAACATGTCCTAAGCCAAGCAGAAATTAATTGAGTCCCGGTGACTTATCGTAACGTGCAATGCACCGACAGTTTCTCTGACAATTACTGCGGGGCAGGAAAAACAGCCGGGGTTTAATAGCCTGGATGGATCAAAGAACAAACTTACTATGGGCTTTATTTGCTTGACTACCTTTCCCGACAGGACATGGATATGAAATCAAATCTTACAAGCCAGTCTGAAGCCACCTAACAAAATAGGGACTGCGGCATATGGATATTTTAAACAAGATTTGTCCCTATGGATGCTGTAATTCTAATCAAAAGTTACTGTCTGTTGGCAAAAACAAGTTCAATAGCATAGTTCAAAGATGAATTTGGAACACATTTGTGGATACAGGCTTCTCTTTCGAGGGAACAACTTCGTCGGAGGTAAGCTCGCAGAGACAAACTTTTCCCCACTGCAATCTTCTTCCGCGGACACTGAATGGAGGGGGAAATTTTCTGGAATAGCTTATTTACTCCCCAA
Source organism: Opisthorchis felineus (assembly GCA_004794785.1). Taxonomy (NCBI): domain Eukaryota; kingdom Metazoa; phylum Platyhelminthes; class Trematoda; order Opisthorchiida; family Opisthorchiidae; genus Opisthorchis; species Opisthorchis felineus. The sequence continues at coordinate 282,352 of SJOL01008269.1, read as the reverse complement.
AGGAGAAATGCACTATCACATTTGCTACATTCAGCAATTGGTCATCACCTCACAAAGCTTGCCGAAGTATAACCGATACGCTGCTCCCCCATATCAGTGAATTATTTTCTACTGGAATTGACCAAACCGACAATTGTTTCAACCTTACACCCAAATGTGTTATATCACTGATTACGGCGGGTATGGGTACCCTACTCCCAATCGTTTCCCTACGGACATAGCGCTTTTTGCAATAAGTCCCCGTTCTCCTCCTTCCATTATTCACAGGGCCTTCATCCTACACGGTTGTGCGGCAGTTACGCATCAGTCCCCGCTACTAAGGTATTGTTGTCCATGATGATGACGATATGAATGTCCATTACTGAGACTCGAACATGCACACAACAGTATTCGCTGGAAATTTTCAGTTGATATACCGATTGAAGGTAATACAACTGCTACAGTGAAGCAACACAGCATCCCGGTGATTATATGGTATCCTGATACTAGCTCCTGTTTTCATCCATACAAAGGGTACGTCTTCGTGATAGCTTATCACGTTTAGCGGTTTGCATTGAAATTTGGTTGGATGGCGACACCGCCGGTCCCTAATAAACAAGGATAGTCATAATGCTGACGATAGAGAAACGGACAACACTCCCGGAATATCACCCTTCGGTTCAAAACAACAGTGGCTTCATCTGTACTATCTTAGAACAATGTGTTTGAATGACTCCAATCAACGTTTGTGAAAAAGCAAGTACCAACAAGGGATAATTAAAGTAACCCGGAGATATCACCAGATCGGTTGCGGTTAAAGGCTCAAGCTTATAGAAAATGATCGATCCCAAGATCACGGTTGTAACTGTCCAAGAGTAACTGCCAAAAATCGAAAGTCAGCTTCAGTCATTCATCTGTCAAGCAGTAATGAACCAAAAGCTGCATCTTGAGTTCTGTATTGACAGAATGCACAGACGGTCGACGGAATATGGCTGGAAGCATAAGACCAATAGTTTAGTACGGTAAGTCACCCACCCCCTCGAGGAAAAAGATGACACCTTTAAGGATTTTCAGTCAGACCTTTGACTTGCTGACTTAACATCCAAAAGCACAAGGTTTTGGAAGAAAAAAACTGGTCGCGTGCCAAAAAAGCTAAAATACCACAATGTGTTGCCAGCCCTTACTTATACAATCAGCCTGCAAGCCGACAACAGGTTGCGTTTTTCGGAGGCTTTTGAGAAGTTCGCGGGTAGCTTCGAGTTGAGCTTTATCGACTGAGGAAGAAGAAACTGGAGGAAATCGTTGATTGTCAAGTAGTGCCGAACAGACGAATGTTCCATTTTCCGTATTCACCTCAACTTCGAAGCTAATTGTCATTTGGCTGAATTCCGCTGATTGAGCGAGAATGCGATCCCAGTGCATCTGGAGTTCAATAGAACGAGAAAAGTAAAATGCTACAGCATAGTTGGGCGCGAGTTTTATCCATTAAGTTTATGTCCAAGAGAAGTGACCCACATGGAAACTATCAACTGTAGTCAACACTGTTAAATTCGACTGGCAGCTCGTTGCCGCTACCCGGGGATTTTAGAGCCAGAATTTTCTAAAGCTAATTTACGGATAAATTCTATGAAAACAACGTTCAGCTGTGACATCCTCTCAGCGTCAAGCTTCCATGACACTCGAAGGAAGCACGAGGGTTGACATACTGCTAGGTTGTCCAAGCCTAGACGGGAGCAGTCTTGATGCAGGCGATGAGTTCGCACCACGGACCTTCCGGTTAGTAAGTCCGGGAGCTATCTCGAGTTCGTTCCTCAGTTCTATGGAAGTTAAGCAACTGCTTAGTCCCCAGTGATTTCAAGCCAACAAAGTTCAGAGGTGAGCTCACAATTAGACGTCTCCATCGGGGTCTGCCCGCAAGACTGGCGAGTAGGCGTAGTGAATAAGCAAAAGGGTGCACGGTAGCAATGAATTCTATGCAAGTACGGTCACCACCCCGAAATGCCACAAATACCGTATAGGTGGCATGGGGTCAAATCTGTCGCCATGCTTTGGCCAATAACTGGTGGCTGTCATGTTGGACCTTAACAATGGCCTTGACAGAGGGTGGGAGCAATAGCACAATAAGTCAGTTACATCTTTGCCCCATTTTATTTGGGCTTATTTCACTACCAGAGCCAAAGTTACCTCGTGAAATAGTAGTTGGTAACACAGTTGTTGCAAGTGAGCTCCAATCAAATCAGAAGAAACGATCAGGTATCCATACGCAAAGCAATTCGAAGCGTACTTATAAGGTCAATGGTTATCAAGCTTCCGTGAGACGAACAGCCTACCAGATACAGGAATAGCTGTTAAACCAACCTGCGGGTGATCCTACATGGGCACTTTAAGACATTTATGGTAGATTAGATAAACGATCCTTGGGAGCTAATGATATACAAACCCACTCAAGCAGATAAAATCGATTAATTTCCTATTCCCAGCTACGAACCCGTACCAAGGTTTAGAGCAGCTGCTGTTGCTGCATGCGGTCAAAACCCCCGGTAGTGAATCTGTTTTTACAAGGCAGTACCGGAGGGCAACTTGCAAACTGCTGTCGTCTTGTCGGTATCCGCCATACTGAGACTCACACTGAACGTTTTTCACATCACCCATAAAGAGAAAATCGACCAACCAGCAGAAATCGTACCACTGACCTGTTCATCAAGAGCAGTGAGAGGGTAATTGGCCATAAAAATCCAAAGTTCTTCAGCAGGCTTAGGATTGATAACCTCGAAATTTTCGTCAGGTTGGATGGTGCGATCCTTCTTTGACAGGGATTCGAAGGGGTCACTGAGAAACGGAGGTAGTTGTGGAACCATTTCAGCCTTGGGACTGAGACACAATACCAAATAGTCACTTTCATCCCATCTTCGAATGGAACCAACCAAAAAACATGGTTGGGAGAAAACCCGGAAGGCCTGTGAGGATGAAGGCACGGATGATGGTACGGTTTAGGATTACTTCGTCCATCCAAACGAAAATACGCAATTGGCACTTTTTGCATGCAAACAGAAGCATACCTAAATATAGAATTTCAAAAGTATATGCATATCATGCGCACTACCAGCGAATGACTCCCAAGCCGAAGAAAACCGGAAACACAACAACCCCAAGTTATTTGGTATCTATTCACGCGAAAACCTAGAGACCTACAAGCCTCAAAGACAAAAACCCCAAACAAGCGGACAGATAGAGACCTGAGCAACATGAGCCCATAAATCCCATGCTTTTATTTCTCCATTTCGGCCTCCAATGCATACGAAGCTTCCGAATACGGCCAAACTGAAGACTAATTCTTCAGTTCGGTTCCATTATTCACCTAGTAACCATGTTCCAAGGACACGCTGCTACAACTTTTTTTCACCGAAAAATAGGGAAGTAACCATCAGGCGATGCCGCAGCCGGTTCGACCGTACGAAACCATCCTGATGGAATAAGAAACAAAACAGTTACAAAAATAAACCCGGCAGTTTTGATACAAGAGGGCTATTAGTCACAACGCTGGGCCAAGTCAATCACTGTCATCGCACGGTGGTGAAATATGTCTCGGAATCCCATCCAGAAAGGTGGCAGGTGTCAAGCCGGATGAGTCTAGTGTGCAGAACTTTCATATCTCTATATTACGTCAGACTGTTGCACAAAGCTGGAAGAGAAAGCTGTGCGAGGCAAGCAGTCACTTCTAGTATGCGAAGTATTTACCCTAACCAGTATAGCCAATGGAGTGCAAGCACCTCGCCCGTGGAGTGACAGTCTATTCTTCCAAAAACTATCTGCTGCATTTCAGCATTACTGACCAACGTTCCCACCAAACCTGGGCGATGCTTTGGAGACACCGATGACCAAATACGGAGTCTCCCGATTTCTCTGCGAGAGGAGGTCACGTTTCTAATCAAAGAAACAATACAGAAGTGCACGGCCATAGTGTATACCCAGGCTTCAATAGATCAAATGACTTCACTCCGGCGCAATTGATATCGTAGGTCAACAAAGTCTCCCTTCACCTTCGCCGGTCTTCCACCAGTACGCTAAGACGACCACCCTGGTAAATGAATTAACCTACCACCTCGACCGGCTGGTCGACAAGCATGAGTTGGGTTTGCTCTCGCCGAATAATGCGGAGGCGTTTTAAGCTTCCCGTATGCGAACCGTGCACTAAAATGTGCGGCAAAGTCAAGTTATTTGAAGTAGCTTGAAGGATCTTGTCCACCAGCAGCAATCGCTTACCTACTCAATATCCGTAATCAAACGGCACGGAAGCAGTTCGATCCCAGGATATGCACAGAAGTTGCGTCACATTTACAATGAAGCTGCGAAGAAATGGTAAGAGGGCCTTAGACCACTTGTTGTGAACCTGGGTGAAAGAATACTACAGACCTGCGGGCGACCAGTTGTTTGAGCGTATAGTGAGACGAGAATTTAGTTGGAAGGTCGTTTGATGGCTGCCATAGCTCGTGGTGATCGACAGATTCGACAGTAACTTTCAAACGGTCACTGTTGATCGTCGGAAGAAACTATGCTGTTCGAATATCTCTCGCAAACAGCCTGGAGTGCACCCCAGCAGTATGGACTCGATCCCTGATAGATAAGCTGATGTCAAGCCATAAATGTCAAGCACAATGACGCGGCTTGACAAAACTCGTTCTGGCCTTCCCGATCCGGATGGAAATATCGTCTCAGGCTAGACCACCAGGAGTGCTACAGATACCCAGGCAGACTTATCTAGAACCTCGATTGACTGATTCGCAAGCATGAATTTTGGGATTGACCTCACGCAGTCTTGCTGCAGCACACTACATTCCCCAGATGTGAAGCACATACCAAGTCGTGAAGCAAGCTTATTACGATTATATGATACTGTCTAAATTACGATGGCATCAGATACAAAAGGAGCTGTCTTGTGTACTCGATATTTGTCAGAAAACGCGCCAGAGGCATATCGACCTCACAGACATTAACAGGCTGAGTGAGGCTTTCATAGTCATATCGATGAGAACTTGAAGAAAAAAGACGAATAAGGATGCACTGGCTTACCGCGCCTATGGGAGTTAGCGTAGGGCAATTTAAAAAGGACCAGCCATTTATGGAAGATACCTGTGGCCCATGGACAGTCATAATGTTCGACGATCTAAAGTTTCAATAAAAACAACTGTTGGTGATTGGAAGTGGTGTCGCTGTTCCGAAACCCGTCGGAGTGAGCAATTGATCAATGCATTCACTTAAGGAACGGAACACAAATTGTTTTTAACGGACCTGCTTCTCTCTGTGTTGAGTCAACTTTTGGAAGTTAAGATCAGAGGCCACACCTACTAGGCTAAGACCAGTCTTCGCTTTTTGTTCCCATTTTGATGTGTATGTGCCTCATCCCGCAGATACTTTATTCTATGTAGCACCAATAAGCTTCCTCGGGTGGATAATCATAGGTTATCTGTCTTATTTGAGGAGGGCTGGATACAAACTGCCTGATCCTGGTACCTTCTAAGGCTTTAGAAGGGACTTTTCATATTTTGTTTCTCTTCATCTGTATGCACTGTTTCCTGGGAATGTTGCAAAAGGCCCGCCAAACAGTTCTTTGAGTGTTCAGCCCACCTTTCTAATCGGCATTTTTGAGGACGAATTACTGAGTCGTAGTTTCCGTTTCAATGACAGTTGCTTTCCTTCGGTCAACCGATCGTATTGTGGTACAGGGCACGGTGTTTCTGTTAGTAAAAGCACTCCCCATCTCCTGGGTTTCAGTTGTCTACCAGAATTCCCAGTCACTCATTAAACTCCTCATCATATGGTGTTAGGGGATTTGCGCGCGCCGTCGTGCGCACCGCGTTATAATGGATTTCCTAGAGTCAGGAAAGTGAATGACGCACATCGGTCTGATCATCGACTAAGTGATGCAGTGATGTTTGCTTGCAGTGTGGGAAGGAATCGGTGAGGGACATCGGGGAATAAAGAACCGCGACAGCGAATTGCATTTCCCGGTCGCCAGGTAGAGAATGGGGGCTCGGCTGAGGTAACCCACACTGAGCTCTTGATTCAAAGGTGAGTGGAAGAGCTTTGTTCGGTAGGTCTGCTTCTAACTTCTGACTCAAAAGTCTCTCCTGCTCCGTAAGACAGTACAACTTTACACCCAAACCATCCCTTAATACGATAATCTGCAGGTAGGGAGCTCGCTGCTCTCTGTCTGGCTGCTCCCCTTTGGAATTTCCGAAATAATTGCATGTGGCGAAATGAGGTTACAGTCAGTGCAGCCCAGGGAACCACTGCAGCACTCAGGACTGACCACCACGTCAAGGAGGCAGCATTTGGTCTGGAGGAGATAGCACAACTTTGTTTCAACACCACCTTGTAGTGAGATTGCTCGTGTTAGGGCTTGCCGCGGTTTGTCTGGCTGCATTTCTAAGGCTTGTCTGATATGACTGGACCTTTAAAAACAATGCGCCAATCGATGAAGCCCACAGGATCATTGCAACACTCCAAGCTGACCACCACATGAAGATCGAAGCTATCAGGCGGATGTGAATTTCGCACTATTCAGCAGGGGACAAACAAACCTTAACACCAACGATGCACGAATAGTACCAAGTTGGGCGTTATCAAAGGTCAACTCACTTGTCTAGCAGCCGAAAGCTGTGCCTGGACTTTGAATGTGGAACAAGCTTCTGCAATAAGGACATCCCCAATGAGTAGGTCACATAAGTACATGTCATCTACACCGTAGAATGGTTCTGTCTTTGTATACACTCCCTGAAATCCACGTATTCTTGAGATCTAAGAGAAGAAAACAACCGGGCGGAAAGGATAACAGGAGGGATAGCAGGCAATAAGCTACTCCAATAGTGCTGATTGAAAAGCCTCCCCAGTAGGACCGAAACCAGTTAATTGTCTTACTGGGAGGAGTTGTCGTCCTCGTTACATATGTAGCGCTTCAACAATGTTTTGTTCGTCACCACGTTCTACAGCAAAGTGGAGCAACACTAATGCTCCAATGCTGTAGTCATATCAGGTCGTTTTGAAAAAAACCTCTAATGAAAAGAAGGAAATGATACGGAACAGACCTGGTGCCAGTTCACCACAAACATTAAAGGAACCCACACTCACCCAAGCAATTCGGTAACACTAAAGCTGTCACAAACTGACACTCAAGGCCACCGCATTCACGTGCCCAAATAGACTGAGCCTCAACCTTCTTAAATTACTGTTGCAAGGACAAATCCGCTTGGTGAAGCAAGGTATTCTTATAAAGTTTGGCTGAAGCATCTGAAGACTGAAATCTCATAATAAACGAAAAAGGTACCATAGGAAAGTCGCTGCAGTTCCAAGGGGCTCGTGTCACACAACATGGTTGCTCGAGATCAACAACCCAACCAACATACTGGGAAATGTCATAACAAGAATGATACTTTCCGACACTGTGATGTATAAAAAGTGCAGTCTTTCAGTATACATGACAAGTGAGAGTACCCCCTGTGGAGCTACATACCACGTGGTTGCCCAAGTCGAAGAGGGTCCACTTTAAGGCATCGTGCTCGAAAGGCCAGTTGACAATCCTGTTTAGTAAATCACACAGCTCTAGTACGCAGTTTATCTGGCAAATTCTTGGACGTCCTTGGTAATGATCCCAAAGTGGCTACCATGCAACAGCGGAATGAAGCGACCCGAAAGACATCCATGTATGTGGAGTGAAATCAGGAGTTCACCAATTCCTCTAGACTAAACGGACAGTATATGCGCCTAGTGATAGCGCCGGACACTTGTTCGTTTCCTCAGGCCAAACCCGGTGTGACTACGTGGCACTGCGAATTCCTTCATTTCAAAAACAAAACCACAGTAAACAAGTATTTGCTCAAATTTCCAGTAGGGTTGTGTTGCAGCTATGGAGCAACATGGCATCATAGCCGAACAAACCAGTCAGTTTACTCGGCAGTGAGTAATGTAAACTGGAGTTGACACAAGTGTTCAAACCATGTGAGCATGAGAACCTTACTTAGACCTACTCTGTCAAGGATACGTTCAAGTTTTTGAATTTCCCGATAGATTTAACTGCATGGGATAAACTGTGCATTTTAGCTCAGTACATTTCGTCAGCTACAGATGACGTGCCAATTGTTATTTCCAGCGAATACTGTTTCGGTCACCGGAGAATCGGAGATCGGGGGATGTAGCCAAGCACTAGAAGCTCTGTGAGGCAGACGGTTCTCTGGCATGCGGAGTACATATCCTAATCAACGTAACCTATGAAGCAAGAGCGTTGAAGTTCCTTCTTCCTAAAACCGTCTCGCGTATCTTAGCAGCACTAATCCACCGGACCCGGCCAACGCCTCAGAGACACCGGCTTTCGTGCATGCTATGAGTGTATATACCACGTTTCTGATCCATAAATCAGTATGGATTGCACCACCGGAATTTATACTCTACCCTAAACAGAGCTACTGGCGTCACGCTGGCACCGTAGGTGTGACAGGTTGGCAAAAGATGCCCTGGCAATCTCGTCTCCAGCCAGTCCACCGCAATCTATAGTGTTCAGGTAAACAAGCTATCTACCACGCTGGTTGCCTCGTCTGCGAGCACGAAGTTTGGGTTTGATTCCATCCACTCTGGTAGCGGCACTTTACACTCTGTAGGTGAAGCGCATAGCAAACCGTGAAGCAGAATTATTCAAGTTAACATGGTTTGCATCCACGAAGGATCTGAACCACGGAGAGAAATATTGTTTGCACACTAAACGTGTACGAGCGGACGCCCTAGGTTTCAGAGCCAGGCAAAAATTTCAAGCAGTGCATCAATAACAAATTTGGAGAGGAATGGTGAGAGAAGGAAACCTTGTCTTACACCACTGGTCCTGGTGAACTCAAGCAAGAGCATGACATATACCATTAAGTGCCCAAAAAAGTTCGCACAAAGTGCTCTCATAAGGGGTATACATTTAGAGGTGACATTTTTGATCGCAAATTCGGCCAGAGTTTCTGTCGATTGACAGAATCAAATGCAGCTCCGGATCAATAAAAACGACCAACGTGGGAAATTTGAGTAAGAAATTGTCTCAAGGTAAAGATAAGGCCTTCGAAATCCATCAGCTTCCTCTGTCATTCTTCAAGCTCCTGATTATCCGGTGTTCGAGGGATCTGCGTGAGCTAGCCAGTCACTAGTTGCTGGTACAGCTTTTCTCGCATATCTCTTGATCTCGGCGATATCCAGTGTTGATTTGGTCGCGTCAGATGGTTCGGACAGATAGTTCTAAAGGCTGAAAGCATAGCTTATTTCACTCACTCCCATTCAACCTCAAACCAATCTTCGTCATTATCGTGACTGTGTGTTTCCAGTAGCTTGTTGCCCAGATCAGCTCGATACTGTTGAGCCACTGAAAGGAATCGATGTACCTCGGTAAGCGTAATCCTGAGAGAAACCGAGCGGATAACCGAGCCCGTATAGTGGCACGATCGGAGACAAATTATGTACTCGAAGCTTTTCGTCAGTCACATGATCCAACTGAGTTCACGACTGGTTTGCAGTTAGTGGCGCTTATGCTGAAATCTCGCACCGGCATGTAGCAGATTACGTTGAGTAAACAACCAAACAAGTCGCTCCACATCATCTGTAAACTGACCATCAACTCTAAATTTATCATCTGTGTGCTTCTTCCGGGCTTGGTCGTCAAACTTGGGCGTTCATATCTTTTTGCTGACCAAATCAGTCGTGACAGACTTCGACAAAACCCATCTTTCTCAGCTTCAGAACTGCAATCTATTGGGGCGTTTGTCATATGATGCCACGAATAAACACTGTTTGTCCCATCAATCTGCGCTGATCTTAATTAAGTTAGACAGCCGACTGTTTATTGGGACTCAATCCCGTAAAGTTTTCAGTCCTGGGGCCGAGAGCAACTCCCAAACCACAGATACCACTAGCCACTGCGTCAGGATCACCAGATATCCAAAGAAGGAAATGTGAAACATCTAAGCTCCTCCCAAGTGGTTTGACGTGCACGATCGGGGACACAACATACATCGACAAGGGAAAACAAGGTTTCAGCAGATACATGTTGCCCAGTATGACAAAGTGCGGACATTGAAGATTGAAAAGTGGGTCTAGAAAGATTAATTTGGCCAATCTTGTTGAGCGACACTTTGGACATGGAACAATGGCTAGGGGACTGGCATATGGACTAACCGTAGCGCATCGTGGCGTGAGGAAGGGTGTGATTAAGGGCCAGTGAACGAAGGGCTGCAAGGGTGAGTGATACGTCCCGGTTGCCCAGATCCAGGAAGGGTTTTGGCTGAGGTACACTCCCTTGAGCCCTCGACCCAAAATTTTGATTCGTAAGGCAATGAGAATGTAAGGTTTTGTTCGGGGGCCCTTTCCCTAGCCCCTGACTCAAGTTTGAACCCCGGGAAGCGGTTGAATTTTTCTTTGGGGACCCTTGCCGGAGCCAATGACTCAATCGCCTGACCCACTTGGCTGCGAGAGCTGACCTGGTTCGAAGACGCAGGCAGTAAGGCATGTCTCAATCCTGATGTTACTGCGCATAGTAGACGCGTTTGAAGTCACATCGGGCTCTTGGGAATTAATGGAAAATTCGCCGGTTGTCAGCCAACCGCTGGGCAATCTGCATGGCTTCAAGGGCCGACTTTTACCAAGCCGCGCTTCATCGAAGGCGGCATCTATGTTTCCATTGATACGAACATACCAGTCATCTGTGGAAAACACTTTACTGCCTTCCCGCTCTCGTCGCAGAGAACAGGATGGCTTTACACCGAGATTGCCTCGCATTACTGCTGTCCGTGGTAAGGGGGCTCGCGGCTCTTGGTCTGTCTGCTCCCCTTTGGCCTTCCTGACATAACTGTATCTTGCGGAGCGGATTTCTAGCCTGCGGAATCACTGCAGCACTCAAACCCAACCAGCAAGGCAAGGTGGCAACCCTTGGTCAGGTTAAGCTGTGTGGCTACGGTATCGTTTGATTGCTTTATTAGCAACCCGCGTCTACCGGAATACCTATTAGAGTGATGCAGGATGGGCAAAAAGGATAAGGACAAATCTTTGTAGTAACTCTGAAGGTTCATGCACATGGCTTCGTTCCCGTTAGAGGCACTAGATCAACCGCTTGATTCTGATGGATCGACGTCCCAGGAACCCATTAATCGCCGCAAAGTTGTCTGGGTGCTAGCTGCGCTCATTTCGACCGGCTGGCAGAGCACGTGTTGCATTAAATGCCAAGGCAGAAAATACGACAACCGTGTGAGTTCCACCGGTTGTATAAAATATACGCGTCATTTGTAGAAGGCACTCCACATAGTCAATGAACTACATCATGCCGCGGTAGAGCAACCAGTTAAAGTACCCGGCCAATTCTCTGTATCTAGTCGTGTGTACCAGCATACTCGGGTTGTTATTCAGCAATCGCCAAATTCCGCTTCTACATTAGTCTGGAACGTTGTTTGGTTCTCTGCGCAAATGACTGAACAGCGACATATCGAGCCTTTACTGCCCTCAACAAACGGCAGAGGTAGTGGCAAAAAATGGAAGCAACAAAAAACAGAACAGATAGAGCCTAACCGAGCAAGGCACAATATTCGATATTGGCAAGTGATATACTACAGTAGAACGCTCGAGCATCAGAAATGTTCTGATAAAAAGAACTTGCTTTGTAACGTACTTTGTCCAGGATGAAATAGCACTAGCCCCATATAAAAGCGATTCGCTACAATTGCGTCACAACCTGCTCCTAGTTTTTTTAAGGTGTGTACATAGACAAAACCGCTAACAGCCGCTCAAAGAACAATTAGCGGAGTACACAGAAGCTAAGGAGACGTGGGATAGCAATGGGATAAATGTAAACCAGGATATTGAAGATCACTGGCCTATGCAGTGCGAGGGCGAATGGATGTCAAACAAATGAACGACAGAAAACCAGCTATGGACTTCCTAATTAGCGCATAAAAAGCGCTACGTTAGTGATAAATGGTAACGGTGGGACCCCAGACACCACCTTATAGAGTAGGCAGGAACAACAAGTTCATCATCCAAGCTGGCTGGCTAATCCAGGATTAGCTCAGCTTTACCCTGCCACCGATATGACTTGAGTTTAATCTGAACTTTCGGCCATTGTGAGACAGACCTAGGACCTTAAGTATGGGCTCTGGGGCAAACCGATGAACAAAAGCTAAAATCTTGCATTTCACGCCCTATTCTAGAGGTTGGTTTTGAATGGCCGTATTGCATTTCTAATATGTAAAATTGACTCACCTGGTGACGAACGTTTGCTGACGTAGACGAATTATGGGATACGTAATAAGTTCGTTCAGACGCCGGAAGCATACGCATTCGTGTGAACAGATACACCGGCTTTATGTTGATACTCCTCTCGGACAGTCGTTCGAGCTCTGAAACAAAATCCAACTTTAATCCGCTAGTGTTTTCCTTCTCACGGTAAAAAAGCTCGCGTGCCCGGTCACGACAGGATAACTAAAAGGAGGTGGGAATACGAAGAATCATCTTTACCGTCTTATACAATAAGGTCATGAGTACATGAATTACGCGTACCACTTAGACATGAACCGTTAAATCCATCAAACGCCTTGTAACATCGCCGAGCGCCCGATTCGTAGTTAAGGCGGGAAGAATGAGAATCCAGAAAATAGTGTTTCGTATTCAGAGAGCACGACCTAATCTTCCTCTGGAACGCGGCCACGTCCGAACAAACTCTCACTACGGTGTACTGTTGTTGTACTTTTATTTGTGGTCGACGGGCTACAAAGGTTTAGGTACGGATTCTTGACCGAAAACTGCACACCTCGAGTACACTGCCTGACTACTAACTTACATCTGCCTACATATGCGCAATCAAGCACTATTTCAACCTACGAGCGGAACTAACCACGGGAACTGTCCATGTTACGGCCTTGGCGTTTCAAGATATACACAACATTCACAGCAGTGGTGGTCTTTCGCCTAGTGATGGCGTCAAGGATGACATTCCTCAGGAAAACCCTGCAGTCGCCACAAGTCTCTTCATAGACCGATCGCGATGTCCCTGACACCATCACGGTAAGACGACGGGTGGCGAACGGAGCGACCCCCTGGATGTCGTAGCAGAGAATCTTGCGGTAGGGTTCGACACTTCCCTTTACGAGTACCTGACCTCCATTGCTACGGCCAAACATGACTGCTATGTGCAAATGACGTCTTCTAATTCCTTAGCATCGTCACAGGTGGGTCTTAAGAGACGAATAAAGCTATCCTTGCATCCTACTGAAGTGCTCTCAAATGGATTGCCACCAAACAACCTTTGCCAAGTCCCATTCGCTGCTCTTTTGTGACAAGTTCCCACCAAAGTGAAAAGTCGAAAGCGAGGGTCCCACGCTATAAAGGAGCTGAGGATTCATTGGTTATCCAAATAGGAGCCGGCTAAACCCTGGTTTCAAAGCGACAAAGGCGAGTATCCAGAAGCAGCTCCGACGGATTGGACAGACGAGATGAACTCCGGTCGAACGAAAGAGATAACAGCTCTCCTCATACTGCTGTCTTCTAGTTCGAACTTGGTTGAGGTGAATCCTCGAACAAAAGCCCTGTGACGCAACAACCGTTCTTTCATGCTACGGAATCCCCGGTAAGCGACACAACTTTGGCTTTCTCAGTGGCTGGGAAGCTTGTTGTTGGATGTTGGTGTAAGGACACTTGAATGTTATCCGCCAAACCATTACTATATGTGCTCTTTACGAGTATGCTTTCCTTACCGAAAGTCCGGATACCTGGACGATGTACCCGAACAACTTACGTTTTTGGAAGACGGTCCCCCCTGTGTTAGGCGGAACTCCTCACCGATACCACTCGCAGTTAGGTGCCGCTATGGCCAAGAAGCCTATCGCGCACACGTGTTTTTGACCTGGTTTTGGGTGTTAATACGTCGTGCACCTTTCGTGGTTGCTTTGACGGGAACGTTAGCTGGGAGGTTCAGACCGAGAACTAAGCTGAGAAAATACCGTCATTATATGATGGCTCCATCACACTGGTCCACAAGACAGTTCTGGATATAAAGATAGTCTGTGAATCCAACAATCTCGCTCAAAATAAGTCATTGTCCTTACGACCGATCGATTACACAACTGCAGTAACGGTTCAAAAACTCACCGCACCGACACTTGGCTTTGAGCAGCAAGAGTTCTATGACAGGCTTCGAGCAGCTGCTGATAAAATACCCAAGCACGAAGTACTCATTGAAGCTGTTGACCGGAATGCCCGGAATGTGCGACTCTTCAAGGCGGCATATTCATGGAAAGTATTATCTCGGTCCTCGCTGCTAAAATGGCGATAGGCTTGTTAACTCCGATCGGTTGTGCGTCACCAACAGGCGCTTCCGATACCTTAAGAAGCACCCATTAACCTGGCACTAAAACGATCACAGCTCACCAGATTGACTGCACACTAGTGGAATCTGCATGAACTTCATGTTCCTTCACTGAGACGGAAGCAGGGAGCCAGGAGGATAAGACCACTAGCGAGCAAAGCTTAAGCTCCACTTGACAACTCATCTGAAAATCCGTTCTGTTCGAGATATGGAACCCTCCTCGACTTCCCAAATAAGCAAGTCTTCATCTGATGCCACCCGCGATAAATTTGATACACTCCCGTTAGTACCCACATGAAATCGGCATACAATATCCATATGCGGGACGGGATGGCTCAGTGGTTAAAGCGCGGATTTACTGACCGGAAGACCCATGCTTCGAACCCGACCTCTGCTTCTAGACTTGTCCTGTCTAGGCTTGGGCGACATGGCAGTATCCCAGCCTTCGTGCTTCCTTCAGGTGGCATGGCAGCTAGGCACCGAAAGGGTGTTACAGCTGAATAATATCCGTGTAAGGCATCATTCATGATGCAGCTACTATCCGCCTGGAAACTAAAGCACGTTAGTAAGAGTGGATCTCCGAGCGCACCATGCGGCCGTTCAGTCAGACTGAGACGACTGTCAAACGCGCCAAACTACTGCAACTATCACAAGACAACAAAGGACCAACATGGCGAAATGCAAGAAAGCTGCGTTAAATGTCGGTCAAAGCTACTTCACCTCCTGCAACATGCCTCCGGGATACAACTGTCTGCTCAATCCTCCCCACACACTGCACCAGACGGAATCGGATGGTATCCCTGCGAAGTTGATCAGGCTGTTAATGTCTTACTATATAGCCTCGAAATGACGTATGCGAGTGTACGGCGAAGATTCGCCAGACGTTGACTTGTCACCTTGAGCTCAACAGGGCAGCCCGCTGTCTCCTATACTGATCAACTTTTAGGTTGATTGCACAACGCACCACGCTGTCAATCGATATTACAAGACGGAGGTTGAAAATAATGCATAGATCACGGGCCTTGAACTCGCGGATGACATAGTTGTTCTCGCTGTAGATGACCGCGGTCTACAAGTCCACAATTGAATCTGCCAATGAGACCCTTCGGAACGCCTCAAACACAGATCTTTTATCCATCAACAAGTAACTCTGACGAACCGTTTGCAATAAATGGAGCGGCGCTAAAGAATGTTTGCGAGTTCAGATACATGAGCTCAACCATTCTCCTGAACGGCTACGCTAAGGAAAAAGCTACGATGCAGTTGGACAATGCTCACAGAACGTTACAACTGGAACGTGTACTATAGTACCAAGGCTTGAATCTATTAGTCTGGCATCCAATGTTCTAATGTATACCTGTGAAATCCGGCGAATACATGTTGCAGACACCTGCGAGATAAAGCGAGACTTCTGACCACTGGTGTTTGGGCCGTTTGTCGAACAGTTGATGATCTGGCATCGCTCGACTCGTAGTTTGGACACGCGGGGCGACAACCCACGACGGGCATTACCCTCCTACTCGTTGCGTAAGCCAGCATGCCGCCAAGCTATGCAAACCTACGCAACGACCAAGGCCTCTGGTCGAAACACCTAGTAACAAGGTGGCAATGAGGGGTGTTCGTTAAGGAAAATCGCCAAGCAAAGCTTAGCTCCATACCCAGAGGACCATGAGGTTGTGACCAGACCCCTTCAATTATCATGTCGTTAGTAAACGAAGGTTTTCGCACGGACAACCCAGTATAGCTGCATGGATTGTCGAGACATATAAGTCATCGTTTCCACAAAATTCTTTTTGCCAAGTTAAGTTGGTTATTGGCCTGGTACATGTGACAGAAAACTTAGCACCTTCATCTTGTGTAAACCAACGGCACTACCAAAGTTAAGAACCCGGGTTTTCAGCGCCGCATCAAACCGAGGGATTGGTAACACAAACCACTTATGGGCAACACGGGAAGATGTAGGTTTAAAAACCGAAAGTCTGAGCCCGTGGTTGTGCAGCGTAGGTAATAGCACAGGCAGTTCGCTGAGCTGTGGCTCAAACTGTCGGAACGCAGGCAGCCTACTGAGTCTGGCAGATACGTGTACACGGACAGACATGGCAGCCGGCTTTTTCCTTGATGTTCACATGTGGGAACCTTTAAATTGAGTTCCCCCAACTTAGGGAGTTCATCTCATTTGATTCAGACACTATTCCGGTTTGTCTACAGTAATTATGGCTTACAGTTTAAGGCTACATAACGTGAATTCGAGTCACCTCTGGAAGCATCAGACTATCGGTATGGAAGAGAGCAATTTTATCCATGTAAACAGAGAAATATCCGGTCCTGACAAACCTGTAGGGCGCAGATCATAGCCTGTCTTCTCAAAAGTATAAACGTAGGCGGTGGTGGAGGCATCTTGGAACGAGACGGTGATTGTGGTGGACTATTCAGCGAGTCTACTGATGAAGAATTAGCACAGGTTCCACTGAACGCGGGTCTCTGTTCCTTTAAGAACCGGATCTCCGACACGGACGGAAGTCGGCCATAAGTCCCGTAGCGCAGTAAAGGACCCCACTGACCCATTGTTGGTTGTCGGCCGCTTGAAACCGGAAGCGACAAAGCCGCCAGCATTGCCGAGGTCTGTACTTCCACAGAATAATCCGATACAACACCATTGCAGGCAGGTTCACCTGCATGCGGCTGCTCCGGAAAGCTCCCCGAGTGATTATCACGTTGTGGAGGAAGGGAAATTTGAGCGGCATGCTCGGGAAAGGAAGTGGTTACGGCAGAAACATGCGTATGTGGCGACGTGAGGTTCGGGAACTGATAGGCTGGGAGATGAGCAAATTCACTGGGATAAATGAACAGCGGACTAAATTGGCTGGTAGGAATGCACTGCATACCTTGTGTGGGTATGTTACTGAATGCTGCAGATGTGTAAAAGGAGGGGAGCAATGAAACGTATGGGGAAAATTGTTGGTTTTCAGGCGTGTACAGGGAACCTTCTGAAACCAGATAGCTCACTGGAGCACCAGATACCACCGCTGCCGTCTGTACTTCTGAAGTGCAATGAACGGGCACCGTTTGATTTGCAAACGGCTGAGAATGAACGGTACTGACTGAAGGGACTGAAAGGATATGGGAAGCTGTTTGAGAAGGGGCTAGGGCGGACTTTACGTCAACTCCGAAGTTTTGGTAGAACCACTGTTCGTAGCTCTCCATCCATTGAGTAATTGCGCGCCTGACGTTAGCTGACGACATGTGCCCAGCAGGTTCAGAATCCGGGACCTTTACGTTTAAGCCAGTGTAGTACTGAGCGTACTCAGGTATATCCGAATATAGTTCAACGTGAGCTCTGTTGTATAGATCCTCATTTTGGGACACCAGCCTCAACGTTTCCTGGCTATACATAGCGCGGTTGGGAACGTTAGTATTCTCCTCAGGGTCTGCAACATGAAGTTCCGCTGAACCATTAGCATATTCGTGCACTTCACACGACTGTGTAGTGGACATCACATTGTGCAGCTGCTCCGTAACATCCCAATGATCCTCAGTCTGCGTTATAGCATCACATTGCTTCGGTTTCTGTAAAGGCGCACTCGAGGCACCAGTTGTCTTGGACCCGCGTGCCCGATCCAGCACCGCCTTCAGAAACGCCTGAACATGAGAGTCAACTTGTTTGCGACGAAGTGAATCGCGGCTCTCACCGGTGAGTCTTACATCTGCTTCTGACTCTCCACGTGCCTGTTTACACAATGGTTCGCCGCAATCGCCTACAAGACAAAGGTGGATAGATGAATCAGACACAACGGGTGGGTGTAAAATGATAAAACAGTAGACCATAAAAGCGCAGCACTCACTCATTCAAATGGGAAACCAATGAACCACAGAAGGTAGAAGTCACGCCGCAAGGACTCGCGCCTCATTACCCAATAGACAGTTCAAACAATAGTGATTCTGCCGGAGCTACCTCCTGTTGTTTTACCGATTTAAAGCGGAAATGCGTCGATTTTTCGTTTGTTCTATTGGTTCGCAGTTCTTTGTGCAGACATTTTGCCATAGACCGCGGGATACGAATAATAACTTGGAGCTCGGGATCGCGCGCCGACACTTAGGCGCACACCCCAAATTTCTCTGAACCATAGGATGGAAGAAGGAATCTTTAACATAAAGATCTAGTATTTACTGGCATTTATTCGAACCCTTAGAATCTCAAAGTGCTGCCTTTATTTTGTCGGAAGTTGTTTAAACGTACCCGAGGTACATTGTGTGCGCGGAATTCGTATTTTAATGGCTGGTAATAGCTTCACGTATTGTGCCCGTAAGGACGGCGGGAAGTTTTGTGGAAAAGCTGATTTCTTCATGTGCTTTCTTCGGTATTGGATTTGGAAATAACCACAAGGCTACATGAACAATAATTGCACCCTCCATGTCCGTGCAAACTCCAAGTGGAGCAGCCATTCGCGATCTGTATAGGAAAAAGTCTTTTGTCGTTGCGGTAGGCGTACCGCCAAACAAAGTTAAGAATTTCGTCACAGCCACTAAGTTTTTTGTTTCTTTATGATGGTTAGCACACGATATATCCGGTGCACGGCAAGGCTTAAGCTCCAAGGGTATACCAAAACCTTGATAGTGCCGTTGGATGAATTAGTGGGTTTATTGGCAGAACAAGCAGACAGCACAATAGGGTGGCCAGTGCTTTCAAGTTAAACGGATTTGGACGGATTTGGGCATATAACGAGCATGTCCGGGAAATACTACGGATATGGTGAACTACGGGCAAGCCATGAGACTGGGTATGGCAGTCGCGGTACCGTCATCGCGACGTCGTACCTGGACGTCGTTCGTGGACAGCCCCGTACATGAGCATCTTGGGTGTGTCGTTTAGAGTTGTCAATGGAGTTAGGATTTGCCAAGGAATAGCGACAAATTAAGAACAGCATGGACCAAGGATATTCTTGGGTCCATCGAGGGCGCACGGTGGATAATTTATGTCATTCAAACGAGGCAATAGGACATCTGTGTACACAGCGAAGCTAAAAATAGGAAAAACTCAAAAAAAAGTCTACTAGAAAGCACTATGATTTGAATTAGACTGCGGCCCGAAATAACACGCAGCCAAAAGTGGTCACAGTTCCTAACTACAGCAGTGAGACCACACTGCCCGATTTCAAAAGCGGTAATCGCTATCCAAGTGCAGATAATATGTATGTGGCCGATGCGATCGGGTGTGGGCAAATGTGACTGTGAGGGTTTTGCGTTGGCTTAACTGTGCGCAACTAAGGTAGCCCGGAGCTTACAGGGATATGAGATCAGAGAAAAACGTGAATGTCTGGTGATGTTGCGCGTTTGTACGATCAGGTGACCTCGGAATGACGCAGTCACATTCTAAATAAAAGCGTGGGGCTTTGCAAAATGAATTGTCTCTGATGCGTCATACCGAGTGTATTTAGTCAGTCTCTGTTAGCATTTTTTGCTCTGCTATGAGTGAATTTTTCGATTCATAGGAGGATTGCCCGTGATGTATGCTACAACCAGGACAAGCTCAGGGCGGAAGTACAGGCGTCCGACAAAAGTTGCTTCCATTTTAGTTTTCTCTTTCCTCCGTTGCAGAAGGCGGATTATGAGGTTCAGCTTACAGTAGGAATAACTGTGGGGAGGAGGAATGCGGTTGAAGTGAGGTTTCCCAACCTTGCGGTCTTTCGCATTTCGTGGACAGGGGCGGACATGGTACGCGAAGATATGGAGAGCCCTCCGTAACAAGCGGTGTCTGTCCAGGTTGCCCAAGCTCCCCATTCCCGTTTAATTTCATGATCGATGAGATAATGAGACGAACGCTGGAATGTCTTCTGAACCCCGGTTTTCAAATATCTGACGAAAACCTCGTCGATCTGGTATATGCAGACGCAATCGTTCTCGTCTTCGAAAAGGGGAAGGAGGCGCAGGTGTTTTTGGATGAACTGACCAAAGCCATGCCATCCTTTGGTATGCACTTTGCACCCACAAAGTGTAAGGTCAAGTAATAATGCTTATTCCGAACTGGTGGGTGGCATTGTAACGGTTGCCCAATCTAATTAGTGGATCCACGTCCACTCTCTCCCTCGTGCTTTGTTCTGTTCCAAATCCCACAAAGTGCATCACGAGACAACATCGTGACACTGAATACGACCTTTGTGAACAACAGGTCAACTCCGGTTCCGTGAACCTTTAATGGACGACGTGTGATTTCACATTGTTCTCACGTCCCGCTCGATGCGACGACACATATAAGAACGGAACACGGCCAGACACATACACACATCGGAGCGCAGCGCACCTCAACAGCACGCCACATCGGTCTTTGGATCTAGCGTCAGGGAACATCAGGCCACGAAACAAGGAACAAGTGTGGGCATGATCACAATGTTACAGTCAGAATAAAACATCAGTTTGTTTGCAGTTGCAGGTAATGGAACGAGTGGGCAAGAGGTTACAGTCAAGAGCAGAAAGGGAATATTTGAGGGTGTGCTGTCAAACCGGGTATGGCAGTGCCGTGCTATCATTGCACTGACATACATCAGTTTTTGGACAGCCCCGTAACGGACGTCATATTTAAGGTGGTTGTGGCGGGATGTACAATTATGTGAGCAGCGGGATTTTAGAGTTGGCCAGGGTAATCCGCAGATTCAACCAGTAAATAAAAACATGATTCGGCAGGAGCGGTTGTGTATTTACAGGCATGGACTTGGCAGATGGACAACATGCATGGATATGAAGCACCGCCGTTGGTTGTTAGATTAGCCTATCATGTATAGTCTGGTCCTTATGGTCAGCTGCGAGCATGGGTGCGGGCCCGGCAGTTACTATAAGTTACCAAGGTAGGTGATATCGAATACAATTATGAGTATGACGAGCTGTCGTTGGCCATTGGATTAGGTTGCTGCGCATAGCTAAGGCCTTATGATCAACGCCGAACATAAACATGGGCCTAGCAGCCTTGATAAGTAGCCAAGGTAGGCGACATCGAGCACAGTTATGAGTAGGACAGGCCGTCGTTGGCCGTTAGATTAGGTTATCACACACACTTAAGGCTTCACTTTTATCGGCCCGTATACATACTGGCCTCGCGTTTACCATAAGTGGCGAAGCTTAGCGACAACGCGTACAACGCGTACGACGGGCCTTCGTTGGCTAATTTATCAGGGTATCGCGCGTAGCTGATGCTTCATAATCAACGCCACACATGTATCCGAGCCTAGCAGTTACGACAAGTGGCCAAGGTAGGTGCCAGCGCGTGCCGTTATCACGATAACCCACAACGGTTGGCCTTATTTCCCGCCAGTATATTTGTGCTTGATAACGTATTCCGACTAAGGGGCGCGATTATTTTCAACGGGAAAGATGTTACTGTGTTGTTATTTAACATGCAGTTATTTCACAACGCTACACTATCCGCTGACTGGTTGTGCATGTCAGAGAATAGAGATCATCCACAGAGGCGTATACTATCATCAGTACTGTACTATGCATCAAATTCTCTTTCAACACTATACTGAACCGGAGGCGAGCTTCCCGAAAAACGGTGTTGTGTCGAAGTCCACTGAACAGATTCATCTGCTTTGTTACGTTTGAGGGTTTTTACGCATGCAAATGTTATTCTACTATTTTTCTGGGTGGAATTTGCAATGGGTATTCTGTGGATGGTACCCCATTTGTAAAGAACACTGCAGGATGCCATGCCTGACGGCATACCACCCACAAGTTGGGAATAAACATTATTATTATTAATATGCTACAGTGAGAGTTTGTGATTGACCTCTCGTAAACCGGTAACAGAATGCGAATCGGTGATGGTCCGTGACCTTGAAATTTTGCTCACTTAAAAAAATGCTATGAGCAACATATCACCGAAAGATGCAAATGGATTAGACCAATTACCCGTAAAAGTCACAACTTCGAAAACCCTAAAGGTTCGGCCAAAATAATTTGGGTGTGCTTCTAGTGAGCGGCGTTTTTCGCCTATCTATATGTGGTAGCACGATTCATCCGCTCACATCAGCGGTGAAATCGAGACGATATAGCAAATTTATTCCTGGGATAGCAAGTGAAGCAGCATTTATTGTAGCCTTCTCCCCAATGGTTTTTGGTTTAATCCCAGAAAATTGTTGCCAGGCGACGTGCTATTTGCGGGTCCAAAGGCGAGGAAACCAGTGGGCTCGTCGACAGGGTAACAAGGCCTTTGTTGAGAGCAAATTGAAGAAACATCCTAGCTTGATGGGTGGTGTAAATTTTCCAGAGTTTACGTGAAAGGATATGACACATTTTCTGCTCCCTTGACTGATATTTTAGAAAGTTTTCAAAGGCTATCGATCTCTCTTTCAGGAGTTGCAGTAAGCACCCTGAAAAATGTACCGCCTACTTGGCACAGGCAGTTAGCCTTCTGGCCACATTTAATCCCTGAAGCAAACCGCAGCGCTAAAACCACACATACTGGGACTGCCTAGGGCGGCTTTGTATGTTATATATTACTTATGATTGCAGCCGCACTCACTGGGAGCGCCACGACAGTGTGGAAATTTGATGGGCTGAAATGCTGAATGTTCTCAGCTGGACCACATTTTCCAGAAACAATACACTATCCTATAACAACCCGGAATTGTATTGTACTGGCTAATTATGGCTGACGGTTTTCTCTGATTAGCTTTACTTCGCTGGTCTCCCAAAAATGATGTGACCCCCCCCCGAAATTCACTGGATCCGGTTGTGGAGTCTTCTGCCGTAATTTAGAGTTATCCGTGCATTTCGCCTCAGTTTGGCCGCTCCTTTATTTTAAGTCAGCCCGTTGGTGGTTCTACAATCTTTGAGCCCGAAACCAGTTGACCCCCTGAGATCAGCCCTTGCTGTGTTTTGTTTGTCACGGTGCCACTTCTTTAGAGTAAACTGATGGATTGTTTTAGCACAAACCTCAATTATTTGTCCTAGATGGACATCTCCGGCTGCTCAGCAAGGACGACGGAACGAATTTAACCCCATAAACGCACTGACGTTGTTACAACGTCAGGTCGAAACCAGCTGGAGTCGGTATGGTGCCGGCAGGCAACACGTGCCGACAGTGTCCCGACATTGTGCCGACATCGGTTCGACATTCCCCTTCTCCGCAAGGTAGTAAGTATATTGCCCAATTCCAGTTTTCATATTTCATATGCGTAGTGTTCAGCGTATACAGCGCTGGTACCCGGAATAGGCCCAGAAAGTTTAAAATACCCATGATAACAATGGATAACTTAATCGTTCGCATGGAACTAAACCCATCTTTCCTCGGCATTCGCGGACACTTGGAGTGGTGGCCAGAATGCTGCATAATCGCTGTGTGGCTGTGTAAAAATGAGAACTAACCTGTACACGCTCTGCTAACTTCAACCAAAAAACAGAATAACAACTTTTCGAGAAATACACCCATTTGCAAATCAATTTGGTTTTACGAGAGACTCACCTGGAACCCAGCTGAATCTCTCATTTGTGATGTTTCCATGCTGTCGAAGAATTTTCAGCAACCTTATGAGTAGTACATTGCGCAAAATAACAACTTCTTTTGTTGTGTAAACTTGAACGCGGAATCTTGTTCTCCAGATCTGTTCTCATCAGAGTTATTGATTATTGTTCCTGGAGGGCCTTATAGTTTAGCGGGCTTCGCAACATTGGTGGGATCTGCCGAGGAAAAATTAGACTCATTCACCGCTCCGTTTTCGTTTTCACCGCAGCAAAAGATAGGTAAGTATCATGAAGCACACTTGTATTTTTTCGAAATTTTACTTCCAAAATGACTTGTTTTTGGGGCTCAAACTTCAAGTCAAAGTTCAGAAGACGCTGAAACTTTGCGTATTTGATTAAGGGCCAGGTCACTATGTTACCTTTCATCTGTGTTGTATAAATTATGACACACTTCTCGAGCGGGAACGGATTCGTCAACCAAGGAAGATATCTACAGTGGAAACCAGTAACGTCTAAACAAACGCTCTGGTGGCCTTAATGGTGGCCTTAAAGTAAATATAACCACCAGGTCACTTGAATAGATTGGACAAAGACATTTGCAGATAACTTCATACGATGGAACAGAAAAAACGATGGAAAGAGATTTGACAACAAATACGTCCAGTATATATGGGGAGATGGTATGCATAAAGAAGTCTTGGACTCGTGGATGCTTACGGTACCAAGTGGGGCCTGAAAAAATGCATGGCCTGCTGGCAATCATTACACAAACGTCCGGTGGTGAAACCCGGCGATAACAGCCTTTACGGATGAAATGACATTTTCCCCGCTATATGGAGGTAGGTGTGGATGTATCGTCGCACGTACCAGGGAGTTCATGGCCTCCACTCGCATAAACCCTTTCATATGTGTGTATGCGCTGCTGGAATTTTTTATCATCCTTGGCTAGCAGATGCTCTTTTCTCCAAAACTTTTGTGTGCTGAATGAAGATGTTTGCGCAAAAAAATGTTGCGTTTTTCTGTATGCATGATCAACCCAGGAGCCACTTTAACCTGCCCTGTTTTAATTAGAATTTACTTCAGTTAAACTTCATTCCTAATTTTTGGCGTGTTTTCAAATTTACACTCGCAGTGCAGTTGCAGTGTAGAGCGCCTGCCACTTTGGTTGATTTATATGTAAGTATGGGGGATGTACAATCTTGCTTACCGGGTTTCGGCTTATGAGCTTTCTTTTTGCTTTCCATCCACAGAAATTGTCGTGAACTCCTACATTTAGAGAATTACTATCTCCTGATGTTTTAACAGCATGCATACCACACGATGGCTTTAGATGCCTTCCCGTTCCTTGCGGCGTCATCCCCATTCTGATCTTGGGGTGGTATGTGATGAATATGTACAATAAGAACTAATTTCCTAGTGTGATCATTGCAGAGGATTTCTTATTTGCAGCGGTCTGGCATAGCCCGCTTTTGATCTATGTAGTCGTCCACCTTGGTCATGAATAGTAGTACCTGACATATGGAGGGTGATTTGTGGGTGTATTCTCGCGAATAACAGAGTTAGCGGTTACTTCTCCCGGCTTAACTGGTTTCAGTCTGCGTCGATAAATGGCATGTAAACCGTCCTTTGGATGCCAGACACCAAATGGGTACGTGTAAGGTGATCGACGACCCAAAATGCACTCTTACAAGGCCTTTCAACATTCTATTTCGGCTCACTTGGTGCGGGAACCCGTACTATTACATGTTCTGTTTTATCAGTAACCGTCCTAATTCTGGTTGATAATGACGGAACTGTCGGTGTTTCCTTCGCAGCAAACGGATAAACGATAGTGTTTGCCGTTATACCAGAGAAGTTTGTCTATTCTTTATTCCTGTACAATCAGATGAGTCAACCCTCCACCGCAAAGTTATGTGGGAGAAAGAAAGGAGTTGTACCATTTATTTGAATACACCAAAGATGGAGAAGCAATTGCTGACGTACGTAATACACAGTGCTCGCCACTTTGGCTTATTTATATCAATATTGGTGGTGTGCAACCTTGCCCTCTCGGCTTCGGCTTATAAGCTTTTTTCTGTTTTCCGTGCATAAAGATTATCGTGAACCTCTACCTTCAGGAAATCATTGTCTCCCGTTGTTTTCAGAGCATGCATATTACACGCAATACAATGGCCAACTAAATGAGTGAAACGTTAGGAGGACCCACGAGCTGTATAATATTGGTACCCCAAATGTACTGAGCTCCACTGCCTTACAATCTCTGGATTGGAATTGCAAGCAGTGTGCACCCAACTTGCCGTTTGCGGATAACACGCTTGAAGTAAAGCACAAGAAAGACGGAGTCAGCGCATAAGTATTATGGAGGCCACGGCGCACAGTGAGAATAACGTGTGCGGAGACAAATGCCAAATGTGTGAACATGCTGCGTTAATCGCTGAGGTGGGCCACCCTCTTTTGGCCTGGAAGCACTAGGCCGCCGGACCATTCAATATCAACGAAACTGTAGAAGTACACCACACTTTTAGTACTTACGTAAGCTTGTACTCAACGCAAGGCCTTGATGCCTTGGTTGTCGTTACGCCTGCGTTTTCAGGAAATGTGAAGCAAATAGTTTGGACATATATTTTCATTAAGAGCAAGCCAAAAACCACCTGTTTCTGATGCTCATTTAGGTGCCGATTTCTGGCGTACACTTGCCAGTTAAACCTTCACAGGTCGTGCAAATTTTGCACGTTAAAATCAACTACTTCAAGGAAACCCTCACGGTAAACCATACACATGAAGTCAGCACACTTGAACAGAAGTGAAGTGGTAGTTATGCGGAAAAGTACTAACATACCGACTACCACGCTTATTAGCGTTCCAGTGTGAAATGGCGTGTACGCATTTTCAGACCATGAACGCATAACAGACAGATAACGCAAGCGCTTCACCGGACGTCTGTTTATATCTCAACGCCGATAAACTCTGTCGGTGGGCGTAACATGTTTCCATTACCCGCTGTAATTCTCGCAGTTTGGAACTGCACTCGCTATTGAGTAGGTATTCGACCACCTGCCTTGTTATATTACTTTCGTCCAACGATGCGTCCTGTTCGCCCACAGGATATTAAACTATATTAAATACTTACCTGACAACGTTCCAGAGTACGATGTACTTAGCTTCAGTGTAACAGGCGCCGGCCTTGTTGTGTTTTGTGATTCACCAGCCGAGTTCAGCATCACGTCGCGGAGACCCAGACCAAAGAGGAGCTTGGCGCCTGCAGAGCCCTGCTGGAGTATGCAGCGCCGTCTCTTGAAATGCAAAAGTTTGTGCTCAAAGAATTTGGCTAGATCCTTACTACTAGAAACATATTCAACCATCTCCAGAAGTGTCCACCATCTCTGTTGGGTAAGTGGCAGATAGTTGGGTATTATGTTAGCAGATGATATGCTTTCGGTCCTGGCAAAGCTTCGCTAGTCGGGACGTGCGCTTTTGTTGCAGGTGGGGGAAGGTCAAAACAACCACCTATGCTTTGCCAGATAGCAGCAGATAGCGCTGTTCTGACGCGTCCCAGATGCGGTAACTTTGGATGGAACACACGCTACCAACTGATTTGGATGAGTCGTTTTAGAGCAAGTGATGTGTGGCGTGTAGATACAAGCTATACACTTTCCTGATCACGGATGGCACGGGTAACGGACGTCCGGTTGTGTATGCCCTTGTAGAAAGCATACAATTTGCCCTTATGTGTAAACTGCTTAGATAGTTCAGGAAGATGATGGGCGAACAGTATCAAGTGGAGACGTTTGTCATGGACACACTAGTGGCACAAATGCGGACGGCGTGAGTAGTGTTCAGGTGCGGTAACCTGTTGTGCCATTTTCATGTTCGCTAGTGTGCAACGGATCGCGTCGACTGTTGCAACGGTTAAACTTGCCCAGTGTGCGTTGACGATCTTCAGGCTGGTCACCAAGGTGAGTGCGCATAGGATTACCCTTTGCCGCCTAGCCCCCCCGGCCCGTCCACAAAGTGCACAGGTGTGCCTGCTAAACGGCTCAAAAAGCAGGCATCTTATGATGTTGACTTGGGCCAGTGTATCCCGGAAGTCTATGCGCATTTTTGGCTCCAGGAAGGAGCTACTCGACAGCCGTGGGTTAGCAGTATAATACTGGTACCAGTGCTGTAGAGCGCCAGTTGGAGAGACGATGATTCCACGTGGCTCATGTAGGGGTCAGCAGTTCCAGTCTGTTCTTCCGTTAACAAGGCATCAGGCATTTCAGGTAAGTTTCGTAGGCATGAGCTGCAGGAAATGACGCAATGACCCCAATGGCTAGTTCGCCATTGAGGACTACGTTGTGTAAGCACGGTTCTGCGAGAATGTCATCGCTGAGGTGCTCACTTTATAGAGTGAGTATTGCACCCAGTTTATCAGCCGTCTGCTTCAAACTGATATTTCGATAAACTAACTTATATGTTTCTCTCAGTTAAGGAAGTCAATCGTTCGATGAACACTGCGCACCGAGAAGGCCCTACGCTTTCTGCCAGGATATATGTAACAAATTAAATAGGCCCAACAGAATTCAACTTTTCACCTCGTCCAAGTTGGACCACCGACTTTTCCCAGTCGAGACGGATGGGCGCACATTAGCCAGTCGATTAACCGCATGTTGGTCGTGTGTCAGCTCACAAAAATCACTTTTATATGTTCGTTGCATCGTATGCAGCGTTACGAAGGTGACGCAGCTGTCGTTAACGTGGTTCACTACAGTATGAACACTTGCCAATGTCCTGCCTCCAATTCTATTCAAGCGTGTCTTTCATCCGTCATTCCGTGAAGAATTTTGAAATTGTGACATCCAACCGACCTCAGCAGTTCCGTTCACCATTGTTGGGCGTCTCACGAAACAAGTCTTCTCAGTTGACGACAAGATACACAAACCGTATTATTCGAATATGTAAGTCGCTTTACAAACAGTGATTAAAAATAGTGAACGTAAACGGCACATATGGGACTAAAGTCTACACCTCACAAACCGCGGCTCCGACAGGTGAGCAATTGGTTTACCATTAATACATTATTATTGCATTATTACATTCATAGTCCCTATTTGCTTTGTTTATCCCGTGAAATCATGGCTATGAAGATTTGGTTGTCCTTTCATGTCTGAATTTCTACCACTAAAACCTTACCAATACCCGATGAGTGTGAATGACTGAAGTATCGGGAACAGACACGATGACCGTTGATGGGTCAAAACCTCTTGTCTACGCGTGAAAAGTCGAAATAATTACTTAGCTCATCACCAAGCTTCTGAATCTGACCAAAAGATGGGCCTGGGTTAAAACTCAGCCTTGGAAGTTTTCTCCGCAATGAACGACCACATCGACGTCAGCACAATAGGTCCCAAAAAGAAACGACATTGTATGTCTAAGCCTTTCGGCATCCGACAACGTCGCCATGAAACATGTCGTGTCACCAAATTGCGACATTCGGTAATCATTCTTCGAGATTCGTTTTTACCACCTAAATGGCTCCTTTAAGTAAGTTGAACAGTGCCCACCATAAGCCGATGGCGAGTAGAATAAACCGGGTGGGGCCTGTGATGCAATAACCAGTAAAATGACCCCATGGAAATATTTCGAATCGGGAAAAAATTGCAACAGTCTGCATGAAAATACAGTTAGAAGACGGTTGAAACTTTGAACAATACACACCAAACAGGATGGTATATCACGAACACACCACAATTGTGAAAAAATTCTCGTTACTTTTTGACGGAGACCATCTCTTGACGGATTTTGCTAGGTCGTTTCGGAAGGTCCCATCAGAGGCACATTTTTAATGTTTGGAAAACAATGCCGAAATTAAACCACAAATATAAGGTTAGTAAGGGTTCGGGGCTATGCCTAATTGATGAGCCTCAATCAGTGCGAAACCCATAGTAGGTTACCGAAGGGTTTTCAACGACCTGATGAGTAGTGTAGCGCTCAGTCAACGGAATATCTCAAACTCCTTCACACCATTTCGGTATTGATTACATCTATTGCATTTGCAGTTCAAGAATGTTTTTGTCTCTTTGATACATCTAAGGTAAAGTGTATGTGAAAACCAGAGGAGAAAAGGGAGCTTCGGTTTCGATTGATTCGACTGGTGCGTTACCTTGTATTAAATTGCAAAGTATTTGACTCAAGCGTTGAAGCATGTAAGCAAATGGTGCCAAAGTTCTGTCAGTTTGGTCAGCAAATGCCTACATCAAGCCACTTTGAGGAGTGATTGATTTTTGACAGTCTGTCTGAAATAGACGAAGAATTGTTTAACTGGACCAGTGGACGGTTCATCACCATCAGTGGCGTCCCCGCAACTAGATCGCAGAATTTTTCGTGCACATTTTAGCGACAATCTGTCGTCACGTGCCTTTATTGGGGATGAGGAATTGAATGTCGACGTAGGTTGAATAGTGGATTTGAATTTGAACGTAGGCTATGTGGCGGGCTTGAAAGGCCTGACATGACTACTTAGTGCCACTGGCCCAGCTGCAATTAACAGTATTGCAAGGCTCAACAGAGAAGGGGGTGTTGTACCGATAGATCAAAAGTGCCTTGGAACCGAAATGACAACGAGCAGCGCAGGCAGCACGGACAAAAGTTCGTTGTGCTTTGGATTCTTTGCCATAGAGTTTCAGCCTACCTGTATCTGCTTGAATTCGCTGCTCGAGAACGTAAGCTGGCGAGCACGTTTGGAAACAGCTTTTTGTGAAGTTTCTGCTGCATATTTTTTTACCATCCGTTTGCGACACAAATTTTTCATAAAATCACACTTGTTACATTTCAAGTAAACAGTGGTTTCCTGTGCAGTTCGGAAGATCCCCTCTTCAAGAAATGTCAGTGCGTTTGATAACGTTTGCTCTCAAACTCGAAAAATTTCGGGTGTTTGGGTTACAAAATTTATGGGAGAATTGACCTCGACTTCCTGTTGTTAAGCAGCACTGACCAGGCTTTGGGACGCGAAGATAAAAAGCTGCAGCTTATCAACTCCCATCTGTATTCCGCCATAAAACTGCTTACCCGCTGGACAAACCAACAAACAATCAAACGTTAAGAACAACGAACATAAACGACACTGAGGTAATTCCATGAAACGCGAACGAATTAAATAAACTAGGACGTGAATCCGCTGTGACACTTCGTGCTTTAGCTGAGGGCCAATGAGTCAACTATGGAAGTGTGCATACTCTGCAGAAAAATCTCAGCCTGCATGCTTATAAGTGGTTTGCTGAATCAGTAGTTCATATTCACATCACTCTCGTTTGAACAGTCGTCCTCCTGTCCTGGTGTAATTATTCTGGTGAGTCCACACCAAAGGGGGAAACACTGAACTCGAGTTTCGCTCACATTGGAACTCATCAGCACTGCATATCCAATGGCCGTGCCGGGGTTCGAACTCCGAACATCTGACATGCGAGGTGAGCGTGTTGCCGCTACTCCAGCGCACGTTGGACATATCTGAATTTTCACGTCTGACAAAGTGAACGTGTCCACGCTGAAGCGATGTGATTGGGGTGCCCGCAAACCCCACAACAGGAAGCAGTAGCTATTTGTACGATGACTTCGCGCGTTGACATGCCAGAACTTTGGATCGACCCAAATCATAACACAAAGCAACTCAAGCGCAAACTGCACGCGACTCGACAATACAGTCTCAGAGTCAGATTTCGGACAAAGCGTGAAAAGCAAAGTGTGAAACACACGCACACACAATCGTCAGATCAGGCACAACCTCGAAACTGACCGCAGCACACCTGACGGTGAGCTGGCCATTCTTTGGTTAGTCACGTTGGTAATGTCTGAAGGTCAGTCATTTATCCACTGATAGAAGCCCCCAGCGTTGGTCAAAACTTTGGATAATTTCATTCAATACAGTCTGAGATTATTCGGGACTATTCCGCTCAACAGACAGGATGCGGATAGGTGCACAATGTTCGATGTGTTAACTGTGGTTACCGGACTGCCAGCCCGTCGACCTAGAGAATGGCAAATGAAGTAGCTTCGACCATGGCTCTCAAGCAAATCCAAGCATCATGCCGGTTCGGAGTGCCACCTCACCTTCATTACGTATGACCTATGTATTCTGAAATGGTGATGCGGTCTCTCATAGTTCAGTGGAGTATGGTCGACTGCTACTTAGGATTCAGTGAGGGAACTGGCTGCCCGGAACTTTGCACACATGTCTTGTAGAGAGGCAATTTGTAAAA
Source organism: Opisthorchis felineus (assembly GCA_004794785.1). Lineage (NCBI taxonomy): Eukaryota > Metazoa > Platyhelminthes > Trematoda > Opisthorchiida > Opisthorchiidae > Opisthorchis > Opisthorchis felineus. The sequence continues at coordinate 250,315 of SJOL01008269.1, read as the reverse complement.
AGAAATTCTGAAACTTGAACTTCAAAACAGGCGAACATACGTCTAATATATACTATTTACTATTTACTATATGCTATATACTATATACTATATATATATATATGGTATTTATATGCCGTTTAATGATCTGGTTCTAATGGAAGACTCGCCTGAAACCCAGCTTAATCACTCGTTTATGGTGTTCTTCTTAACCTGAATGTGTTGTACCAGGCCGCCTCATATCCCAATTGGTACGATCTTCGAGATATCACAATACGTTGTAAAGACGTAACGCACTACTCATACAGTTACTGAAACCCTTCGACAGCCCACAACCGGTTTCGGCCTTCAAGGGGTTTATCAGATAGGTGCAACCCCAGAGTTCCTGTCAACCTTGTGTTCTACTTGAACCCAAATTGCACGAAATTCGTCAACTACCCTCAGTTGGATACCAATTTGGTTTTCACGAGACACTAATTTTCTACTCGTCCAGAGGCAGATATTATTGAACTCATTGGACTCAACGTGATGAAATGCATCACTTAAGATTCAGTTGAGGGTATTTTAAATCAAAAGCAGGAACGATCACTTCAAAGGCAGGAATTATCAGTTCAGTATCATGAAAACTAATCACCCTGCTGTTACGCATGGTTCACTGACTAGATCTAATCATGTAAAAGCATGTAAACCAATGAGATGAGGTCCAAATGTCTCATTTTCTAATGTGTTAAACGCAAGAGTGTGTATGCCAGTGGAACCGAAATAAAGACATGGTAGCACAATCGATCAGTCTTACTGCCGTTCAGGAATCTTTTTCTGCAGGCTTTTGATAAAATTCCTTGACCATTTCTTTTTTTGAAATACACGATAGTAACATGACCCTCAAAAACTGGCGACTGAAATTTTGGCGGATTGATCATGTAAAACTTCGCATCTCCCCATGAATCTAAAGAGAATGCAATTTATTTCCAACTACCGAGGGAAAGTCAACGGAACTAAACCTAATTTTGGAAGAATTATAGAATAAAGCAAACAGTTAACTACCACACATGAGTGGAATGAATGCAAACCCGCTACAAAAAGAGATCCATTTACTCAGTATAAATGGTGAGTTCAAAGTTCACGAGGTAAGGAATCACACACTGTCCAAATACGAAGGTAAGCTTTTGGCGTAAATGATGTCCCAAAACGGCAAAACTGAGCACAAGTCTCTCATCATTCGAATAGGCATCTCACGCGAAACCGGTGTGACTGGATCGTATTATTTGCAATTGAAAAGAATATTGGTAGCTCAGGTTGTGGTGATGGCCGTTAGCTTTTTTCCGCTGAACTGGGGGATTTGGTTGAAAAAATTCATCAGCAGTCGGGATGACGTCACTGGTGCGTTGTGTGTTGGAGCGTATTGTGTTTGGAAGTGCGTGGTTGTTGTGCCGGCATGGCTCGAGCCCAAGTTTATAATTGACATTTCGTAGTAAATCTATGTGGTGCTACTGAATGCAAGAAATATCTATGCTGCCCCTTTGAAAAAGACCAAGTTGCTGAGTGTTGGTCCACTAAATCTACGGAAAGTCAAGTTTTCACAAAAATGAAGTGTCCAGAAATATAATATGGGTTCTTCTGGTTGTTTTCGATTTGGCACTCAGCACTGCAAATTGATATGGCAGGAAATTTTTTGCTAATTGAAACATACAGAGTATACTTCGCAGTACATTGAAAACGACGCTCCGATTCAATCGTTCGGCTCTAACGTACCCTTTGACGCTTAGGTGTCATGCCATCAGGAGGAAACACGGGGTTGAGATACCACCAGGTTACTTAAGCCTAGAAGAGAACAATCGGGATGCCGAGGTTGAATTCGAACCAGGTACATTCAGGTGAATAAGTTGGCGCTCTAACCATTCAGCCTTCTTGAGCTCATTCAAAATACTGATCCTCGAAAAAGGAATTTAATTATCCTGGTGTCGAATCAGTTAATTCATTCTTCCCTGGCAAGCACTAGTAGCGCCGTCGTACGACAAAAATTTAATCAGTTGCTTTCGGTCACATCATGACACCATGACATTCCATCTCCAGTGCAGTTTGGTGAGTTGCCATATCCATCAATAGAGTCACCAGGAATAAAACGGCGAAAAAATCCTGCCACATGTGTTTTGCCAATGTAGTGAGGTACAAAAGACTACACAATTACACCAAATCTGCTCAGTTGTGAAAATCAGACTAGCGTCCGCGGCAGTACTCACTTTCAAAGGTTTCAGGTCAGCTAGCACCCAGCTACTGACCGTTCAACCTGAACCGACGGTTTTCTGTTAGTGTCCAGACCTACGAAGTATATTTCAGTCTTGTTTGTGCAACTCTGAATGTATGGACAAGTCGCTAGAATAACTAATGTCACGACTGGCAGTTGACGAAAGCTCGCTCCATTCAATGTGGGGAATTAATTCAACTACTTCAATGTCATAAGTAATGTATTTTTAATGTTTGGTATCACGATACCAGCTGCACTTGATCTAAAGTTGTATCTTACAGGACAGTGAAATCTTGCTTTTACGGCGTAGTAAGGTAAACCTTCAAACTATTTTTGGCCTATTTTTTCAAGCGTGAGAATTTATTTAATTGGGAACTGGACTTTCGGACTACACTAAGAGAACCTGTAAATGGGTCACAAGCCACACTAGATACCCCCACCAATCCCTTTGAAACACATGAAAGCTTTGTAAAACAAACGTAAAATTCAAGATCTTGGGGGAAAACTACATCAGGATGGAAAAGTAATAACAGAAATTACTCAAATACATTACTTCAGAGGAGATAAACACTTCCTGCTTTTCGGCGCAAAAACGAAGCTTAAAATGAATCGTTTATTGCAGCAGACAATTTCGTGCGCAGGCAGACGAATATCGACAAAACTTTGGTAAGCTATGGAATTTTTATGAACTATCATAGCGATTGATAAATGTTGCACTGCGCAATTAACAGTTTCTAAGGGATTCTTCTACAGCCGAATATGGATAAATATAAATCACATGCTGCATTATGGTATACGTTTTAGGTTCTACCTATGTTTGTCTTATTCGGAAAAAATGTACGAACGCCTTTAGAACATTCTCCCTTAGTCCTTAACAGCAATGACTAGTTAGTTGAAATATCATCTAACCAATCTACGTTCCTCGCATGCGCTATTTTACAGATCGAGTTCAGGTAACACGTTATACCAGGTACGGTCAAACGAGTAAGCGTAGAAACAGTTGGTCAGTAAATTGAGAGCAGTGGTACACCTCAAGTTTATCAGTGCTTATTTACAGTCGCTGGCCAAAGCTAGACGGGAGTGTTACTGCACAACAATGACAATGACAGGGGCAGCTATGACATGGCCACGTGCACCAAACGGTGTGATCTCTATGGCGAAATAGGCTTGGTTTTGGTGATGTTTGGTGCATCTCTTAGACGTGATGGTTTAACTATGGATACCATAGGTAACCACTTGTCAAACCCCATGGATAATGAAGGAAAGGGTTGCCAGTATGGTGCATGACGGCCTAACGAGGATATAATGTACTAGTATACATTCGTATGAATTATGGTGGTTTGATGTTTCATACTTCCCCGAACGTAAAGTTATTGTCACTTTAGTCGTATTGATTTACTAACTTTATCCTGAATAGAACTGCATGGTCTCGGTGTGTGATCCAACACCGCTCCCCACCCAGTTCTTTGAAGTAGGAATAAGTGAATCGCCAGTTTGCCTGACTTTTCAATTTTTGTCAGTAGGCTTTTGATTAGGCTGAATTCTGACTCCATAACCACATTTACGTCTATGGCATGTCAGTGCCAGTGCAATATTGATCTGTTCTTGAGTTTTCTTTTTTAAGCGTACATTAACGAACACTGGCCTGCTAGTGTTCTCTTCAAATGCATATGCGAAACTCGGTATGTAGCACATTGATAGTTGTCACCGTTGAAAATGAACCAACTTAGGAATCGCCTTCACAACACGAAATAATGGACAGTCAATTTGAGGGAGCTTCACAAAGATTTGGGTTGTAAAGGGTCCTCGAGCCATATGCTGGAAAGCAAAGCTGAACTGTGACAAGTTGCAGTTCCTGATCTTCTCTAATTTCAAGCAGCAGTTTACGTCTACAGCTTTCTTCATTTGTCTATCTGTAGAAACTGATGTAAAAAACCACACAGATGCACTAAATGGTGTCGTTTCCTGGGCTTACCTAGGTGACAAGTGTGCCAAATTAGTTGGCACATTGGGACTACTCAGTGAATTCTCGTCTACCACTCTGGTCCTAAATCTGTTGTCATATGCTGCGTATTTACCCGCAATCCTTTCCGTACTTGTAACCAAAACGTCGGCGAACAGTCACTTGAATTACCAGCACCAACTTAATTGATGTCATCCCTTGCGCAGGAAACCATGCGGAGTACGGACGAACAGCCGGTGGATGCAGTTATCCGGCAGCGAGTAATAATCTGCCACCTACAAACCAAAGGTGAAAAAGCAGGCATAAAAGGGGTGTCATCCTGACCAGTATGTGCAGCAGAACAAGACACCTTCTTCTCTTTTGAAAGTTTTTATTCAGTCATTTGTGTCAATGGTAGTTATTCTCGACCCTTGTTGTGACATCGCAAAAAGCAGGCATCATTTGGCTCTCTACACTTGCAGTCCCATGTTATTGGTGCATTCTAGCAATCAGAACAGAGATAAGATACTTAGTCAGGAATTATCACGTCTTATGGATGGTAGCTCAAACAGATTCCCAACTCGATCCCACCAGCCATCCACAACTCCTACATCAAATGCCCAGAGATTTCACTAGGTTTCTTTCATTCGAATTTTCTGCCTTGTTGAAATTTCTACGGACAGCCGCACCGTGTTCACATTCTAAACCCTGATTACCAGCAACTGGTCCTCCGTCAGAATAATGCAGAACACAACCTTGTGTTCGAAGGTTTCCCAGCAAGGCCTGTGCTATGTAAACTCATTCTCAGAGTTCCGTGGAGCAAGAGGATAAAATCGAAAATAAATCAGAGGGTGACACACACTCGTTTCCTTGATTTCACTTCTTAGTATTCCACAGAACACAGAACACGGAACCACACGCATTGTTCAATTGCTGGCCGACAACAACAAAATCACAGAAGGGGTGACGCACTATTGTCCATGGACATAAAGGAAGCATTAACATCTCATGATTGGTTTTAGTTCATAAGATTACCGGAAGCACCAAAAGCGTCTTTTTCCGGGCTGTTGCTCACTTGAAGTTCTCCTATGACGAAAAAGCAGCGAAAAAGGCACTAAGGATTCTTAATGGACTTATTTATTTATTATGAAGTGGCGAAGGAATAAATTACATGTCGGTATCTGGGATCACTGGTTGAAGCGTGTGTGATTACACTTGCATGCAGCCTCAAAAAATGAAACAATTTTTCATAGGGTTATCGCAGCGATGGCCGATTGGGTGGTATAGAGAGGAAACGATCTGCAAAATGGCCATGCTTAGATCCAAGCGATCATGATAAGTAATGAGTAGAGCTGAAGATAATTCCGGAAAACGTTCTTGCAATTGAGCCTGAAAAAGAACTTGATAACACCTGTATGGCAATACATCGTTCGTCCTTCATCTGACCGAAGTGTAGTACAGTCGACATGCGTTGCTAAAAATGGTCACCGTATCATGTTTCCAATAGCCCATTTTCTTCTGAATATGAATGGATGACGTAAGTTCGCGTCGCGTGTGGAGAAAGGTTTGACCAACTTTTACGCCTTAAAGCCAGTGTAGTATGTATTCATAACAGTACATTTCCCATATTCTTCCCTTTGAGTGATCAATTTTTGGACTGTTCGCCTGATTTTTTCCCTGATAAGTAGTGTGGTTTCGTCTAAACTCTCCAGTTTGTGATCTAAATCCTCCAAATCATCCTGAAGCCCGTAGATCCCGAGGTCTTATAGGATCTACACTACTGGAAAACTTATCGAACACTGCTGTTATTCGGTTGACACAATAGCACAAATGGTACAATAGTCTCTCTGATGAGAGATATCAATAAAGCAGTAAACTACTGGCTTCTTCTGCGTAGATCTTTTTCGTGACTTATCAGTCAAGCTGTTGCAGCTTCTCAAGAGAAGTGGCCTCTATTAGAAGTATTGGTGTAGCTACCTGGGCTTGAAATAGCCGTAGTTAAACTTAGCGTCTTGGATGCTTTCCTATCTATCTCCCTACTAACTAGTCCCTTTCTACGACCGATTATGAAAAATACTAGGTCCTGGGAGATTTATCTGATGTTCACTAACAGCATCAAATGAAATTTACTCCACTGCATGAGAACTTGCTTGAGAGCATTGTTCTGCTGCTAATCACTAAGAGGTCCTCTGCAGACAATGAAGCTGTACAGCGGAGTCACTGGAAAGGTGGGAAGATTCCATACATAAAGTTAGTAAGCAGAGAACAGACCATCGTCATTTTAAACTGTTATTTTACGCCGTATTTTTATCGATATTCACCATGTAGGATGTAGAACTTCAAGGCAAAATTAACTGCAGACTTCAAGTCTCCGGTTAAGTAAGTCTTATACCAGTTGTACTGGACGAAATAGCCCGGAAGGATCATTTGATGAGTCTTATCGAAGAAAATTATTACGGAGATGGTATACAGCTCTTATTTGTAGTTCGGAATCACTGAACGGAAAGCTGTTGGGAATAGGGAACATGGTCGTAACCACAGTGAGTTGGTGATGACAAGTCATTAATTCCGTCTATCCAGGTACTGACTTTGCAGTAATCCGTAATGGCGAAAATCCGGATAGACCACTGGACGAAGCCTGGACATTCATCTCACTAGGTTGGAAAGTTAGGTGCCTTATATGGTCTAAGTAACCGGCTTCAATTATATGGTGGCCAGACAGACAGTGCTAAAAAGCACCTCGAAAGCCTTTCACATTTGACGGGTTTGGAGTGTTACACAGTGTGGTTTAATGGGAATGATAACCGATGGCTGTTCTATCCGCCTAAACTCAGTTTACACGCCTTAGTGGGATCAGCCGTATAATATAGTTACGCCATCTTATTAGCTCACTCTAACCAGCGGATGATTTTACCTTTTCATGGAGGTTTACCGAGCTATAAGCATCTCACAATCGGTTCCCATCAATTTAGAACTTTGTTGCCTTACTTAGATCCCCCGACAGTTGTAACCATTTTGGTAGCAAAAGTTTTACTACCACAGTGCAAAGCCCGTAATGAGTCGTCTGAGTATAGTTTTCAAGTTTTGGCTATATATGTCCGGGACAATCGAAAGAATGCACCCCAGGTAAAGTAAATTGCTATTAGTGAAATCCTGATAACTATTTACCTATCAATTCTTCTTTATCGATTCTGGTATGTAGAACCTTCAAGGGTTTCCCTTTACGGCTTGATATTTTCCAATATTTTGGTCCTTTTGCGAGCTTTTTCGCTTATATAAACCGGCTGCTCAAAATCATACTGTTTGGTGGTGATGAGTAATCGAATAGGTAATCGAATGTGGATCGGTCAGTAGGTGAACTAGGATGTTGCACACTATGGATGTGCTCACAGGCAAGTGGTAGCTCGGCTCTGGTCTTGCCAAATCAGCCCCAGTCCATTTTGTGAAAATGTGAATTAGATGTCATTTGTGACGGGACGGTGTGTGATTTGATTTGAGGTGATCTGTCCCTGGTAGAGGATGATATAGCACGTGGTCGAAAGTACTTGAAGATGGGAAGACTCAAGCTTCTTAAAGAAACATGTGACGGTTACCAGACCATCTTGTAAAATGGCAACAATGACCTATGGATACAAGCGGTAACGCCACTGTAATGAAGCTGCTTCTTAATTTATGTCAGAGATAAGCTAAGTCATTCAGAGCTTCCAAATTTTGCTTTTCTCCTCTGTGACTATATCACTACCCAGGAACCGCGTTCAAATGATATGTTAACTCAACTCACATGCTCATGCATAAAGTAAGGTAAGGTATTTAGTGTGTATCGGTCATCAGTTTCCGATGCCGTGAGGTGTTCTTAATACCCTGAGTTGCTGTTCTCGTCGCTTCTGCTTTGATGATGCAGTGGCTCTCTGGGAGTGGCAAAAATGCAACAAAACTCCAAGCTGTAGCTCTCTTGCTAAAGATTATGGATGCCAACATTATTGTGAATAATCTAGGATCGCACACCGCTATGGCTCCAGAACAACGCGAAATTCGCCCAAGACCCTCGTACGTATCCAACTTCACCGTTAAATCGAAGTATGGAAATCATGGTCAAACGGTAATCAAACCTGATCTATACTTCAACGTAGATTGGCTTCACTTCAAGGACTAAACTTCCATCAAAATTCCCAAATCTCCTCACACTACTGGCGATTAAACCTGCCCAAACGATTAGCAGACAAGGTGGTAATCTTTTAATCTACCTGCAGAAACTAAAAACCATTTATGTATTCCCATGATAACATCGGTGACTTCATAATTATGTGATTTTCGTCTACCAAATATTATATCAGCGAAACTATGCTTGTGGTAACACACCCCTTACCTGAAGCTAGCTCATCATTTTAGCAGTGTAGACTGTCGAAAAAATTCTCGCTTCACTATGTTAGCTTTGGAATACCCTTCCCCCGTTTGTGGGTTTGTCGTTTTAATGGGTGTTCTCAAGAAAATACCACCTCCGAGGTGATTTTCTTGCATTATCATTCCGAGGCAGTCGTCTTGACAGGCGAAAATGCTTTTCCATTGCGTGTTTGCCGTTACTATACCCTTTTTCCATATGCACTCGTTTTTGTGTCATCTTTACTTAGTTTTAAAAAGGTGCGGAATCTTTTTCGGACTCACCGAAGTTCGTCCACCTTTTTATTTTCCCTAATTCATATATCTGAACCTATATGGTTTGTGTACGCAGTTTGGACTAATTTCCCCATATTACATATTGACACTGAGATAATAGGACAATGTATTACGATAGCCAGGAGTACCAACACTCGAGCTTCTCTATCCGCTTTCCTTTAATCTGCTGTGAATGCTGCTCCATGCCGGTATCTCACCGTTGAACTTACCATTTGAACCCCTTTGAATGGGCTTACACCAGCGTTATTCCATTCATAAACACTGAAATATACAAAGCCGAAGGATCCTTCCTACCATTCTTGGATGTTCAGGCTTTGTACAAAAACCATTGTCAAAGATGGCTGCTGGTATTCAAGTTGAGTGCCATGAGTGACTGTGTTTGTTGAAAAAACTCGTGCTCCCCCATTTTCCTTGTTCTGTCTCTTGTGGATAAAAGGACGGCCTAAAATACGGAACACTCACAACCCTGGATGAAAAAACTTGTTTGTTTAGACCTAACGTGGTCAAACTCTCTCCCTCTCTCTCGCGCTTCACGGAGTGTTCCGAGAGCATTCATGCTCATCCTTGAACATTGCGATTTTATACTAAATTTAGGTCAGCAAATTCACGATTCATTTTTTCTCAACTATCCTCATTGAAAACTTGAGATTTATTAGTCCTGCTCAGATCAGTGGCAGCAAGCCTGGACCTGTTCTTGTCTGATCTAGCCCAGCAAACAAAAATATGTCCCCTGTAACTCACTGACTGACTTAGGGTGATAAATTAGATGGTGGACTTGGAGCAAGCAGCTTCGTCAGAAGTGCGATGCATAAAAACTTGACTGCAACGGCAAAGCATCCGACTGAGAACGATCCTACGGAATTCGTGATCTCCACCACTCTCGTGAATACGTCATGATGAGCCGGATGCTACTGTTTCCCAGAGGTGAAATGTAAATCTCTCACCCTAGTCAAAGTATAAACCCTTAGCGAAACACTGCTTATCTGGTGGAAGATTAACAGTGGAGATTAACAGTGAAGAGGTCACAAGACCGTCAGAAGTCAGTGAAACGAAGATACCCTTCAAGTGGGTCGGTCAGCAGAAGGGTGAACAGTTGGTCTCCGAAAGTATATGCAAAGAAATTGCACGTTTCGGATTGGTGTGGGCTGGCAAATATCGCCACTGAGTTGCGTAGATGAACTTTGATATCAGCGATACTTAGATTTTTAACATGAACTGAAGGCGAGGTGAGTCTTCCTTCAATGCAACCAGTGAACAGAAGACCAGTATGGATGTACCTTCATCAGTATGGTCCATGAAAAGCACCAACCGTGATGAAGCTATGAATATCCCCTAAAAACGAAACTACAAACGTGGAGGACTTTCAGGAGATGTTCCACAACGCGACACAGAACTGCCTGCATTATTTGTTTGAAGACGAGTAAGCGTGCACCTACAAAGAATTGTTCCCACATCAGATTACAGGCGAAGCAAATGTAGATGATTGCGGAGGTATTCGGACGGTAGTTGTAGAAGCTCCACAAAGGTAGTCTGCTTAAGGGCAGGCGTAGGTACGCCAGTTTTGAGCACACTTAGGGAACCTCCTTTAATTGCACTGACAGGTTTAGCGCAGAATATTCGCCGAATGAGGCGACTACGTGTGAGGATAATGATGTCCACGAAAGTTCTTTACAGGTAAAGCTGCTCTGAGCGTATATTGCCTCACAGTGGGGTGATTCTTCCTCTATAGTGAAATTGGTGCAGATCTTTCATTAATCCAAGCATTGAGAAATGACGAAGTGTCAACAATTACGATTGGCACTACATAATATAGGATACCAACTGTTCAGCTGATCCGCATACACGACTACGAAATGAAAGCGAGTACCCTTTGTCTTGTATTGCATTCAATCGGATAGAACATGGCAAATAATTCAAAGAATCTATGTTTTAACACGATCTCCTTCTGTGATAGAGAAGTCTGCAGACAATCGGTCGAACGGACAGGAAGGATGTGTCACAGTGAAAAACGAATTGTAGAATACTGTGAATAAGGTGACACAATAACTTGGTGAGCTTTCGCCAAACAATGATAGATGATCTCGAGAAGCATCACCACCTCACTGTTGATTAGGTGGTAATTGAAAAACAAATGGACACAGAGACAAGGAGAAAATCTGAAAACGTAAAGTTCAAAAATGCTTTCAAAAAATCACTCAGTAGATTCAAATAGAATTTACTTGTTACGGGGTGATCATGTTCTTGCTGCATCATCATTCTGGTTGGTCGAAATCTCGATGGTGGGAACACTCAAAAAAGAGACTGAGTCGAATGTTGGTTTATAAGCTACTCTCTACAAAGCAGAGTTGGTTTATTTTAGAATATAATTTTGGGGACACGAAGAACTCATTTTTCAGATTAATTATGGTCTAATTTTTATGTTTTACATTCGTTTATTGTTGCTTGCATTTACTTTATGCACCAAACAACTGTATTGGGCAATACAAGAGAGGTCATTGAGCATAATCTCGAAGCTGTTACGAGAAACTATTTTTACGTCATAGCGCTTGTGGTCACTGATCCCATTTTGACCGACTGCAATCCTATCCGATGAATCGTATCCGATGGGATGTATCCTGTTGATCGGCTAGCTAAAATCCACTGTAACAAGACCTCCGAACATGTTCATTACATCCATTAGATATCAGAACCGAGGTTTCCATGTATCCTGTTCTATCAGTGATGGTCCCTAACCAGGCCTTTGATAACGGGACTAGCACAAATTGCAGACACCATAGATATCAGCGTTATTCAGTGGCACTACTGGCCGCTTCTTATGGTTCACTGCCAAGGTACTATAATTCTCTGTAGTTCGCATCTTGTGGTCACACAGTTTCTTGCATTGTAGTTACTAATTTTCATGCAGTTAATCAAAAGTGTTCTAGCTCCGTCGTTTGGACCGTGTAGACCAGAGAAGGGCTGTTGCCGATGCCTCTATGTGAGAGCGTGTTGTAGGCACATGATTATTTTTCACACCTCACAGGTACTTCAACGGCTAGCTAGGAAATGTTATCACAAGCAGTCAACTGACTGGAAGCCGCTTTCCGCAATTCGACCGACAACGTAGTAGTGACACTCTCAGCCGATGGCACACAGCTTGGCACACGGGAGCAAGCAACAAATTCAGATGAGCCAAGACGGACGTTTGCCTCGCAATTAGCTGATGAAATGTTGCGAACAACTTTCAGTCGACTTGCCTTTTGGGCTAACCTGGACTAACACTTTGGTCTCAGTACCAGTAGGTAACGGTTGAACACCGTACAAAGGTAACAACCGCCTACTAGACTCAGGCAACGTAAGCGGTGCCTACTTGTCATGCTCAGTGATAAAGACAAAATGACAATACAACGGTTAACAAGCTCTCGTAAAAAAAAACAGCATTTCATGGGCTGCACAAACTGCGACTTACCGCCCTCGCTGAAAATCGGATGCGAATCGGTGCTGTGGATCAATTCAACACTTCTTCCACTGTTGCAACGCAACCGCTCCTGGACGTATAGCCTCAGCCGGCCTAAACACCACAAATGGGATGGTACAGTGGAGCCTTCTAGTCATCCGTATATCATCAGAACACTGACAAGCCGTCAGTACTCTGATTCCAATTGCTCGTTCTTGTTGATACTGACCTGTATACATGTAAGCAACGGGGATGAAACAGTTAGTTTCCGTTTAATTTACCTATTAGGTCATTCGAACCACTGGGTTTTTTCATTATCCAGGGTGACTGTATCTTTCCTACCATGTCTGGCTCAGGTGAGACATCCATTGGTAGCTGACACGCAAACAGTATTGCTGATTCCAACTTCTCATACTGTGACGTAGACCTTAAATTCACTTACTTCTCCTCTGCATCATTCGCTTAGACCAGGGAACCAAAATCTCTTTATCCAAATGAATCGACCTCCCCCCCCTGAGATTTTTGCTGTTGGCACTTCAGATCTGTAACATGAAAAGAACGAAATATGACAGTGCAGTAGGCACCACTACCCTGAGACTAGTTAACCGAAACCTAATTTTATCCACCACAATTGTTAGAACAACGTTTACGGGTGACATTATAAACACGAAATAATCAACAGCAGTATGATAGCAGTCTTGTGACTCATCACCTTAGAAGAGTAAGCCAACTCCATTGCAAGCAATCACTATCACATGCCACAAGTGGCAGCCATTTCTATTAGGCAGGTGCGTTGAATCTGCCTGCATCAAATCATCATACTTCGCTAACAAACTGTGAAGACTTATAGACGTAAACGATAGAACATTCAAGCTGTTGTCCTCACAAACTGACAGCCATTGGTCCAAATGTGTGCACCGCCTCTCGGATACCGTGCAGATCACAGTCAGGATTGTCCAAGCTGTAAGCCTGATCGCATAGGATGCAAACATCCTCATATTTCGAATCGATTCCACAGTTTTCCCGGAAGTAGTCCCGGATCTTCATGGTCGAATTGGAACAAGGCAACAGGCCTAAAGAATGACATTATAAATGACGGATTCATCTAGTTTGCGGGTGAGTCTTTCGTCAAAACCAAAGTAATTTCCGAAAGAACGTATCGGTTGAATTTCGTGCAATGCGGGTTCAAGCAGAATATGAGGTTGATGGAAACTCGGAGACTGCGCCTACCTGATAGGCCCGAAGAAGAAGGGCGAAACCGATCGTTGGCTGTCGAAGAGGTTTCAGCAACCTTATAAGTGGTGTATTACGTCTAGGCCTGAAACATATTTTTTCGGCTTTTCATCCAACAGACGGTTGCCTGTTTCTGCCAGTCCCATTGGCGTAAGTCATGTGAATGCTGCTTGTTAAAACTAGCTCTAACGAGGCGACCATCGCGGTGAACCACACGCAGGTACGACCGACAGTCGAAACCTGCTTGCATTAATACATGTGTACTGGGTCACATTAGGGATAGCATACCGACGACCACACTTATTTAGGCTCCAGTAACATTGTGCGCGCACTTTCTTGTGCAATATGCATGCTTAACCGACAGATCGCAAAATTGCTTTCCCTGACTTCTGTTTACAGTTGGACACTGACAAACCATCGACAAGCTTAAAATGTGCGTGTTTCCAGATGAAACTTAAGCAACTTCGACTTGAATTCCATGAAGGAATGATACTCATGACCTGGGTAATACCCAAGTACCTGCCTTGTTACACTTCTTTTATCCGGCGATACGTCCTGTGGACCTGTGACGATATTCTTTTTTAAGTTGTGCCTGGATGCAGCATAATGGGTGCCAGTCGATTTGCTGGAAACTAAAATTTTATCATTACGACGAACTTGACGAATCACCAGATAGCCTCAACAGTACTTATCAAAGAGATCTGGACAGTACGAGAAACGATAGGACTGAATAAATGTAGCCTTGCTCCGAGTTTTATAGGATGCTTGCATGGCGTTGAAACCCTCTCAGCCCCATCCAGTCCGCAAGAGACCAACTTGTAAGTAGTGACCTGGTTGATTCTCTCAATAAGGTCATCACCAAAAAGAGGCTATTCAGGTGGGTCCAACGGGAGAACCATTGTACTTTTATGCGAGATAACAGGACGAATCTGTACAGTGTAACTTACAATTAACAATAGTTTAAAAGTAGTACCGGGCAGCTGAATTTTCCAAATGAGTGGACCCCCAAGCACAGCACAATGAAAGACAGTGGACACTAATTGGGGTACAACTTTAATAGCATTGGCTTTGGAGCCACAAAAATGGCGGAATTACATTGAATGGCGCATTAACCGGTAATCCGTTAGGTGGGAATCTTGGCAGCGCATTTGTTACAGGACGTTTGTATCCTCAAGCGGGTGGCTGGCATCCGAGTATGCTGAAGGATTTGACGCGCACGGTGTCTCAGTGCCTCACAGTGCCTCTTTACTGGCAGTGGGTTCAGCTAAGCTCCATTTGCCAATCATCTGATGTTCGGTGTCAATGGCGACATTCCCAACAAAATGGGATGGATGCTGAGTTGATAAAAACTAACAGAACCGTCACTTTGTGTAACTGTATTCCTTTGATGTGAAGCAAGGAAGGGAATTTAACGCTACCTGCAAACCCTTGACGCCAAATACACTTGAAAGAATAATCTCAGCTGGCAGGAAGGCAGAGTTTCATCCTTATACTTTATATATATATACATATATATATATATATATATATATATATATATATGGTCCACCGGCATCAGCTCTCAGATTGGCCTGTCACATTGAACTACGCCGACAAACCTCCGTAAACAATGAGTAAGTCCACATACGGTTTGCGCCAACCCGCGTGTACATCCACCTGAACGTCCTTTACCGGCTATAAACCTAGTATATAAACAAAGCCTGGAGGTGGAAAGGAAAAGGCAGCTCTGAAGCCATCATCCTGCATAACTACTGGCCCATAATTGTCAATTCAGGTGGGCGCAACTGATCTGCTGAGCCTCGGAGTGCAACCAATCATCTAGTGGCCAGAACCACCCATGAGACGCACCCTAGTAAAACAGATATGGCCAGCTGGTGCCAGCCATATTCCAGCTAGTGTTGCACGGCGATGGTCACACAGAGTCATCTCTATCCCTGATATAGACTGAACATGTCAGTGTGGGTCATTTTCTGATGGAATATAAAGTACATACTAATAGTGTAAAACAGATCATAACTCAAATCAACTCCGCACAATATAATGTGACGCATACTGAAATCATTTCTAGAACTGTTGCAAGTTTAACACTCTGATATATATATATATACCGCAACACACTACCTCAGTTCAGTGTCCACGGTCAAGTTACAGATAGAAGAAGTCCGTGTGATAGTTCATATACTCCGTTTCAGTCTTAGTGCACGGAGCACTCCAGCTACTGAAAGTTGGTGCAGAACAAAGGTTTTCTTCTTGCTGATGCTCAAGCCAAACTGCGTGGCAGCAGTCGAACGTTTCTCCGCTGGGTGCTGCGGTTTATCGCCAGCAAACAGTCTTTTACAAACATGAGATTGTGGGTTTTGGTCTGGTGGACCAGACTCCTCGCATTAAAACGTCCACTGCTGGACAGAGGATCACAAAGCCGATACTCGAACGGTACGCCAGCGTCGTCGCTTACAAAAGCCGCAGTCATCGTGGACGTTAGAGGCTGAAGAGTGTGAGGGCAAAAGTGCATCCCTGTTTAATACCAGTGGGGATGTCCAAATCCCTTAAAGTGATCCGTTCGTTCACAACTTCTCCCCGGTTCTGTCACGTGGGCTTCGGTTGAGGTTGATGTAGTCTAGCGGACAGCCGTAACTGCAATGAACTGCTCACTGAACTTCTTTAAGCTTCGTGAAGTCTATGGATAGGGTATGGAGCGGCAGAAAACATCAGGTTCACAGTGCTACCTCCAACACGAAATCCATGTTGCCCTTCAGGAATGCGTTCTTCGATCACTTCAGCTGTCAGATGGTTAGGTGGTACCCATGCCAAGAGACTGCCCCGTATCTCAGCGGACTAACTGTAGTTGTCAGGTGAGACATTGCTTGCTTTTCTCTTTATAGAGTGCCATGATTAGAGAATCCTTGACCTCCTGTGGAAACTCATGTTCCTGCCAGATCAGGTTCATCGGTCGCATCATCACACTTGAACAGGTGTGCTGAAAGCACGCCTTCTCCATAGCTGCCCTGCTATTCTGCAATTGCATTTTCGCCCGCCGTGTCTCTTCAGTAGTCAGAGGAAGGTCCAGGAACAGCTTTCGTCTCTCTTTGGGGCAGTCTATCTATCTACTGAGGTCCGGAAGACTTGTCGATGGGTTTGTTGAAGTGACGTCTACTTTAGTCCCGTGACAACATCCTTGAGAGTTTAGGTCGTATCAATGACCGGCCCATGGATGACTTTCAAACAAGCGTAAAGTTACTCACACGATCGCCGGACAGCTAATTTTTCGATCTGCTCACTTTGCTCCCCCCCCCCCATCATTCGTCCCTAATGCGGCTGAGTTGCTGAGTCAAGTCACTTGGAGCATTCCTTAGCTGTTGTTTCTTAACGTCTTTGTCCGGATGGGCAGGGAATGGAGCAGCGCTTCGTTCTTTCAGTCAACAGCTATTTTATGTGTTGGTTTTTGTCGTTACATTAGTAGGTGCATCTTGGACGCAGTTGTCCATCCTGCTGACTGCCGTCGTCATCATCTGGTGCTTTATGCTGTCATGCTTTTATCAGCGGGATGGACGGTTTGAAGGCTGTCAGTGAGGACGCCAGTTGATGCTGATACGCTGACCTCGTTTTCGGATCTTTTAGACATCGATTGTTATGCATTCGCTGATACGGTTGGCGTAGTGTAGCCTACGAAGCGATATTTATGATTCGTTCGGATAAGGTGGTGGTCTGATCCACAACCGGTGGCATTCGTTTGATGGACATATCTCGAAAGTCTCAGTGGCGTGAACGTATTCGAGTAGATAAGAATGACCGGCGGGTGGATGCGTTCATGTGGCGAAGTGTTGCTATTCGAGGTAAAGTCTTGTATTGGTGTCGGCAAGCGCGTGGAAAGTGTAAAGCCTGAGGAGTTGGTCACCGTTCGCGTTTATATTCCCACACTATGACATCCGAGGACGCCCGTCCACGGGGAATAATTGCGATTTACACGTGCATTAAAGTCTCCCCATGAAAAATTTTCAGGTTTTAGGGAACTGGTCAGAAGAGAGTATCGACTTCGATGTAGAACTTGACTTTGAGGTTTCCTATTGAGCACAGGACTGGAACGTACGCACTGATCAAAGTAAACCAGTTTCGGCCTGTCAACCTCAGACGCAGTGAAGTAAGACGGACTGATGAAACGCGGGTTCTGTGAATTTTATCGGTGCGGCTGAACAGGGCAAAACGGGTAACACGATGCCATTTCTCCTTTGTTGGCTAGTCGATGAGATGGAACAGGTGTCCGAAGTCTGTTCTTCGTACACTACCTTGATCAACCAACCCTGTTTCGCTCAGGATCACGGCCTTCATCCGTTCATCGCCTTGCAGTGCGCTCGATCGGGTTATCAGTTTGATCCACCAATGATCGGCCCTCCTACAAACCGACGGTTAGTGGTTTTCTGGGGATACGCGATCACACCCACCTTACCTAGAAAAAAGAGCAATTAGAATGTGCTATACTATACGACCCCTTACACACCCAGTCTGGAAGAGAGATATGTGACTGTACGGACCAAAGGAACTGTGCTTTAGACTGGCCACACGGCCTTGGAGGCCTTATTCGTGGATAAAAATACTAGTTTTTCTGCCGTAGTTGCTTAACCCACCTTTGATCACGGTCAGCCACACACAGGAGTGGGATTAAACCTTAGGACCGTATTTTATTAGCCCCTCGCTCTTCAGCGGGAGGAAAGTGGTGTGTCCCTACCAAACGATGGACATAGTTTAGGGTTACGCCTAAGCTGTTACTGATCTTTATGCACCGGCAGAACGAACCCAAACCATGGACATCCGTTGCGAAACACACGGCCTTCATAGAAATGTGGTATGTACATGTGAAGTACATCTGACGATAAATTCAGTCACAATAAAACTCGTTAAAATGCCGCGTTATCTAATGCGATTCATGAAAAACTAAGGTTAATGTGACAATGACAATCCAAGTTAAGGGCTTTTAGAGGCGAACTACACCAGGCTCCTGTGGGCATGGGTAGTGGTACTCACCCAGAGACAGCGAAGGCTTTCTATCACTCATGCACTGGAAAGGATTCTGAGCTGATGAAAGCATAAACGATCGTTTATCGGTGGAGCCCATTCCTCTGATGTGAAGCTTGGTGGTGTGTATGTTGAAAATGTTCAAAAGAGTTTATCCTTGACATCTGTCCTTAAATCTGGGGATCAAGGGCCTCACTCACCCCATGGTACTTAAGCACCAGTTTTGAGGGAATGGCTTGTTTATGCTGATTGCGGGGGATCCAAATCTACTTCGTTCTCAAGTAACAGTAAAAACTCAGTAAACCTGCTCACCAATACAACTCACATAAGACACACGTCCTGTTCGGGAATTTCACTGGTTGGCATGGATAGGTGATCCTTTGTCCCAAGAAAGGCTACGCAGAAGACAGACGGCCAAAGAAACAATGGGAAAACAACATGATTTCCAAGTGTACTTCGCAAGATTACCTTATGTCCATGGCTTTGTCATCTTTGTGGACGTTTCAGCAGGTTCTAAATTCGAATGAACAGTGAGGAATCATGCCATATTCACCCGGTCTTACCTCCATTTGCTTATCAACCGAATGTGGTTTTCTCACGTTTCTGACAAAAGATGTTCACTATATGCAGGGCACTCTACACACGATGAGTTTTTGTCGGAGGGTTTGAGCTTTGTTTGAATTGTCTAGAAAGTTAGGGTGATACGAAAGTAAAAAATGCGCAACACTACTCAAGTTTCTGTGCGAAGTTCTCAGTGATCACTGTTTGCCGGCCACTAGGGTAAGTAAACAAAATAAAGAAATTAACTGATAGTGGAGAGCATCAGAGCAGCGGAACTGCGCCTCCTACACAGTCCTTTCACATATTCATTTATTTACGTTCACATATATCCAACTATCTCCCTAAACACGCAAACCAAACAGCAGTGATGAGAACCTGCCTCTCTGCTGGCTACATCTGAGCGGTTCTGTTTTGTTTAGAGCCATGTCATTCTTATCATTCCTCCAACATCTCAGACTAGTATGTATGATCGGCTTTTGTATTATAAAGCACGCCCATTATCAGTGAACGCATCGTCCAGCGTTACACCCAAATTCACCATTAGTCCATGACAGGCAGCCTGCGTTTCACAATTCATTCATCCTGTCTACACTTTGTGGTCCACGTTTTTGATCAGCTTCCTTCCATATCAAGCGGCGTTAGGATTGAAGACAGTTCTTGATGCGCAGATGCACTAGTGGCACACACACAAACATATCCACAGTTCGAAGGAAATTCTCTCTCTCTACTCAAGGATCACGAAGTCGCGGCTAGACATCTCGATACACAAACCGATTCTTCCTAATGGCTTTGGACGGAGTGAACAATAGCGTCCACGTCTTGTCGGACTCATAGCCATGGCAACGAGTTGGCCACGTGTAAATACCGCGATCTGGTCGCATAGTGCGGACGAACTGAAAATGACTTTTGGGACAACTGATTGAAACTGTTCATCGTAAAATATGACGAGGCACAGAAGAAGAATGGAAGAAAAGTCCTAGTAATGATGGCTACACTTTGACAATGCGTTCAACTCAGGAAATTGCTTTATTTGGATTGCGCTCAATAGGAAGACAACAGTGATAAATGATGATAGTTAGGGAAATGCATTCTGAAAAACCGCAGAAAGCGAACTGATATAATGTTGTGTATAAGCTTGATTAAAACTCTCAAACGTGAAGATTTATTCTGAGCTCTCGTTACCACAACTGCAATTACAAGAACAACGAATTTGTCTGTGTAACATCAGTCCACCAAGAACAAACTGCTCTGCATTTCACAGGTTCTTCATGAAAGTACTGTGGGCACCTTCATAAAGACTACTTTTAGGAAACGTGGTTTTTTTTTCTTGCTGTGGCTCCAACAGAGGAGAACGCTTATTTCCTGCTGAAATGAGCTTGTGTCATCTATTTACCGCGAGAAATTAAAGTGATATCGTTCTTAACAAACCATTAGGAATAATGATAATGACCCTTCCTAACGAACGTTTCAAAGCGATCTAATCGGTGTACAGTGATCATTTTAACCTACACTCATTATGTTTATCCCTGTGGTTATAAGGAGAAAAAGTGAGCATAGTGTCTACTGTCTTGAATTTCACACCATAATTCGTGATTGCTGCTTATTACGTTGTCGCTAAATCCAGTCCAAATGCAAGTTAACCAAACTGCTGATCAGTTGCTCGAGGCCGACCGGCTTAACATTTCGACTACTAGCAAGGAAGTTGCCTGCACGATTCCTCCTGGAGATTCGTGGGATGCGCACTGCTGACGATTTCCAATGAAGATGAAGCAGTTGTACAGTGCTTCTTGACTTTTCACTGTAGACTGGCTTCACTTATAGGACGAAATCACAATTGAAAACCCTCAGCTGTCCTTCTTCGCCTAAGGAATATCTGAGACGAACATTACGTACATTATCTAGCTGTAGGACCTGAGTGGAATTCTATCACTGGATGTGTTGACCTTATGCTACTTCATGGCATTGGAAATTTGTTGAATTACAGATAAATCCTTTGATGGGTGGGCATTTTGATTCAAGTCCCCGTTATGTTTTCAACTTTCAATTGTTTTATTCATTAGTTTAAATGATTTGAAGGAACCTGTAAATATTTCGTTAGAACTCCTCACGTGCTTTCCGAACTACTGTAGTTGGTTTGGATATCTTGTTACGTTTAGGAGCTGTGTTCACTCGGGTCAGACTGGCCAAGGGTCAACAATCAGCATACTTCTCTTCCCGGAGTTCTGGTAGTATCTCCAATTATTCTGTCACAGCCATACGTCGCAAATCTGCTGATTCACTTCCTCCAATTTTTCCTACATTTGGAGTTTTTCACACTTCCAGATCTCCGCACTCGTATGCGCCAAAACAGTAGAATATTCTTGGTAATGGCTTAGTAGTACGTGTTGACATACGTTCACTATGATTCACTTTCGACCAGCATCTGAAACAGTAATGTGTTCCTACCTCAGATTCGCCAAAAATGACTCATGGCAGTCGTTACCTTAACTCAGAAGTCGGTAGCGGGAATCATTGAGCAATAAATTGGATGTATTGTGAGTGGCATTCGATAGAAAATCGGGGTGCCCTTTCCTTGACTGAGATGTGTCAGAATCTCTATCAGATGTCGCGATAACATTCCTGGGCTATCTGACGAGAATCCTGAATCGCCTCAAAACTAGTCGCGGCAAAGTACATGCGAACACAAAAATAAAGCTTCATCCAACTTACCATCCAAGTCAAGAATCGATTGGCTCGGATTTCTGGAGACCACGTTTACTTGATAAGCTCTAAGCGTGCTGGAACGGATAAGGAACTGTCTGTGGATCATAAGCAGTCACCCAGCTACCTTATATCAAACAAAAGCAACTTTGACCAACTACACTAATTTGAATACCAATTTACCTTTCACGGAGGTCTTATTTGGATCTCAGCTGAACGTCTTGTTCATACTATGCTTCATCTGAATGTTCCGCGCAAAGGCAGCCTCATGTTTCGGTTAGTACAATCTCTAAGATTTTCATGAAGGAATCTACTCACAAGTTTATTGAGAACTCCTCAAAGTCCCACGACCGGCTCATCGGGTTGGCGCTGTCCCTGAGTTTTCGTACATCTGGAACTCAAATTGCAAATGAATGAAGTTGACGAATTTCATGCAGTTTGGGTTCAAGCAGAACATAAGGTTAATGGAAACTTGGGGACTGCCCCAGGCCCCAAGAGCGAAACCGGTTGTGGATTGTCGAAGAGTTTTCAGTATGAGTATTTTCCTTAAAACTCGACTTTATTATACATCTTCTCAGCAGAACCTCAAAACTGTCTGCTTTTTGTACATTGTGCGGAAGAATGACGGGATGATAATGAATACGGCGGACTCCACTGTCTCCAATTCCAGTAATTTCCACATGTATATGGGCTCAGAAGCAGTTAGTAGACCGTTTACCCATACTCTGAATGGAAAGTAACAACTTCACCAGCATTTTTGTGCCTCATCGCAGGAACACAATATCAGAAGCTAATGACTGAATGTTCTACCACATCAGGTCTTCGTCAGAAGCTAGATGACCGAATGAAAATAGGTCAAATCGAATCCCGCGTTCGTGTAGTTAGCATTCCTTACTGATGAAGCCGCACCGGATTGACGCAGACTGAGCCGACGCTGAGGCCGTTGCTGTGGTGGAGTGCTGCTGGTGTGGACATGCCGAGACCAGATAGCGAGAATTATGAAGCTGTGTCGGATGTGTCGCCGTTGTGCTTGAAACACTAATTCTCCGAATGAACCTGGTTTAATCAAATCTTGCATCAATCTTCTGAAAAAGAGGCCTGAGATTTGGTCGGAGCTTTTACAAACTTGTTTACAGCAGAAGAACTAACCGTTCGATGCAAACAATATTCAAAATTGGAATATCCTATCTTTGTTTTTGACCTTTCCTGAACAAGAAACATGGGAGGTGCTACCAAAACTCAGCTGAAATACGTAATTCTTCGAAAGCCATTTAATAATCTGCAATATACTGTATAACATAAAGGGTGGGCGTGCTCAGAGGCATACCAGCGTACAGTTTCAACCTTCCGCAACGGTCCTCCGCCCTGTCCACCACCGTTAGTTTGAGTTGGTGGATGGGTTCCGTGCGTGTCTTTCATTTCCGGCGATGGTACTTTTAGTTTCCTGCTTTTTCTTTCATATGTGATGCATCACAGTCTCTACAGCAGATTTTGTGGACGTAACCCCGTTTGATCGTCTGGCAGATTGAGAACCATGGGATACAGTTAGTGTTCTTACATTACTGTGCATCTTAACCACCGCCCGGACTTGAATAATCCTGAATGGGTTCTTTCCGAGCTCTTTTTAGGGCTTGGCACCTGGACAAATCTGTACATCCTGTCATGAAACCATCGGTGGCTAAGATAACAGTTGAATAAATATAACAAATTTGGGAACAGATTTTTTAGCCTCTAACCTTTTTAACCTTTTGACCACCAAGGTTGGTCTTTATTAGGAACTAATTGACCGAAACTACTTGTATGACCAACCCAGAACCATTAAAGGTGGTAAAGATGGTGCACTGAATCTACAGCCATCCACGTGCGGATGCAGCTGCGTAATTTTCAACGACACTCAGATCCTATGCGTTATCTGGTGGGAGTGTCAAAACCACCCAACAGAGGCAGGGCAATGAAGTACCCTCAACCTGGGACCACTCAACACCAATTGTGGATGCTTCTGTCGGTAGAATAACCATCAGGAATGTTGACTTTTCGAATTCGTGACCGAACTCAATTATCCATCTAAAAATTATGTACTACATTTATTTGGCTTCACAATAATAACTCAGGCACTGAAACACACCATTACTGCTGCCCCTATTGCTCGCTCAAAAGTATGATCCTTTGAATGGCTCAAGTTTAGCGACCACTGTTGAAATTGTCTCAGTTTGAATCAATTTGTTGTGATTTTACACATCCGCTGGGAACTTGGAAAGTTGCCACTATGATTTCAACGACCCTCATATATTTACTCGTGGTGTTCGATTTTTTTCGGTATTACATGTGACAAATTTCTCAATGCCGTAAACGGGAGATTCTGTCTAGTCTCTCGGTAACACCAACCCACTTTGTAAATGACTGTATTTCATCAGTCGTATACTATTTGTTATTCAAGTCGAACATAAGGATGATGGAACGTCGCCTGCTACATGGATTTGATGAGGCCCAAAAACGGTGAAACAGTTAGTGAACTGTGTATCACGAATACCGTGCCAACTGAAACACAAGGTAGTCTGTGCAACATATCCAGTTGGAGAATATCATAAAATAGAGATTCTGCTGGGATTCATCTGAGTCTTTCGTTAACGTTAACATAGTTTGAAAATGAGTGTATTTTGTCGACCGTTTCACTTTTATTTAGAATCACTGCGGTGCCCAATTCATGACCCTTGAATATGTCTGTGCCTACAATTTTCGGTTCAGGGTCGCACTGTTCGTTTCACAAGTGTTAGTTAATGTTTCAGTTCTCTCAACTTGCCCTTGTACCTTATCTAACTTGGCCGTGCGACAGTGGCTCACATGTGACTTTATGTCCCCTTTGACCAATCTCGTGAGGACATCGTACTGAATGGTTTCACAAAGAGTCACACCATAATTATCACCTTGAGTTCATGAAACGCAAACCCGCAGGTTAGTAATTATCAAGTCAAACTGGAGGAGGTTTGCAGACCACCTGCACAAATTACTCGGTCAGCCTGTTCCGAAATGACGCTCCGTATGGATCGTTACTCATCTCAGCTCTGAAACGGAAAATAAGAGAAATGTACCAGTTTAAGTTGATGTTGCTGAACCAACTTTCAGCGAACTGGTAAGTAGTATCTATCGGCTATGTAGGGAGCTATCCAGCATAAGACCAGGAACCGAATGCTTTTCACTTTACATATATGTATTAAACGTTATTCACAGCTAGAGGGAGAAGGAACTGAGCTTTCCAACTTTTGCTCGTACATTCAGTTCCGGAAGAATTCTGTCAAAGGAATAACCTGGTTTGACCTACTACTTCTCTGAAGACCTTCATGACCTTGGTACACAAGACAGTCTGTATTTCTGAATCACAGCGCTTGAGATACATCAAATTATATCATACATTGGCTTCGATGACATCGTGCCGCCTTCCCTCTCCAAGGTCATTTTGTGGAAAAATACCTAACGGATAAGACACAAAGCAAAATGCATTCATCTCTGTTGCTGGGAGTGAAAACCATATTCAATGTCCTCCGATTGGTCGTTCGAGCTGAGCTCAGCTAACTACCTACCTACGTACTATACCCATACCTTCACCAATTGCACTACTGAATTACGTCTACGGAAATTCCTGATCCTTCCGTATTTAGCATTTCTAGAATTTTTTAATTCCAGAACGTATTTCGTGAACACTTGTTCGCTAGGACGTGCGCAGCCATTAATCAGCTGGCAATTATATGGTGCGCCCGGTCCTCATCAGTTGACCTTGAAAGTAACCCAAAAAGGTTTACGGGGGACGGAGTAATACACTCTAGTGTTTGATAATCCACGTGGTTGTAATCTGGTTCGAGCCATATCAGGTTAGTAGTTAAAAGTGACGCGACATCAAATAGTAACTTGCAGTTACTTGGCACGGCAAGAAAGCGCTCGCCGACCCGGGATGGAGTGACCGATCAAAGTACACGATGGACGCGCTGTGGTATGCTTCAAGGCCAGTAGTTTAAAAGTACCATTCGCTCGGCATGTCTTGGCCCAGCAAGTGCTCCAGTGAGTCAAACGCATGTTCAGATCCTCGTAAGAACGTGTAGCCCGCTTCCTCTGTGTTCCAATAGTGAACTTCATTGTGCATTTTTCAGTTCAGTATGAGAGTACTCTTGCTTAGTGTCTGCAACCATATGTCCAGTTTCACAGATGAGTCACTGCCAAGATACGTTTTGAATATCCCATATCAGGTTGCCTGAAGATCTTTTGTTGGTGGCCTGTTGCTCTCCATCACCTGTTCTGTTGAAGTCATGCGTAGCAGTTTAACTTAATCGTCCGGGTACGATTTTGACGGATCTTCCTTGTTTTCATGCTTCATATCAGGTTTCAGCCAAGTACTGTAGGCTCCAGAAATAACACACTACTCATAAGGTAGCTGAAGTCGCTTCGACAGCTCACTACCAGTTTCGCCCTTCTTGGAGCTCATTGGGTAGGCGCAGTCCCCAAGTTTCCACACACTAAATTTGGGGTATTAGTGACAAAAGTTGTATCAATAATGTGAGGTTCGGGTGTTATGAAGCTTTTGGAATTAATCTGAAAAATACACTGAACAGGCCAGAAACCTGAGTAGAATCGCTTGAGCTGGTAACTTCTCTAACATTCTCCGGAATGTAATCTTTAAAATGAACACAGAATATGTCAACGAAACTGCACCGAACGCGAGTGGTTGATACACCTGCACTGATTCTTGTCAAAGAAGGCTCACCGTAAATGAAAGTGTTAAACACGCCGTTCAAAAAAGCACTGTAAATGCAGAAGGTTAAATAAACCACCGCTTCTCGATATAGACCCCAAAGAGGAGTGGACAGTCATCTTTGTAAGTGAGTAAATACCAAGTAAACCAGGTTCGCCATCTGACTGCGAAACAAAGGCAGTCCCACAGACGGGCTCTGCGGGTTTCGATGTGAATTACTTTAGGGACTTTCGGACCGGAAAATAGCGTTTTCTTTCTAGAAACTATGTACGGTAAATGTTGATCCACTCTCTCAATCGCTTCACGTCTGAACACCAGCGGCAGTTAATAAGTCGGATTTACTCTCTTTGTTTTCCTGGGAAGACTATTGCTACTTGTAACTGGTTGTTCGTTAAGGCGATGTGCATGATTAATAGTTCATTGGGCCGGAGTTTCCTGTCATCTAAACAGGACACTATTACGTGTTGGACAAAAGGAAGTCCTACTCTTTGTTATACCAGCCTCGGTCACCACTGACAGCTGCCCTCTCCTCCTCTTACCAATCCGATCTGTGTTCAGTTTTGTCGACTCTCAAATGTATCCGAGGGTCTCAAATTTTCAGTGAGGCGTCATTTATGCTGACGGGCTTGGCGCCATGAACGATAATAATCCGTTGAAATTCATCATCATCATGTTTTGCTCCACGCCCTTTGTGTTACTTACGGGTCACTGTGGCTAAAGAAGCATGGCTGTGACAGTTCTGCCTTGTTTCCTGCTTCGCCTCAACTCCGCTCATAATTAGCCGTTATCTCGTAAATGATCCGGCTTTAATTAGTCTGTTAAGAACACGGATTCTCAAGGTAATCCACAGGAACGTTTCGTTACGCAACATGCTGCTATTTTTGTAGCATCTCTCCAGATACAGTCCGAGTGAAGTACAACATCTTGAAGAAATTGAGTGTCAACAACAAAATACTAGGTTCCATTGAACCCTTGTTAGCCAAACACTTCCATGCGTGACTTATTTGGTCTCCGGTAAGGTAGCTCCTGGAGATACCGTCCGATGTAAAGTAGACGTGAACTGAAATCGATAAAGGGCCTCACGGAAACACGACAGGATTCCACGTCACAAGGGTTTGCCTTCAGCAGTTACACGAGAAGACAGCGAGACTCTGGTCTACTTTTTGCAAGGTGGAGAAAAAGAGGAGACCTTTAGAAACGGATGTACCAACAGCGCTATTAGGTTTGCTAACAAAACTGCTGCTAACGACTGTGCCGTGACGGATAGCCTGACTTCAGAAGTGTATGAGAACATGCGACAAGTCAGGTAAACTTTGTGATCCTGATCATTTATGGCCCTTGATACTAAAACAGTGTCTTGATATTCTGAACGGACCAGCATCCGTTCTCTGCCAGTAGAGGAGAACCTGTTTGTGTGTGGCTAAGGAGACACCTGTTTCGAAGAAAGGAACAACACGGTTTAGGCCTGTCTTGTTCTGCTGGACTGGGTGACAGTTCCGCTGTTTGGCCAAGACCAGCAACCAGGTTGCATACTTCCAGCCTACAACTTCCAGTCTACTAAGTTCATTACGTTAATTCAGCACGGAACACAAAAGTTAAGGCTATACGGCTCTTGTGTATTAAGTGCATTGGTGCTTTTAATAGTACTGACAGAGGATCATCACTGCAGCTTTTTAGTGAAGCGGGCGGTATTCATGTCTGGCCAAGGTAAGCGAAAGCTATTATTTTCGGAAAAGTTTGGGAAACAATCGGTGGTTTTATTGCTGGGCAACGTTCCGCTTTTGACAAAAAAGCACTTTTCAACTGGTTAAGCGAAAGCCAGTTGACAAACCGAACAAAGTTCAAAAGCATGGGTAATCGATCCTATTTTCCACTTTGTCCATCTCCCTCCCCCAGGATTCTAGCTTCCTCTCCCTTGTCCATGTTCTCCACTGATTTTTTCCTCAAATACAGACACGTGGAAGACAAGGCGTTTTGTTGTAACTGTAGCATACCTGGAGAACATCTGCAGCTCTAAACTGTATTGATTGTAATTGTTAGCCGATTGGATGAATGCCCCCTCACAACATTTGAGCTTAAACGCAAAAACGCTTCCTTCCCTCATATTTCCAGTCAAAGTTACAACGAAGCATCCAGTAGCTACTAGCCCCTCGGTGTCTTCGCTAGTCTTTTTCGCAGAATGACTCCTGTGAAATATCTAGTTGTGAATATATCAGTCGACCTCAGTCGCCTCCCTCCCCCACATCCAGTTTTTCGTTAATAGTTCGACATCTAGATGTCAACACTGAGGCCGAGAAAGTGTTCTGTTCCTTTCAGTCATATCATTTAGTTTGCTTCTACTTGTACCCATTCTCACTGGATATATTTCTTACCGCGTCCTCTTCTCGTGACTTCTTGAGAAACATTACTGCCTCATTTTTCGACCTCTAGGCGCAGTTGAATTGCAATGAATGTCTTGGTTTCCGTAGCAGTAAGCAAAAGTATTAACTCTTGTTCCAACATTACCCGATGAATAAATCCAGACGTTTTTCATTCTACCAGCGGTCACTCGCCAAAGCCACGTCTACAAAAAAAATCCTAGTTCTGGGTTTCAAATTTTCTTTGCCAGAACTTCCACTTGTTGTGACTCGGTGATCTCCTTACTTGGCTCATTTTTTGTGAATCCTGCTGACCTCGCTTTTCACTTAGTTGTATAAAGCGTTTAGTGATGAATAGTTCAGTTGAGTTTTTGGTTGGACCTTTATAGAATCGATTCAACATCTACATATCATACCATTTCCACTTTGCACGCTGAAAAGTCACTTTAGGTTACATAAAGCTTCATCCGACCTCAATTCACCTGCCGTAATCAGGGTGCTATCCAAGTTGCGTGTCGAACGAATGGGTCTTGGAGTTTTCACAATGTCCTACCCAAATAAATAAGGTTAATCTGTAATTCTTACGAAGTTCAGCTCCTGAATTTTATTATTTTCATGGATATCCAACACAAACAGGTATAACATAACTGACGGTAGTAGGTGCTGACGTTGAGTGCATCAGCACTCACATGGTCTACAGATTAGATTGTCGCGGATGGTCGCGCCAGCTACCCAGAAGGCTAAGAAATCAGTACAACTATTTGCTTCTTATTCGTCATCCCCCAAGCCGTCTAGCTCAACTTCGTTTTTTATCGTTCTAGACCTCATTGTCACATTAGATTTTCGGGGACAATCGTTTGGAGAAGTGCACTCATTTTATAGGAATCTTCAGGTCCACTTCACATGGTTCCTTGGTCCTTTAGCCGGGAATATTGGGAATTCTTATGGTAAGATTCCTAGCAATTCTATTTGGCTTCATACGAAAGTTCCGCTACTCAGACCTACTAATAGGCAGAAACGTGTATTCGGTACTGTGAGGAGATTCGGTAATTTTCAATTGAAATTTCGTCCTGTAATTGCGAGTGTGATTTCACAACATGAGTGGAACTTCCATCTGAGAAGTAGTCACTTGAGAAGCCAGTCAACAAGTGAGCATGTGATGTGTTCCTGTGAGTGAAAGATGTGAGGCACTATATCACAAGTGCGATTAATCACCATACTGATCAGCCGCTCGTGGTCGAACGGTTAAGTGTTCAAGCGCAGGTTCGAAACTTCCTAAAGTTTTGTGAGATGCACACTGCTGATGATTCCCAACAAAGATGAAACAGCTGTACAGTGCTTCTTGGCTTCTCACTATAGACCTACTCTACTTCCAGGAAGAAGCCTCAGTTCAGGTTACTGCCTGACACAAAGTTATCGTGCTCCTCGTAGACATCTCTCAGTTTGAGTGAAACAATTTCAAACGAAAACGGTTAGAATTTATGTGCCAGTTTCAAATTGTGCTAAAGGCCAAGTTTGAGAGTGAACACAAATAAGAATTCTCAGGGTTATCGTGGTAATTTTAGCAAACCACTTCCCCCAGTACCTTGCAGTAAATTCTAACTTTTCAACATGCCTTCGATCGCTTGCGTGGGAAAGGCGTCCCAAATCCATCTGCTCTGGTTCAGGATTCCTCATCTGTTCAGTTTGCGTTCCCAGGTCACATCTGCCGGCCAACTGGTGGTTCCATTCGGACGTTGATACACATACACATGCAAACTTGAATGCACCCGGAAGCGCGCGCCCAACCAGATGTTCATTTTTAAGTCGTTCGTGCTGGACTACGCCTTCACGCATTCGGTGTCCGTGACCCTGATTTTTTCACCATCGGAGTCTAACAAAAGATGTTTGTCAGTGCCTGTTTAGGTTAAGGTTAAGAACCCTGTCATTCTGCCTGTGTCAGCAGGATGCATTTTAGCCTGCTTCACCCATGTGAAAAACACAGGCAGCCTACTTCAGTCTGAGGTGATCGAACAAAGATTATCTACGACCTGAAGACGGCTGTGTGCATCAGTCTATCACAAAAACCATTCGACCCCACTGGATCACAAGCAAGTTCGCTTGATCTGATGATCTGGTGAACACTCCATCTTGTCGGTCATGGCCAGTTCCCACCTCTTGATATACTGATGAATTAAGGTGATGCAGTTAGGGGACGCCCGAAGTTGTTCCTTGTCAACGAAAATCTAGAGTTCCAGTAAAATCACCAGGCTTCAGTATAGCCTTTCAAAACAGCACTTCAATCAGTGTCAGCCGACGGGGGCTCGGTCGATCATGTGTAGGAACGAGAAAAACGGGAACTGGTGGATAAAAATGTTGAGAAGCCATTTGTTTCTATTACATATGGAAAAGAACAGTCGAACTGTTCGATTGCGTATGACTATATGTGAATGAATATGTGGGCCCTGATGGTCCGGTGTAAATTTTTTCGATGACCCCCGCTCGAACTTCTGCATTGACTTCCCACTCCGGTCTCTCGAAATTGTGTACACATTAATTCATCATTAAAGGTTTGAAAAATACTTTTAACTTTGTTGAGTACATAACTGTAAAGTGTGTCCAGACGAAGGATAAATGTAGGGATCCAAAGTTGGGCTTCCAACACAAATTCGCACTCTGAATAAGAACAGATCACCGATGATTTGAGTTTATTTATGCCTCCGATGAAATTGCTTGGCGTAATTACACAGTGTAGGCAGTGTCCGTCTAGTCAGATTGGGCGACCCTCTTCTGAATACACGGTACTTACTGGTATTACACATCTCAATTTCTTCATCTATGCACGAAACCATGGAGCCCCACTTAGGAATGATGAAAATTTGAGCTATTCCTTAAGACGGAAAACCCTGACAGAGATGGTTTTATTGCAAGCAAACGGGTCTAATAGGCAGGATACGAGGTGTACAAGCTTCCTGCTGAGTGGCATGCTCCGCGAATTTTTCCTACTGAATGTTTCATTGAACTTTGTAAAAGGATCTTTGCTTCTTACCCAGGCATCTGATCAGATTTACACCTTTTCCATCTGCTTACGCCCTGAAATGTTGTACATGATCGACGATGAAGTCATTAGTTACCTACCTTTCAAAGTATCGGCGTGAGCCAGTAGATAGATAGACCTCAACTGAACGAGCGGGTAACTTAACAATGTGTGGCGTAAACTAAATTATGATCAGTACCTGCTCGGTCATTTGTTTTGCTGAGGTAGACGAACAAAACATAGTTCATTATTGATGTGGTTGCTAGACGTGAACCGTGCTTTCTTCTGATATCGAGTTCGTGTTCCATCCATCTGACGACATAAACTGGGTCAGCTGGACTCTTAAGGCCCACGGAACTGCTTTATAAATATCGTTCTAAATGACCATATTACTCATTACACGTGGAAACTCTAAAGGCATATAGACATACGTTTGAATTCTCAACGACAAACTTGCTAGAAAGTTCGTGTTTTTCTGTTTCATAAAATGTATAACTTATTTCGAAAAAAAGGGTGTGCTGAAAATTGGATGTGTAGACAACCATTTTTTTGAAACCCACCAATTTGGATGGGCTCAGTAAAATTTCGTCGGTGCTATATAAACTGCCAGTACTGTAGTACATCCCTCGGTAGTTGTATTAGCTCTGATGGTCTGGTGAGGTCAGTGCATGAATCTCAAAGGCAAAAACCACGCTTGCTAATTTGTTTCACTTGTCGAGTCAAAAAGGCATATCACTGGTGCCACGTGTACCAAACTACAGTAAGGGCTGTACTGTGGTGTGATGGTGAGACATGACCTCTGCAGACAGGTGATGTGGGGCGTCTTCGGGTTGTTGACCACCGATGCCTCAGAAGAGTTGTTGGTGTTGGATGACGTCAATAGATTCGTAATGAGGTAGTGAGAAAGGGGGTATTTGGTTGTGCAGCAGGTACTTCCGTCGCAGAAGGCGTCCAAAACCATCAACTGTGGTAGCTCGGCCATGTGCTACGCTAAAACATCGTCTACCGAGTTTAATGCTATTCAACTTGCCTCCTCCAGAATGGCGCAACTGCGCGACGGATAACAAATGACTTGTTAGAAGGGTGTGAATGAGATTACGAAGAGGTTGGGTGATGTTGGCGTGTTTCGTCTTCCAGGGTGAGGCCCCCATGCCCCCTGAGCTGGGCTGGATACAATGAAGGAAACGGCGGCTAGGCAATGTCAGTGGCTTTCGCGCTGTCAGTTTCTTTCCAGATTGTCTGATTGAGACCTTGGAGTGGTAGGCACCTCAGAATGCTTCCAATAGGCCAGCAGCAGGTCCTTCCCTCACCCACTTTCCTCTTCTTTTAGCTGTAGTACACTACGTTTCACCGCATACCATGGTGCATCACATTGTACTTTATTTTGCTGCACTATGACATACTAGGCTATATCATGCTGTAC
This sequence comes from Opisthorchis felineus, assembly GCA_004794785.1. Classification (NCBI taxonomy): domain Eukaryota; kingdom Metazoa; phylum Platyhelminthes; class Trematoda; order Opisthorchiida; family Opisthorchiidae; genus Opisthorchis; species Opisthorchis felineus. The sequence continues at coordinate 216,998 of SJOL01008269.1, read as the reverse complement.
TATACTATACTATACTATACTATACTATACTATACTATACTATACTATACTATACTATACTATACTATACTATACTATACTATACTATACTATACTACACTATACTATACTATACTATACTATACTACGCTATACTATACTACACTACACTATACTACACTATACTATACTATACTATACTATACTACGCTATACTATACTACACTACACTATACTACACTATACTATACTATACTATACTATACTACGCTATACTATACTATACTGTACTACACTATAATATACTGTACTATACTATACTATGCTATACCATACTATACCATACCACACCTTACTATAATATACTACATTATACTATACTTTAATACGCTATACTGTACTATTCTGTACTAGTCTATGCTAAAAATCTCTCATCTTATCACTATGCTTCTCAATACAATAACCATTCGAATTCCCTCACAAAGGCAAGCAGAAGTGTAATCGATTACTGCAAAACTCCTAACGGACTTTTTGTTCACCGGAGCTCTTCAAGATGTACGTAGAATGACACATAATGCGACGCTTAGTAAGCACGCATTAAGCACCATAATTGTACAGGCATTGTATGAATTATCAGGTGGGCACAATCAGTGCGGTAAACTTCCGATCTCGCTCAGGTGTTCGAGTTTCCTAGTAGCGCAAGAAGTATACCAGTATCATCAAAATTTATCACAACGAATAAGCCGTCTATGCCCCAATCTGGATCAAATCACACAACTGCCGAATGTAAGCCAGACTCCGAGGAATATCTGGTCACGGAGCTAAGAACCAAAGTGAAGGATTCTACCTCGCGTGTTACAACTTTCACCAAAGTGAAAGTGCTCAGTTGGTATGTGGTTAACAGTGAACGCTTCACCCAAACTGCATCCAAAACGCATTACCCGTGCTTTCTAGTACAGCAATCCGTCTCTTTGGGATCCGGCGAATTGGACCATATTACAGAGGAGGTCGTGTTTCTGAAGTACCGAAGACCAAAACGACTGTCTTTCATGTGTATTATATACAGCGGACGCTGCAAGAATGAGGGAGGCGGTGGATAAACGGATAGATCAGCCTTGATTCTGGGGAGCTAAGTGAACGACGAAACCTAATGTTTGAGGTGCAGTTGCCAGCACTGTCGTCGTATCACACTGTAGATCATTAGGTTTCCATGGGCTAGACTTGGCTGGATTAACAGTCTAGCATGGAAGCAGCTTGAAATATGAACTGTGAATACGACAAATGCAGGATTACACACTACTTACCGATTTTCCCTTACCAAGCTTGTAACATTGAGTTACATCTGTAAACAGCCTCCTTCCTTTCAAGTATGACTAGACAGCATGCTACGCCCTTTCGTAGTGAACCGGATCCATCATGCAAATGCCCTGGTGCATTTCATGTAAATCGAATACCTGGAGTATTCATCCGAGTCTGTGGAAAGTTTCAACCTGATAAACTTTGTTGACAACATCCACAAGCAGTTGAACTTGCGAAATTGCGAAAATGGCTCGAAATAGATACTGTCACTGCTCCTTTTCAGAAGAATCACCCCTCAGCTATCAGCCTTTTTGGTCACTCATTCTTCCTCATCGGTTGAAGACCCATTATCTTCGGGCGCATTTTGTTTCAGGGTTTTTGACGTGTTTTGCTTTGCCACGATAAAAGTAGATTTCTTTCGCAGATTATCTCTTATAGTGGTGCTTGTATGCTTACCTTATTCATCAATCGATTGTACAGTTAAGGATTAGCATTTAAGGAACCGCTCCAAAGTCAAAATTAGCGTCGAAGTAATCATTGAGACATCAAAGTTCCTTAGTTTATCCTACCGTTCATTGTGTGAGGGCAATGGGCGTGGCTACTGCTGCTAGACTCCCACCCTCTCTCGAATCATTATTCAGCCCATCACGGTTCCGCTTTCTGTTTTATACAGTCAGTTGACCTTAAGCGGTCAGATGATTGCCTTATCCTTAGAAGAACTCTTATCATGAGTGTTTCTGAGAGCAAAACTATTACTATGACGATTGACTGAGTCTCTTCAAAAGTAAGCTTGATCGTTAGAATCATCGATCTCCTTTTTCTCATGGTAGATAGCACTGCTTTCAGTCGTAAGCGTCACCAGTTTGGAAGAAAGTCCTGGTAACAAATGAGACTACTGTCAGAAAAGGGAATACAATTAGGATCTTGTTTGTAGTTTTTTGGAGAAATTTTGGAGATAGGTATCCAATCTATGTTACTGTTATCTATAACTGGATATTAAATTCAGTCCTCCTCTTTATTTTTCAAGCAATGAATTGAGAATCCAGAGTAACAGTTGTATTTGGTGTGATATGGAATTACTAAGTGATATATTAAACTGGAAATCGCAGTTTTAGTGCTATAGGTACTTGATTTCATTTGACATAATTGGACATGAATATTCTTTGGAACTAAACTTTTCAAAAGTTGAACACCTTCATAACAACCATTGCATACTGCCTCTCTAGACCCAATATTTTTCATTACTGATTTCTTCCGGATTTCTTCCAGTTCAAAATCCCGTTACTATCACTGTACTTGTTTATCTGACTCCAAGGTCTGTTGTTAACATGGTGTTCAAAATTGAACTTACTACACAATCTGTGTCTTAATTCAAGAGTCTCTCAAACGATGGGGGAACGTGCAAGATTATCATTACAATAGTTCGTCATTATTTCCGGAGTTGCGTCCCAAAATCTCTCCCGACAAGGCTTCATCCATAAAACGCCTCTTCTACAGTGAAATCCCCTATATTATTCCCCTGTTTTCGTAGTTTACCTGTTAAAGCCAGTACTTATCAATGAAGATACGCGACATGAGTGGAGGTGATGGTGCTAAACTAGCCGTGGTGTATTGTACGACAGAGATGCAAGTGGTGAGATTGGTTCATGATGCACAGTTTTTAGGAAAGCACCGTTTCACCAGGTAACTCAGAGGCTGCCTCAGGGAGCAGTGTCTTCCGGTGGCGCGGCGCCCGAATTTGAAAGAGCACTGTGATGGACATTTTTGGCACCGTCTCCTCTTGGTGTTGAGGAGCGTCATGTACGTCCATGCAAAATCAGTCGGGTTCTTGAATTGCAACGCCCAGTCAACATACGGATCCCACGCTTCAGCCATTCACTGCACTTCTTTCAGGACCTTCATCACCGTTGTAAATCACTTTGCCGCAAAGCCTTTTTCAGGGTCTTATTCGCTTCTGAGCCAAATCACTAACTGTCCATTCCCCATTGTTTCCGGCCCTCGTAATCCTAGTAAAATACTCGGCCGTCGGTGGGTTAGAAGGAATCCCGATCAACCCAGCCTTCATGTGTTGCATTGCCCGAACCTCTTCTTAAAATCCTCTTGATGAATGTATAATCCATTATGAAACAGAGCCTTTGAAACCTCATGCCCATTCTAGCCACAGATTCTCACAATATGACTTTCGCTTTTCAATTCCCATGCAATCTTTTGAATCAGTTGAAGACCCGTTGTGGTTATGAATTCAAACCGGAAAAAACTATCGTCGGAATCCATGGCTATGACGAAGTACTACTGCCTGGCGTTTCCAGTATGAAGCTCAATAAATATGCGGTTAGTGTCTTGATCTATGGGTTCCATTTGCTAGGAGAAACACACTACTGGTTTTTCCGTAGGTTAAATTTTGTGAGTGACTGTTAGCTTTCTCCAGGGTGCTACCACCGAGATGAAGCACCGGTGAAACCAATAGAACGCAAAAGCTTTCGTGATTCAAGCCTTTAGTTCTTAAATGTGGTATGAACTATGCCAGGTTTTATATACTAAATGCACTCTAATCCAGTATAAGTACCGTTTATATTTGCATTTTCAGCAACTTACGTTGCTTCAAAATAAGATACCACAGAAAAATTTGCTGTAGGTTCTCATGCTGCGGCGATGCACCAGCTGTTCCAGTAGGTCTGTTCCAATTTAAAAAATGTGCAAATAACCGAGATTACGTAACGCAAGCCGCGTTTTTGCGAAAACTTTTGCATCAATATTGATATTACCGCTACTGTTGTAGTAGTAGCGGTAGTCTTCAGCGCTCTGAACCATTTCCTGCTGCCAACTGGACGTCACTCTGGCTGGTCTAGGAGTTCAGCAACTCTAGGTGTATCTGATCACCTTTTTCGGTTCCAACTTACTGACTATATTCGACAGCCAGCAGCGCAAATTATCAAGCACCCCTGCACTAGTTCCAGCCAGTACATAGTGGAGTCTCATGAGGCTCAAGTGTGAAGGCTGTGGTAAATGATACAAAGCAAAAGATAGCTTGGTAGCCCATTGTCAACTTCAAAACCATGGAAGTGTTGACAAAAACGTGGTCGCTCGGCTGACCCTTGTTGAATATCCCCACCGGTTCCCGACGAAGATTGGCCTGGAATGACACCGCCCATACGAGCGCCGCACCCAGCATACTGCAGAAATGCTCGTTCGCTGGTCCCACCAAGAATCATAGCCACTTTTGCGGCTGGATGAAAAGTTATGTCCTTCTCGTGATACACAAACTTCGCTGTTCGCTATACTAGAAGGTTTTTGCGGTCCAGCGGTAATCACTACCACAATCAGGCTACGTGTGCATGAGCGACAAACACACCCGAATGAATCGTCATCTAGTGACTCTGACAAAGCCACCGGTCAAACAGCTTAACACTCGTCCGACCCTGAAGCCTATACTACCAGGTTCCAACAAACCGTGGATTTCACCTTGTCACTCTTGGACTCCAACCCTGAGAGTTCATTCGCTAGTGCTGACGATCTGGCTTTTGCTCAAAGGTTGCAATCTGGCACCGTTCCACCGGAGCAAGTCATGTTGTGTCTGTACTTACACGTATCCAGGACATTTTCATACACTTGAAACTCTATCTGTCTGATCCGTCGCCGTCAATTTGATAGTGCGCCAGCCAATTGAAAACAGATTGGCAGGGCCAACTACGCCACCATCCAGATATTATACCACCAGAGACGGAGATATGCATCATCTGCTGTACCCGATTAGTTATGGAAGGCTGGTCCTCGGACACCCAACAGTATTGGATACAGGTTTTCTCCGCTCCAAAAGACGTCGGTGGCCGGCCAAGGCATGGAGTGCCGCCATCAGATTGGAGTTTGATCGAGCAGGGAATGAAGCTGGTTGAGCAGTTCACTTGATGGGAAACACGTCTCCAGATTTGGACAAGCTCAAGCTCAGGATGCTTCGCCGGCTTGCTGTCAATACTCTTGTTGGGTATTTCAACTTACTGTTATTATCCAGTGACTGTCCAGCAAATTTGTGTCGTACCCAGGTTACCGTAGTCCCTAAGTCCCAAATCCAGCTTCACTGGGGCAAATGAGACTAATTTCCGTGGCATCATTTCTAATTCGATGCTTTCCTAGAGCGCTTGCTGATCTATCGAAAATTACGTTGCAACTATCTTCACTCCAGTTTGGTTTTAATGGGAGACTCGCTCGAAACCCAGCTGAATCTATCGTTTATAATGTTTTTAAGCAACTGAATATGCTGCAAAAGGCCGCCTCAAGTTTCAAATGGCACGATATTCAAGATACCACGATACATTGTATACACGTAATGCACTACTCATATGGTTGCGGAAAGCTTTTCGGCAATTTGGGTCCAAGTAGAACGTAAGGTTGACGGAAACTCGGGGACTGCGTCTACCCGATGATACACTGGTGAATGGCTTTGACCTTCCTAAGGATTCGGTCGTGCAGGAAAAAATAGCACTTGCCTCGGGGGGAGCATGAAGTTGCCGAGGCTGTACTGGTATAGAAGCATATGGGAATCAACGCCCAAAAGGCAAAAGTGGTTGTGATCTGTTGGGACAGGAAACATCAGGCCACCGCGGTTTTAGTCGAACCCTTTTGCTTTCTTGACGAAGCTAACCATCTCCTGGGTACAAGTGGCACTCTGACTTATTTGGGCGTTCCTTTATTTTCAAGGGGAAATTAATTTAAAGCCACTGATAATATCCGCCGAAACTGTTCCATGAAGTGTTTCCTCGTGGGAACCGTAGTAACAGGGATAACCTGCTGCACATCACGCAATCCTACTAGATCACGCTTGATGCTCGCTGTGCCCGTCAAAATCGAGTTGCAACGGGAGTCGAGAAACGTCTCCGTCATATGGAATACACCACCTTCCACCTACTTCAACGTCTTTTATCAAGGCTGTCCTAGTCACTCTTCACGTGCGCCGAGCAACCCTGATACATGTGAGCATAATCTTGGTTGGCGAGGATGGCTTTCGTGGAACGAGAAAAAGCAGAAATACGGTTCTGATGACTGATCCGTTACTATGATATCCGCCCAATGAGCCGTCGACCGTGACACTTTTCTGGTTCGCGAACCGATGACCATCTCACTTCAGGGCGTCCGGCTTCCCCAATCCACCAAAGCTCTTGCTGATTTGGGACTTCCCAAGGTCACAGTCAGCGACTGGTGTTTGCCCATCATTTTGGGATCTCTACGTATTTACGACACTTTTGTATGTGGTACTTGGCGTTAAGTGTTCCTTCTTGCCAACACCTTTCGCACCTGCCCCTTATGATGAACACCTTGTTCCTGAATGACGAGTCTTGACTAAGCTGTTACTGCGCCTGAGCATTGTTTGTCGTTTCTTCAGTTGCTGGTCTCGACACGTGTGCTCTCATGACAAGCATTCATTCTTACATACGTTGGAGATCATTTCGCCTGACTGTAAGATTTGATGCCTTGGGATGGGAGAAAATCTTCCTTTTTTAATATTCTCCTGTACATCCTTCCACACCTATTGCTCGCATTTATATGTTTGTGATCATCCTATTCAAAAATAAACGATGGCAGAGTCAGTGGCTGTTTATTTTCATCTGTTATTCGTAGATGGTACTTGCCTAGTTCCCTATGGGTTGGCCTGCATATCCTTCAAAGTGAGTTTTACAACGATCTGAATGAACGGAGTCCACACATCAAGTTACTTTGGAGATAGACTCATCCTCGGGTACTCTGGCCTTTTTTGGACTGCATAGCACTTAAGGTCGGGGGGAAACTTAAGACCACAGTGTACGAAAAGCCAACTGATTTGAAAAACTCGTCTGTCCATCCGAAGTACTTATTCGCTAGTATTACCTCATCGATGTTTAGCCGAGTAAGGGCCCTGTGCAAGAAGTTGATCGGACAGCGGCCCAAACTGAAGAACAAACTTCGGAGTAGTGGATATCCAGCTAGTTTGATTAGACGTCAACTGCGACGGGTGTGGGTACCGGTGGCGAGACCCAACAGGGAATGGATTGGGACTGCCTTTATTCCATATTAAACCAGGCACATCGGAGATCATTCGAAGGCTTCTAAACACGGCTAACATAAGAGTAGCTTTCCAGAGGGGAAACACTCTGCGCTCTGCACTGGTGCAAACAGAACCAAGGACTGTGTCTACAAAATTGAGTGTGACGCCTGTACTAAGGTCTATATAGGACAGACGGCCAGGGAACTTCACACTAGAATCGGAGAATATAAGAGGAAAATAAACAGGCCGCCGAGAAACGCAGATGAATATCGAGCGTTACTGAAAGGTTCGGCAATTGCGGAACATGCACTGGACACGGGACACAAAATAGATTTAGAAAATTTTGAGGTTTTGAGGCGAGGTCTACGGTCCATGCCACAGAGACTGATGGCCGAGGAGGTAGAAATCGCCAAGCACCCCAGTGTTAACAGAATCGAAGGCTTGGAACTGACAAGCGTGTGGAGAAGGGTTTTGGATCAGTCGAGCTGACACAAGTTGATGTGCGGTTATCAGGACTAGTCATCATCTGAATTGCACGTAACCTCACCCACTTTCTCTCCCCAAACTAAATTGTCGTAACACTCGCAAGCCCACGAAGCCCAGCGAAATCCACCGGTGGCACCGGCTGGGAATCATCAATTGAAGCACCTTGAAGTGGAAGATTAAGGAACCAACCCCGATCGAAACTAATTTGAACTCCCCCAACCCATCAACGCAAGATTTTGGCAACAGCACTAACAGACAAGAGCCGTTAATTGACACTCAACACTGATTTGTGCGCTAATATGAAGACGTCTTACCGATTGTTTCTCCGTCTGCCTTAAAACCTGACCAACTTGATGACCTGCCCACTTGGCCTGATGAAGCTTTTGTGTAAAAAAGCGAAACGTTGCCCAATTAAAAACTACCGATTATTTATCCAGCCCTTCTGAAACCACTTGTCTCACTCCTGTTTGTAGTCTCCAGTGGCTGGGAGTTGCTGAAACAATGGCAAGCATTCCACACAAAATATGGCAAATCTCAGACCTTGCGGGTTGTTGCTCAAGAACGCTAGTGACGGGGTAAACTCACGAACGACAAGCAGTTATTGAAAAAATCATCCCAATGCGACAACCAAAGCCATTTCTCTTTATCCTCGAAAAAATTCGCCACCAAAGGACAGCTTCGGTAGTGTCCAACTAGCAAGCACAACAGATAATGTGAACCACCGTTTACTCAAACAGATTCATTAAATTCATAAGGTGTATTAAATTCCTGCACAAAAATTTAGTTGCCACGGTAAACAAAAGTTCAACTACATCAATATAAGGAGATTCTCTCAAGGCACGTGTTGTCCCCGTAGAATGGAATATTTCACCCAGCATAAGTATATGTCAGCTAACAGTGGAAAAACTGGGAAAACAGTGAAACTTAATCTTCATATTGCCTCTGATACAACAATAACTTTGGAGAGAACACAAGTTCTGAAAAGGGAACTAGTTGTCCGCCAGACATGTCCACCAGCAACAAGCGTTCCTCGTCGTCGACTACTGATTGCGAACCAAGTCGATTGTAGAATCTCATCCGAACGTTTCAGTGCGCACTGGATCGGTTCTCTCACTAAACATCATGCCGGACTATAGCGGAAACATGATCTGCGTCTTTCTGATCAGCTTTTGAGTATCTTGTGAAGGTGAATGCAATTTAAACCATCTATTTATTTATCCACAAGATTTATTAGGGACTTCGGTATCCCATTGTAGATACCGTTAAATTTGATCCACTGGTGAATCCCTGGATGACATACAACTGATGGAATAATTCAGTGTAGAGGAACCCACCCCTGAAAGCTTTCTTAGAGATAAAGTTTCACAGGTGTGACACATTGGCTTGTTGGATACGATCATTACTCGGAATTCGTACCCTATAATATGGGCGAAAGGCTCGCCTGGTAATCGGCAAGCGCAGCAGAATTGTAACATCCAATACACATTTCAAGAAAAAGGACTGTATGATGCAAAATTCTAGTGAAATTACCGTGAACGAATCTAAGTCTTCCTTTTTACCAGAGATTTCTTCCACACTGGAGAGTAGTTGGCAGCCGATGTGACCTAGATTCAGCCACACGTCAAGTCGGCCTTGCTAACTGATTCCCGGTAATCAAGCTCAGCTTCCGGCTGCACCCGTATTCCCCCACAAATTTCAGGTAACCGATATCAACCAGAAATAATGTAATCGCCAGTACTCGTTGTCATTTTCTGTGGTCACTGTTACGCTTTAAAAGTTCATTGGAATTCGAACGTGACAGTAATATGCAAGTAACGCACTTGCTGGCATCGGGGCAATCAGAAAATGGATAGTAATTGAGGTACCAGGCATATCACCTGTGGAATTTGCGCAGAACTACAAACTGAAATGAGTTGGTCATGTACTACGAATGTCGAGTTGTAATCTATCGGGAAGAATGTTGCTTTTCACGCCAGATTCACAGTGGCATAAACCAAGATGTGAACACGGTTTGATGTAGCAGAATAGGCTGAAGGAAATTACGGTCTCTGCGTGCTCTGGGAGCTGTCCGCCGTTCAGGTTGAGGTCCACTTAATTTTCCATGAGCTAGGCAGAAGGCACTGCAACATACGACCGTTAGCAGATATCAGCGGCTTTCGTGCCTACATTTGCGACCCGGGTTATCTGAGCAGGAGTTGCAGGTAGTGCTGGTGCCTGTGTCAGGCTGGCCCCGGGCCCCTTTCCTTCTTGTCACCCTTTCCATCATAAGGCTCTGCGTAAATTAATGTATATGGTTGCACTACAGCTAAGAATCAGTGTCCTCACAGTGGGATTACAGTCAACTGTGATGGTGACTTGGCCTGCATGCTGCCCTTTTATGCGTACTTTCACTCTTCGTTTGGTTGCCATTAGTCACCTGGTACCAAGAGCTAAATTCCACCAAATTGTTCTTCATTCTTGGGTCCATTAGGTCTGAACTAGCATTGGGTTAAACCTAAACATCACGGCGTGGAGCCTGTATACGTGGCCAATCTGGTTTAAGTACTGTGATCCTCGGGTCAGTTTGAACAAGGGAATGAGAAGACTAATGTTGCGGGATAAATTGATTTCGTGCGTCTCGTCTGCCACAATAAGTGTGGAACGGAATGAAACGGAACTTAAATGTGGCCCTGCGCCTAACTTACACTGCACCATAACTGACCGTTGGGGCATACACAAGGGTTATGCCGTTGTCGCCGATCAAACTCCAAAGTCACTTTTGTCAATTAAAATTTAAATCTACCAAGTTGTGTGCACTTGCGAGGATAAGGTTGAACTGACCAAAGTCTAGAAACTCAGGCAAAAGGGAACTTCCCTGAATTGATTTGTACCCCTTCGGCTGATCTTGATTCGACTTGAAATGAGTCGAAAATCCAGTCATCGATTACCAGGCATCTGATCGAGACGGTACACAGAGCTTGACTTTACTCCCCTTTCCGCGTCATAACACGAAGCAGTCGTCCACATAGACTGTCCTCCAGGCAATATTGATTAATCAACTCAGATCTGTACCGTGCGCTCGGAACGAGCTGAAAGGCACTCCTAGACTACCCTGGTTTCATTTCATCGGGCACTTTACAGTTTAGTTCCGTATAAACGATGCAACTAGCCCTGTATTTTATCCCATTTTATTCCATTTTACACATAGTATGGCAGACGAGAATGTACCAAATAAATTCGTCCCACAACATTGTTGTCCCACTACTTCATTAAATGTATTTTAGTTGTTTCTAAACACTCATCCTATTTGGGTAAATATCTTCCACAAAATGATTGATGGAAGATGAGATAGAGCATTCATGTGTACATCATGTGGAGCTAAAAACTCACCTATAAACTGAGACGGTATAAACTAAGGAAATCACTTAGATCTCTTCTTTATTGTATTCCTCGATTGAATATGTTGCGCAGAGCTCACCTCATATATTCAGTAGGCCGGGGTATCTTCCTTGATAAGGTTGGCCGATACCCTTCGACAGTTCAAGAACCTTTTTTTTCAACTATTTCGCTCATCAAATAAGCGTGTTCCTCGAGCTTTCCCCCTTACTTCCCACGGGAATAAAAAAGTAGACATATTTGGAGGTGAATACGAACTAAGATGGTACCAACATTAGACTCAGATACAACCATTTGTTTGTGGTGTTCTCCAACCGCATATGTTACGCCAAGCCCGCCTCGTGTCTCGCCTTGGGTTTGCGCAGCAGGTACGGCTGAAGAATAGCAAAGACGAGAGATTCATCTGTCAATTGAGAATTCGTCCCGTCAGTGAGGCCAACTTATTCCCAAAAGCTGTATCATCCTTATTTGAAATCATTAGCGATGCGCATCTCATGAGACACAGGGAGTTTCGAACCCGCGACCTTCAGGGCAGTGGTTGAACACCTAACAGTTCAACCACATGTGTGATTAGCCCTCACCTAGACGGGATATAATGCTGTCCTTCATTCACATAAACCACATCATATAGTCACATGCAGACTGGCTCCTCGAACAACGGCTTCATCTGTGTCTCAGTTTAACCCTATCTTGATTCAGTGATGTTGTCCGCATTTGGTTAATTTGGTGCCCAAAGGACAAAACAGCAGTGAGCTGTCGAAAAGTATCCAGCAACATTACAAAACACGGAGAAGTAGAACTGTCTCACCTAACCGAAGAGCTGACGCTAACTCTGGAGTTCAATTACGGCATGAATCTCCAAACATTTCAGTTGCATCCGTCAGAGTGTGCAGCACCCAAAAGTTACCGGTGACCCCTTCACTATTTTAAATTGGGCTCCATAGACAACGCCTGAAGTTTCTCCTCTCCGACCTTAGATGTAAACCTCCGGTTAATGAGCCCTAATTAAGCAGGAGGACAGCTGAAGTGTATGAGTTAGGGGCGCTTGTGATGCTGATTGAATCCTGTTCGTTCTACGTGTAATTTCGACGAAGTAACCCACAAGATTGTCGGTCTGAGCGCTTTCGTTTTACTGAGCACTTGCAGTCGTGAATAGAGTAACCCACGGTTGACTCATTGAAATAATAAACTTTCTGTGATTCATAGGTTGACGTGAAGCTCGCATATCACTGCAATGTCTAGAATGGAAGGATGAAGCTGCTCAATATATTGTTGTCACCCATATTCCAGGCAAACACGCCATGCTGCTTCCGGACTTCCCCCGGTCTAATGTGGGTTATGTGTTCTAACTGTCAACTTGCTTCAAAGTCCCTAATCGAAAGTTAAGCCTATCGTGGGTAGCACGGCTGGGTAGAAAAGCATGCTGGTTGAAAAGTAGGTAGAATGCGTGGAGAACAAAGAGCGAAAGAGTGCTCCCTGAACTGACCTGGATGCATACTGATGTGCGTGTGCGTGTATTACTTGACTGGGCTCAGTAAATGATAGTTTGAGGTGTGTGGCTTAGTAGATATTGAGGATGACGGGCGTGGGCGAACAATGAATGCATTCGGATGCCCACTCACCACGCCAATCACAATAATGAAAAAAATACACCCATGATCCACTAGGAGATAAACAACCGGCTGCTCCAGGCACCAGTGTAAGGCTAACAGGAATGTGTCCGCAACTAGCATAAGGGAGATGATCGGATGAGCAAAGACCTACAGTATCTCAAACGGCTTAAATAAACGTTGGTTGAGCAGTTTGAAGTTTAAACTATAGCGTGCATGCAGGTACGCTATTCATTCGTGAGGACAACACGGGGCTGTGGAGCATCAAGTTCTATTCTAGGAAAGGCTTATGCTCAAAATAAGGCGAACGGATGACGAAAGAGGTGAATGTCTTGATTGCAAACCCAAAGAGATGAATTGCTGTTAACATTTATTTGCCTTTGGTTTCAGTCATGGATTTCCACCGTCACTATCGGAGTCCTATGCTCCAGGAGCATACCCAAGTGGATTCGCTGGTTATCACACAAGTTCTTTGGTCATGTTTACTCCGAGGTTGCAGAACGACTACCTGTGAATAAGCAGGCAACACCATGTTCACTAACTGATATTGGGGAGCGGGAAACTCTAACAACTTCCAACACCTTTTCTGATCTCCATAAAGCCTTATTCAATACTTTTACTGTGAATATTTCCAGTTTCCCACCTTTAACCTTGTGCACTCTGTGGTAAAGGCTCTGTTTTCCGTCGATCTCTCGTTTTTAATGTAACCGCTTACAGCCACCATGCAGATGCTTATTTGCGCAGCTCGTCTTTGTGAAGTTAAAGTATATGAGCATGGTTGTCGGGCTCAAATACTAGAGGAAATTTTCAAACATTCTAGTGGTGCATATTGGGAATGAATTTTGCATGGAGAATATGCACAGAGCTTTTTCAGCACTTTTACTGTTCCACTGGCGTCCACTAATATATTGAGCTACTATCGTTACAATGGCATTCCCAAAATGATGGATGGGGAAGTGAGACAAGGCTGTCTGGCCACAGCTCTTTCACCGGTGTATCACAGTTTCAGTGTATAGGCATAAGTTCCTTGCACTTGAAAATTAGGCACATCTGGGTAACTGCCAGGCCGGAAATCTTCAAACAACCTAATATCCTTGAATGTGAGATTCATGCTTTCTCAGTTTAAATAACTGACATGCTTAAGTCGAATATTCCAAGTCCAAGTTTGTACGTTGGCAGTCTCATCCGTTTGAGTCGAGTAAATAGGACTGCAATGTACGTTTGATGCGTTTGAAATCGGGAAAAGATGCGCATTTTCTGCGGTGAACGGGAGAGGGAACAATACCTGCAAAGCTTCATCATGAATGCATTTTTGGTGGATTGCAAGTGGATTATACAGAAACAACTAGGCACTGCTCTGATGAGAAAAGTTAATGTGTGACAAATGAAAGTTGGCACAACTACAGAAATCCAAATACCTCCAAGTGTAATTCCACGTTATCTGAGGGCTCCAATCCTGAAAAACGTGGCAACAAAGACTGGGGTGTGGAGCAGGCCACTTTAATATGAGAAACTGCGGGAAGCGATTATCCTTCAGGTAGACGAATGAAGAAGACATTCGACCGCAAAACCGGCAAACCGCATGACTCAACTATACTGCGGATAAAAAAATCACGGACATCACGATAAATCACGTACCATACTAAACAGCAAATGAATGTCGGAGATGGATGAATGTACCCAACTACTCAGAACAATACAAGTCCACGTAGATGAAGTCAAATGCGAAAATACACACATGACTAATCAGCTACCCTCATTGGTTCAACTTTTCAGCCAGCTCCTGCAGGACACCAACTGTCGCTGCACACCGCATCCAATCAACCACAAAAACCTCCCCTACCCCATGGGAGGAATGAAAAACTGGGCCTCAACCAGGATTCGGTCTCTCGGTACAACAACCAACGCAACAGGAACCAGCATTCAAATTAGACGGAAGAAAAGTCGTCCACAAGGTACCAGGTCCTTCATTAGACGTATAGGCATCTACTGCGTCCACTTTGAGACATTTTAGCGTTAATTATTCAATCACGTTCGATCAACACTAGCTGTTAGTAATCCTAAAGAAACACCAGCAGGCAGGAGGTGTACAGAACAGAAAGGCTACAACAAACAAAATCAAATACGACATGAATGTGAATCCTGATAAACCTGAATCGTGCTGCAGTATCGCAGCGATCAGGCGTCTCCAGTTTGCAAAATGAACCGAAAATAAGCGACATGTGCTAATTTGGCTACTATGATATACAAGAGACAAAAATGTCGAATAAATTAGGAAAACTGCACGTGAGTTTCATGCTTGGGAACTAGTTGCTGGCAGAGCAAGCAAAACGAATGGCCAACTGCTTTATTCACACCCGTCGTTCGGTGTTCTGCTAACCAAGCCATAAATTATCATTTTGTCTCTTGTCACACTAAACGAAAGTCTTGCAGTCCCGTCCTTGTAAACAGCGATGGAGTGCCATCTTTTGCACCCAGCACGCTAATTACGGGATTAACAGAAGTAATCCGAATCAATCAGTGCTACACAGCACACCGAAAAGCAAGTGAAAAAAAGTACACTGAATTTTCGGTCACCATTAGCTTCCCGAAGTTTGGACATCAAATCCGTTCACTTCTAGTTTCTAAATGCCTCAACCAATAACATAGTAACAATGGGTAGGGTGTCAACCAGGTAGCTGTTTAAGGCAGCGCCAGAGGTTTTGATCAGGTACCCAGTATCAAACGGATAAAACAAACCTACCTGCCAGTTTAGCCGTTAAATCAAACACTCAGCCGAAACATCAAGCAAACAAACTGTGCTGCATCCACATGACCGACCGACAGGTCACGGTACCCGCAACCATACCTTAGATTGGTTACTGCCACTGGATGTCGAGGAAGAGTGATTTCACCCCAACTGGGCACATACGCAATGTAGGCAGCTTTCATCTAGACGGTAGCCGAAGGCTTTGATTTTGTATGCTTAACCTCAACCGTGAAAAACGTAGAGACCATACCCGGAACGTAGTGCCGGTCCCATGCTGCTCCAAGCATGCCATTTTCCCAGTAGAATCCCAACCGGTCAAGCTCCGATTGGTTCAGACATCATGCAAAGCGAGCACCAAAGCCACAATCACCCATCCCGGGAACATAGCACATTTGGCAAACAAGTCCAACAGCGAATGAGGTCAAGGTAACCTTATCAGTTGGTCCGATCTTTCTCCATGTAGTCCACAACAGTTTGCCCAGTATGCACACAAAGAAAATCAATCTGGTCCAATGGGTAACCAGGGTGTGCCTCAGTGCCTGCAGCCGATGAGGTAGATGACAGTTGGTGATGGTGATTCGAAGTCCGACAGAGTTGATTTGCTGTGTTACAGTCGGTTGAATGATCTCTTTTTTCCTCAGTTAGCTGTGACCTGATTTTTAAATGATGGTTTGCATGTTACCGCAGGTCACCTGGGACATGGGACAATTATGTGAAGCTTACATATCCAGTAATAAGATGGTTTCACAAAAGACAAGGGTGAAAGATGGCCAAGAGTTTTTTAACGGGTTTATAGGATTCCGCACCCTGGAATGAAAGTAGGTACATTTGTATTAACACATGCCAAGCTAGAGAAATCAACAAGGAAAGTGGACATTAACGACTTCCAGAGTCTTCTGGGGCTGTCTTCCTGGGCACAGCCCGATTAATACCAAGTCATATACATGTGAGCGTATCCTTGACTACGGACATAGAGTCGAGCTAGTAGAACCATTGCAACCCATGATGTACGGCGTGCAAAAATCGCTATAAGTACGCTTGATTTTTGTGACTTGTCATTTTGTGAGACGGAAGAATTACTTATGCCCATAGAACACAGTACAGAAGCTTATACTTGTCTGATTTGGGAGTGTCATATGCAAATACTTGTAACGACGGAGAGATCATACATTAATCTGAGATCACTCATCTCAGTTTGGTTAATTCAAATTTGCTGTGTCTTAGGCTAGCTGACGTTTTGTATTGAGACACAAAATTCTCAGGGGGTTGTCTATACCTATTCTTTCTTCAAAACCGCTTTCCCGTTTTAAACACACTTCCTGACTTCAAACAACGTTGATTTTCGCTAGGGTGTCCATCCGTCTTCCAACAATGAGACTGTGGAAATCTTACATAGCAGAACCCAGGCTATTGCTCCTGGTACCTAGAGGCTTCTGTCAGGGAGGAATGTCATCTCCTCAAGGCGGCTATACCATTCAAGTTAGGCAACCGACTCAGAAGGTGACCGGACAACTGTCGAATTGCCTCAAAACAAGCGTCCATGCTGACAAAGGGCATTATAATTCTAATCAGTACACAGAGATTGAAGGACTTTGGTGCATTTTCTGGACACTATCAGGGGCTCTTAGATGAACTTATTTATTATTAATTATTTTCATTATTGCCAGTAGGCAAAACCGCCCACGCGACAGCCCTCCAGAGATTCTGTACCACATTTTAATGGTGTTGGATTGCTGAAAGAACGCATTTTTACCACTCTAATATCCTATTCTTGGAATGTGTTCCCCTTCCATTGTTTCATTTCCATAGCCTAACACTTTAAGGAGCAATTTGATATCTATTTTGAACATTTGCACCTGCTAAGGGGTGAATGAATTGGCACACTGCTTTGAATGTCCCGAGGTAATTCAGCATTCATATGATCAACACAATGTTCACTTTATCTGCATCTAAGTAGGAGGTCATGTTGTAAACCATCGAATCTAACTAACCAAATAATATGCCAAATTTACTCTTGAGTATTATCCAAATATTGCAAGTTCTACCAAGTTAGGAATGAACTGGTCCATAGATTTAGCAAGAAGACCTGGGAAGGTTTTGTCAACCTTCTTTAGAATTTTTTATATTAACCTTGATTTTGAGATGAGAACGAAAAGACACCTCCTGGGACGGGCGCTAACCGCCCACCTCCCGCTCACTGGACAGGAGGTCTACCAAGGACATTCATTTCCGTTACGCTTATATGCGTGAACTTCACAGTTGATTCGTCATAGCCCTGCCCAACTGATTAACAGCTGATAACCTCCAGATATAGAAACGGTTTTGGTGTAAATTGTTGGAAAGCTGAACGTAGTTCGAAGGTCACAAGGTATAAAATCCAGTTTCAAGTAATGTGAACGAAAATACACTTCTGGAGACCGACATGAGCGGGTGGTGAATCCCCAAACGTGCCCTTTTGTTCACCCTACGCATACTTGAACTTCTTCAAAATCCCAACATTATCCTGGGTCTCCAAATTTCCAGGTTTAGCATGATAGGTTTAACATTAACAGAAATTCACGAAATTTAGGTGTGTAATTCCTCCTTACATCTGAAGCTTGAATTTATTTGGTTCCTTAGGCAAGTCAAACAAATAAGCAACTCATCATCCATTCAGGAAAAAAGTTTCTTCTGCCCTGCACGCAATGCTTTGAATTCCCCTCGAATTTCACGTAATCGTTCAAACAATCCTCACTTTGAGCTCACATGCAGGATCAACTTGCTAGAATCGGAGGCTCCATGGACGTCCCTCTTGTCAGTAGCATATTGATATCTATATGATACTGACTGTGAGGGACTCCATAGAGTTGCCAGTTCCAGACATGTAAGTTCAAAATTTACTATTCAACCCAGTTACTGTTCAAGCCAGGGACTGTTTGTTTCAGCTTCCATGGACTACGCCTAGTTGACAAAACCGATAGTGGGCTGTCCGCGGATTTTGAGAAATCGTCCCGTGCTACTTACTTCTTCCCCTGACTGCAATATTTTTTCCTGTACTGAACAATCAAACCATGGCTTTGTTCCATACCTATAAATAGTCATTTGGGAAGACGTGAGTTCCGAGCTGCTGCATTCATACTACTCACACGTTTTGATGTTTGATCCGCTTCTTTTCCCACGGTAAATGGGAAAGTTTCCAAGTTAGTGTCTTTGAATGGGTCACAATTTGCCTTTGGAACGCTTTTTTATTGAAAGACCGAAACCAGAATTTGTTAAAAGTCAGCATTGTGCAAGTTGGCCACAATAGCAAAAAATTTCCGAAGAGTTTCAGTTGAGTCTCTCGTGAAAACCAAATTGATTTGCAAATGAGTGTATTTCTCGAAAACGGGTGACATCTTTACTAACTGTTAAGTTTCTGAGGCCGGCGACAACATACTCCACAGTAACAGTGAAGAACGGAGATTTGACGCAACGCAACCGGGTAGGAATCTTGCATTGATTCGGACACGCCTGGGTAAGGTCTCGGATTAAGAAACACCTTTCGGGTCATCTTCGAGCCTTACAGGGAAGAGGGTGGAGTGGATAAAGGACGTAGGTTGAAACTTTTCAAAAAATCCTTCGTGTTCGGAACTGTATATGAGGTTGGGAGCGGCGTCAAGCGGGAATATTGATAGGATAATCTAGTAGAGTAAATGCAAGATGATTAGACGACAAGAACAAGTGAACCCGCAACCACTTACGCAGAGGTTTGTGTTTGACAGTCTGTGGCCCACTTTGTGACTCGAATTGTGTGATGAAGTGGAAAAGAAGACACACTAGTCTGTGCGGTTGCATTTTACTACCCGTATTTCGAGGGGTAAAGTGAACTAAATGTATTCGGCATAATGAGTGTACAACGGCTATCGAAGAACAAACTATGGTAATCGATACATGACGATGTCAGCAAGAAAGGTCGTTACAGACGCGTCCATCTAACTTACAGAGGGGATGGGTCTTTCTTCGTTAACTAACTGTTCATTGTCAGTCTTTTATGGGGATTCCGGGTCACTGTGGGGATAGTCAGCGTAGTAAGCTACCTTCTACAGGTAGTTTTGTGGCAAGCGTAAAAATGCGTGAAGGATCCGCCTGAATGCTACTTAGCCGCAAAACGCATACTTGGGTTATTGGTCAAACGGGGACATTAGTCGCTAGAGAACTGAAAGAACTCAAAGGAACTGGTACTTCTATCGACTCCGCTATTTTTGTTGCCTAGAATCCCTCATGGTACACTGCAAGCAAATGACAAACTACTTAAAACGTTGTGGTGAAGTGTACTATCCACTTGATCCTATAATAACTGGCTGTAATGACCTCTCCTTGCCAAACTCAAAACGATTCAGAAGAAGAGGAAATCAAGCTTACGGAGTTAGACGGTGGTGGACGTCAAATGCTTATCAACCCATATAAAAACTGGAGACTGGATGTTTAAATCGCCTGTATATTGGCACTTTTTTGGAGAAAAAATGTTAGGAAATATGGCATGTCCCTAAGCGACTGTGGTAGCGGGACCGGGGCAGGCATAGATACCAACAAACTCAACTGAGAGTTCTCTTGCTCGTCTTCTTTCATGTTTCTTCTACACAGCTTCATTTGCCCACTCGATTGACGGTCATACAAAGTGACGATGTCCACAGATAGCTAGCAAAGCTCGAACCCAAGAGAGGTTGTGGTCCTCATAGGCTCTCAATGGTTATTTTGAACGGCATTACTGTCTCTCCTTTCCATATATGCCGATCCGTTTAACTTACGGTAGTCCAAAGCTCAGATGCTTAAATGCTGGAGGTCACATAGCCCCCTTCTTTACAAATGTTCACTCAAATGTCACCCTACTATTGAAGTCATTTGGAAGAGCACTGCTGAAATGAATGGCGGCAACACTGAGTTGGGACTGAATCTTCTGGGATGTTTACAGACGGTTGTGCTTTACTCTTAAAGTTGTGGTATTTGATGAACAGTCCTAGACATTAGAGATGGACAGAAGCCCTAGTTTGATAAACCTGCTGCTTCTGGGCCATACAGAGTTTTCGGAGGCCTTGATCACGGTTATTTTTGGAACCTCTTTCTAACACTGATCTCAGTCACCATATTCCCACTATCTTGCATGATGGCCTCGAGCAATTCATCTGCTACACTGGAAATAATACTCATTCTTTCCTACCAGATTCAGTGTGGTGAAAGGAGCTGTTCTTCCCCCTTTTTTGTTTTCCATGTATATCGAGCATCTAACATCCCTGTCACTAATTGGTCGCAAAAATATCAATGACGTCGTTATCGGTCACTGACATTTTGGTTCTCATGCCTTTTCGCAACTCCATGATTTCGTCACTGTCAGGAACTGATCTGTTTCACGTTCTTCTAACTTGAACGCATAGAGGCGCATAACTATAAGCTGGTTTGCAGAGTAATATTACTGAGAAACAAAGAGTCTCGAAGTCTTATTCTGTTTAGTTTTATCCCGTAACATTTATTGGTATAAGCGTGTGGGTTCAGTATTCAGTAGAGTGGGACTTTGTCTGTCCATTCGGTGCCGTCTTATCTTTAATTCTGTACTAGCATTAGCCCCTCCACAAGAGTTCCATTGTTCTTCAGTTTTTCTTTCTGGCCTATAGAAAACTTGTGTGTTTATAAGCCACACCCTTAGATTATTACGCAAAAAATGCAACACTCTAACTAGCATCAACTGAATTCGTTGTTTGCAAGCATTTTATTTGCTTGTACCAGTTTTACTCAAGATATCCTACTGAACGCTAATCACTCCCGGCGCTCATCGATCCCACTCTGTTTCAGCATTTAGCGAATTTTAAAAAAAAATTCTTGCTTGAAGGTCTACTTGCCTTTCTGTCACATTTGGCTTGCATGCTTGAGTCGTGTCCAAACTCTGAACAAGTCTTTTTGAGTAGATCAGCTGTCCTTTAATTTCTGGTGGTTATATTCATTTCACTGCTTCTACGTCGTCTCCGTGGTATTGTGACGTTGAAAACTCACTGCCAAATAGTGCATAAAGTTCGACCTAGCTTGAATTCAGTCGACTTGACTTCATTACAAATAGGTTAAGAAAAATACCTGTGGAGCACACACTGCATTCGTCTTGTCCAGGAATCCGCAAACTGAGATTCCGGCGTTTCGAAACTTGCTGAGTTGTATAACTTTACACTCTCAAATGCCCTCAAGCAAACTGCACAGTGTGTTTGTTCCACTGTGCTTTGGATGATCACACGCATGGCCAGGGGTTGGTGGCCCCTCTTATCCATCGGTTCTCAGCAGCCTCGTCCAGACGCAGATTTGTTTCTCACCAAGTCAGTGGTTTCTGAATGAGAGGAGTTGTTTTTCCCTTCCACCACTTCAAAATGCGTCATTATTTTCTGCATAACTCCGTGATGCCTCTGAAAAATGCGTTTTTATTCTGCTGCTGGGTATATTGCTTCCGTTGCTGCTACGACTGTTGTATCAATCGCTGTACCAGTCATCCTAGTCGCCATGTTGTCAACTGAAATTTACTACGGAGAAAGCGGGAAGACCAGTTTATTTTTGTTGCCGCTTTTTACTGCACACAGGTTGAAGTTACAACACCAAAAATTTTCGTCCACCCAGTGAGTAGACGTCAGTTAAGAACGAATTAAGATGACCAACACAACACATGGATCAGTGCTTCAAAACCAACAAGAATGGTCGACGCACAAGCGCGCGACTGATTTAAAGCGTTCCTATGGGGACTCGTGTCGTGTTAAACATTATGAGAGATTTCTTCCTCCCGGAAGTTTGAAATTCTTCAGTAGACAAAAACCATGTCTCTTGTTGATAAAAACGTCGTCAGAAATAGCCACCATCTTGAGAAGCAAACTGATAAGCTTGCCTCAGTCATGTTGATGGATTCGCGCGCCTTGTACCGACCAGTTTCTATAATCGAAAACTTGCATGGTGATCCCGCTGAGGGGATCAGGAGTGACCGAACCTGGATTCTTCTGATGTGTGTTTTATTCTCACATTGGACAGTCAGAAGACAGAGAACAGAGTAGCCCTCTAGGAAATAAATTCCTAGAGTGCTTGGTATCATGACTGCCTGGTGAATCCTTTTCATGATCGGTTTCTACAACCGAGATCTTTCTCAGTTTGTACACGATTAACTCAAAATCAAAGATGTTTTTCATAACCCTCTGAAGGTGCTTTAAGAGCTAAATTTCCATCAGGAAGTTTGTGAAAAAATCACATTCTGACACAACTTTGCTCCAGGATTTTTAGGTAGCCTCATTATCCACCGCAAGTGATTCGGCCGAATATTTGGCCTCTTCAACTGTGGCGCGTTAGTCGGGAATATGTTCTGTACTTCAATACTGAAACAGTTCGAAACTGGATTGTTCTGATTCCGCCAAGTGGAAGCGCTACACTACCTCTTAATGGGTGAAGTGATTTCAGAAAACAGTATCTTGTGCTGAAAAGTCAAGTTAGTGCCTGAGGTAACCACATAAGTGCGCTTCAAGTTAAATGTGCTGGCCTGCCATTTTCAGCGCTTATCGAAATTGTCGTTTTATTCCTAATTTCATGTGTGATTTGCTAATACCGTGAAGTTCATTTGGAAAATTTAAGGGCACCCTTTCTCACTGGATGAATGCATGTCAATACATGCCAAATACCAAATCTGTTTATGTGTAGGTTTACGTGACACCATAAAAAGGCCTGGATAAGTGTGGAATAACTTACTCTGCTCCGTCCAAAGGCAATCATACATCACCAAACAAAAAGTTTTCCACACCATCTATGACAGTTTTCTATGTTCACCGGTGTGAATCGGTTAGAGTTGAGGTTCTGTGGTGGAACTAAGCGAAAATCAAGCATGTCGTACAAATTACTCCAACGGGAACCGGCCTATTCTGAGGGAGAAGGTGACTAACGAATTCTCCTAAATATGACCATTCTTAAGCGATCACTGTAGGGCTGGAAAAGTTGACGTACTCTTGCTTGAACTGAATAATTTCCGTTACTTTGTGGAGGAGACCTCCATGGAGCAGCTAAATTGCGTGTTAATGTGTCGAAGCTGTGGTGGTCAGATGATATAAGCTTAGACTGGTTTATGGAGGAAATCTGCTCGTTGCGCAAAGCTCCGGTAGAGTTTTTTATGATCTGTTGATAGCTAGACATTGAGTTTGCACCCACTGAGAGCTGAAATTGCGCAGTTCAGGACAGTGCAATGTTAGAAATTGCCTGAGTTGTTCTTTTGGGAGTGACCTATAGTGGGGTGCCTTCCACCTCCGCTTGAATATTTTGTGATAGAAAGCGCTGGGCAGTTTGCAGGCGGCCTTTCAGTCGAAGAAATCCACTGCAGTATTTTTCGCGGAAGTTGACAGTCAGACTTTGTTGCGTAATTTTGAGTGTTTGTCGCCATCAAAATAACTCCTTAAGCAGTCACGGCGTATCAGTATGGGATAATTATCTTGTGTATGATTATCATTTGAACTCTATTCCAGCTTAGAAAGCGTAAAAGCAAAGTGTAAAGTGGTAGTCTACACAGTCTTTAGAAGACACTCTACCACAATGCGCCGTCCTATGTTGTTATTTGTGGTACAAATTTGGGAATTGGGAACCAAGCTTAGGTGATCATGGAGAGGCCCAACCCGAGTCTTCTCATTTGAAAGCATGACTGTTAATTACCAGACTACCCATTTGTTCAATCAAGCAACTTTACTCAAATCGGCTGTGATTTATTACTTCTCCGTTTATGGAAAGCTGGAAAGCTGCAGTGGGAAAATCTGAACTGTGAACCAAAGGAATAACTGCTTCTGATGGAAATGCAAATTTCATTCAGCGCTATTCAAGGTGACTGATCGTTGAGGTAACTGTATTTATAACACGACCTCCTATTGAACCCCAAAATATATACCAGCTGACGAACATACTGTCTTCAATAAATTGCCCTCAGATCATTCATATGTCATGGAAAAACATGTGACAACGCAGTTGGACAAGGCCAACTGTATGGCTGGCGGGAGCAGAACGGAATTGTAACTCGTATACGTGGGCGACTGGTTGTGTACAAGTACTTGAATGGATTCTACCATGTGAGTTGAAGTGTGCACTGTGCGTCTTGACCACAGACTCATGAGAAGGTGCTTTTGTACTTGGATTGGTTTGGTCGGGTTTCATAAATGAGCCAGAAGTTTTAGCCGCGGTGAACGTAGTATTATGTGGCAGGTACGTGCTGGCCGATTGTTCTACTCATCAAAGTCACTTTAGAGCTCCTCAATCTGGACGAAATGTGTTTCTTTATCGATTGACTGAGCTGTCACGTCGTACGTCGAAAAAACTGTGCTGCAAATTGGCGTATTCACAAGGCTGGTTTGGATGTGGGTAGCTAAACGCGAAGGCTGTTTGTGGTTCTATCAACTTTTTGTTAATCCGCAAATGCGAACCGTTTCTTCAGATAGCATTCGCATCCTCTGGTTTATCTTGAGAAGAAATCCCACTAAGCCTCTGTTGACTGATACCCTATTTTTCGATGAATGCTGTTCGAAAAATGGCAACACGGATGGTGAATCGAGAAACACCGAAAAACACCGAAATATTGATATCTACAACGCCCCACTAAGTAACTGCAGTGACTTCTGTGTGCGTCTACGGGTGCGGGGATGAGCATATCATTGATCACCGCCCCATTGTCGGACATCCTCATCCATCGACACAGCGCTCAGACAGTGCGCGTGTCTGTGTGTCTATGAACCGTTGG
The DNA here is from genome assembly GCA_004794785.1 of Opisthorchis felineus. Lineage (NCBI taxonomy): Eukaryota > Metazoa > Platyhelminthes > Trematoda > Opisthorchiida > Opisthorchiidae > Opisthorchis > Opisthorchis felineus. The sequence goes on along the minus strand of SJOL01008269.1, from coordinate 191,748 downwards.
ATCGGAGTTGACGGGCTTTCGCTCGTTCATTCTTCCACAGTTTGGGATTGTTACTAAGGCGTCTGTATTTTCAGAAATCACCTTGACGACCGGTATGAAGTATGGGTTTGTGCTCGTTTCAGGATGTCAGAAGGCCAAAAACTAGCGATTCGACTAAGCAATATCGGGAGTATGTAAGTTGATTCAGTTTTCGTGGGTGTACAAGCGAATACACACCGACACAATCGCATAAAAGGCGTTAAACTTAGTTTTCTAGACAAACGAACGAACGAGCAATGAAGTATGCAGGTGAGGACCGAGCATACACGTGAAGCTACCCCATTTTTTCATCCATTGTCGCTGATCAAGTGTGTGAAATGCACTGGGAGCCCAATGAAGTATTCACAGTGGCAATTAAGAGAGGTTCACCAATGGACTGGACGTCCATCTATGCTGCGTCAATATATATTATCCCTATTTCCACTAGAAAATTGAAAGAAGGTTCTCTGGGTTCAGTGCATGCGTATTTCACTGCTCGCACTACCTAAACTAATTCGTATTTTGTCGTGCTGATGGCTTAAAATTTCCCAAATTTCGCCAAAACAACATTGACCAATAGTCCTTGCGCCGAAATATTAAAAAGTCGGATGAATTCATCTGAGCTTAGTGGGCTGACATCTGTTTCTGGATTCAAGCCACGCATCAAAATACGCCGGTGCCAGATGCAGCTAGCTCTGTGCCACGTGTGCAACTAGCTGGACGTCCCTTAATCGAAGTAAACCCAAGGGAATGAAACCGGAAGCTTATCGGGGTAGTTACTTTCATGACCATCTACATACTTAATTTGTGTCCCATTGTTATCAAAATATGCAAGTTGTAGACCATGGTACTTGCGGGGACTAGTCCTTTGGCCCGCACTACTCATAAGATGCGCTCGAGTCACATGTATGCGGTAATCTAGTTTTAGCCCATCATTAGTTTCTTCCCTATAGTGGTGGTAACGGAAATTCGATTCGAACAGTGCTGCAGGTTGCGAAATGTTCCGCATTAAAAAAGATCACTGCCTCAGCATTTATCCGAAAATCTCAGTACCCGCGGCTACCCATCACGCGCAAATACTGGGAAGATGGCCATAGTTAGATGATGGTAGAAATTCACCTGAAAGAGAACAGACTGGTATCTTGAGGATGGGTGCTAGCCAGTTCTGTGGTAGTACACACACGTGAGACATGAGCCGGAAAATTCTAGAATAACTCATCTGGCTCTCATAAGGGGCATGGTGAACCGCATCAACAGCCCATAATAGAAACAGCCAAGTAGTGAAGTTAATTGACCTTCCCTGCAAACAGCGAGTGTATGCTTATTCACAAAAATGGTCTAAGTCATCCGACGTAGCTCAGTCCCCTGAGCCGTCCAAGGGGTGAAAGATCTGACGAAGGGGTGTGTTCCTTGTTTGGACAGAATCTAGCTAGTCCGCGTCGTCCACGCTAGAGACAAAGTTGTCTGATGCAGATATCTCACTGAAACGAAGGAAGTAAAAACACGATTGTAGAGACACACCACAAACACATACCAAGAGCTTGGAGTAGCGAACCACATAAAGCTCTTTACATTTTGTATGATGCTAGTTCACCGAACGACGCCCAAGAACCCCAATCACCCGCACCCGTCTAGGTGTTGTGTGACATGACACCGTGTATTGGGCCAATGATTCCACCAAATTCCGTCCTCTTACTACGCAGTCACTTGTTCAGCCTAACACAGCGGTTCTCAAACTTTTGCTCTAACCTACTAACTAGCGATACATCTTAAAGTACGATGGATTCCGTTAGATCCGCCTACTCAAATCGTCAGGAAACACCCAACGGCAAAATTAGGTATGGAACGTTTCCTACTACATCACTTAAGCAACAAGTAGGTCACAAATGTCTGTGTCACCGACTCTAATTGCACGACACAAACCATCCCGATGAATCTGTTACCTGGAGTAGCTAGTTTCTTATTAAGGCTTGGCTGGTGCTTTTTAATTGGTGACGCTAGGTGTTTGACTTTCGCTGTACTCCAGTAGAATGAAGTGATAACGCGCTGCTTTGTACGAGTGCAGTGAGGGCTGCTCCATACAGATCACTTTGGGTCAGTTTGCATGATGAGCCGTGCTAAATCCACTCAACGGAACTGCGCATGACAGTTATCAGTGGGCATTAAATGTGAGGTTCGTGGATGAACGTTCTTAAGCACCAAACTCATGTGACCTTCAACTTTAGGTGGAATTATTGGATTTGTGTGAACATCTATCAGACTTAAGAATTCAGTCACTTGATGTCCTTTGGAGGAAAAACTCAAAAGACAAGCACAGTTCTGCGTATAACACACTCTCCTCGCGTGAACTGACAAGTGTTACCAAGCCCGTGAGAACCGATCATATGGTATGAAAAATAGCTTAACCTGAACAATGAAAGCAATGGTAATTTCTAAATATTTTAGAGATATCGGTTTGTTGTTTCATCCTTTATCACCGCTTTGTAGCCTTTTATTTATATTGTAGCTGTGATATGCTTCGACAAATGATGCTGTGAGCTTTTGTATGAGCTAGACTGCCGACGAAGCTGAGCCGGGTTCAACCGGAAAGTTCCCACAGATTACCTCAACCATTCGACGCAAATTTGACTAGTATATCTAATTCGGGGTCATTAAAGATTTCCACTTTGGGAGACCTGGGGAAAACTCCATGCCTTCAACAACTGTCCCCCCGCAAATTGAGCTGGCCTGCTCACGAAAGAAGCACGAAGATCGCTACGCAGGATTCGGTAAACATAATAATTCTAAGGTTGGATGGGGTGGACATTAGGTTCGAGGGCTCAAAATTGACCACCTCAGCCCATTTCGTATAGTTGCTGGGTCGGTTAAGTAGCGTGGCCTTCACACTCGACATTGCAGTTAAATTCCGCTTTACATTGCATTCGTTTACTGTGTTGCCGGGATATGCCATTGGGGATTGCCCTGTCTGATGGAGTTAATTTCATCCTATCCACCATTGGTCTCCCTGCAGCCAGATAACGACTTCCCTGAGCTACGTCCTTGAAATTTCTTAAATTTGTACACATACACATGAAGTTCATTGAGGTGTGAAAAATTATGAAGTACCTAATGCTACCAGTATTATAGACATATATCTGGCATTCCTGTTACAGGTATAAACCACAAAGTTATTAGAAATTGGGAACTGGATGACTCTTTTAGAAACAAAGATTGTTCGGTGTATCAACGACTCCAGTTGCAACGGTGAATGCGTATGAAAATAAAATGCGTCAATTTTCCCGCTATGCAACTGTTCGGTAGTTATCTGGTCAGCCCTATTAACCTGCATCCCTGAATAGGCTTCGTTTTATAGTGTAAACTTGGTGTAAAAAACAATTTTAGTTCAATCACACCCGTCAGTCGTTGGCTAATGGAACGTTCACCAGGTAAAGCAAAGTCTCCGGCACTACTGGGCACTAGGATAGAAGTAGCAGATGTCATCAACTGGTGAGAATTGGGCGTTATCAGTTGACTTCGTGAACAAGTGCTTCTCTGTTTTATTCAGCTTAGGATGGCCGCCTAGCACATGCTCCTCACCTATGACCGACATTTGAGTACTATCCAGCCGCATTGAGATAACGCAGGTTAACCGATGTGATTGCACTGTCCTATCTTGGTATTTTATCCCACTCGCTACCCTACTCTCATGCGAGTGTCGTGTGTGTAGCAAACCCCGAAATGAAAAATCTGAACTTTATCTCCGTGATCTGATTAACATTATGATAACCAGTCGGTCAACATGTAGCAGCGCTATGATTGGCTTTCTTGCTCTTGAAGCTATACCTCCTTCACTTGAAGTTGAACTATCATAGTACCACAAAATCATCGAGGCTTTTGTCATAGAAATTTAAATGCTGTTACGCTACCGAAAGATTTGAAGACGGAGAGGCCAACTGTAGCGGTAAAATGCCTGCCTTTGTCAAGTCAGCCTGATTAACAAAGGAGACCATCAGAAGTTGGATGGATTTGGCATGCGGCAGCACTCTCTTGTCGTCTTGCAATCCAGGAAGGTGAATCACGTGGGGGGTGGTATGAGGTTTCCAAGCCGTCGAAAATTCAAGGGCTTGTTCCTTAGCAGACCTTTTGATCCACATCTCGCACCTTAAACTTGGTTGAGGTCGTCTGCATTTATCTAATCCCGTTACAAATCCACCGTTTTGGTTCAACGATTCTGAAATTAGTATATTTCTTTAGTTCAGTGATGCGCACAAACGTCAGAGAATTGCTGGGCCACGCGGACTACGAACACTGTTCACCAAGCATCGATCCTTGTGCCTTGGGGATTATCATGAACATGCAGATGTTAACCTAAACAAGTTGAAAGGAGTCTCACTTCCTTTGAATCCTACAACCGATCAGTCGAACGGATTTAATAATCATCAATAGCGATGATACAATTCAAGAATTAGACACTGGTGAATTAATCGTATTGGTGAACCTGATCTATACCATGTTAGACTACTTTGTAAATAAATAGATGCGTTCAGTCTTACTTTTCAGCCATAAAGGACCACCTTTATCAAGTGACTATGCTGAAAGTTGAGGATAAACGAAGAAACCGGAGAGGCTGGGTTTATGGTAGTGCGTCTACTTCAGGGATATACCAACTCAGTTTTGGTTATGGTATGCGAGTTGTGGAATAAACGGCATCTGCTAAATTGAGACAGGAAACATTCCCACTGCATTCTGAATCAGTGGCCCGAAAACTCCCTTGACAGAAACGTTGGATTAAGGGCATTTATTCCAATTCACAGTGTTCTTTATCAGGCATTCTCACAGAAATAACCCAAACACAGCTTTATCGAAGTTCTCCGTCGCCAGAAATTGCGAAAACTATCTGCGATTAGTTCTCAATAAAAGCTCATATCTTCAAAATCAGTGCACCCATCAGCTACCCAGACAACTCATGATAGAGCTGATGCGAAGGACGTAAGCTGCTGACTAAGCTTGTTGCTGCCGGCGGTGGCTGAGCTTACGCATCCGACTGAAAGTCGAAACCGATTCATCGTGCAGTTCCAGGGGTCCTGCATGTCTGCTTGTCTGCATGTCCTGCTTCTCTGAAGAGAAAAAAACTAGATGCACTGATTTCAGAAGGGTTTGGTAAACAATCGGTATTTTTCTTATTAGGGAAACGTTTCGCTTTTTGATATTACTTACCTCCGGTGAACAGGTTATTATAGTGATTCATCTAATGAACTAAAGCATGATTAAGGAAAGGGTTCAAGTCGGGGTTAGTCGGTTCGTCTCTGTTCCGCACGCTGAATAAATATGTTCCTCGGGAAAGTACCGTTAGGTTGGAACTCAGCAGCACCTCAGTAAGCGGTGCAAGTGAAGAGTATGACAATTACGGACATCCTATCACCAATAGGATTAAAACTTTTCGTTCTAAGTGTAACAGTTTCATCTCAGTAAGCGGTGCAAGTGAAGAGTATGACAATTACGGACATCCTATCACCAATAGGATTAAAACTTTTCGTTCTAAGTGTAACAGTTTCATTGATTGGTGCCTAACAGTCAGACTGATGACAAATGAATAAGCTCATATTGAAACGCGAAGCTGTACTGTTCTGGAGTGTTCAGCCAAAATTGTTTCTTTTATTACTAACCTAGTGGACTGCAGGGAGAGGAAGGACACACGATCAGGGACCAGTTTATGAGGATGACCGAAGGAAACGCACTGCGCACAAAATAACATCTAGATAGTTATAGGACCTATGGAAAGAGAAGCCGCACGTATAAAGCAGACAAACTAACAACCAGGGACTCGGGTAATTGGAAGTCGTATGGGATTTATACGGAAGATTATTGCAGGGTCATGTAGTTTTGGAGGAGAAACTAATGAATAGTTCTGTGTGATACCTAATAGAGGGGACCAAAATGAAGTATTGATTTATGCAGTTAGGTGATAATACGCAAAAACCCATATCCATAAACGACAAAGAACTTCTAATGTTGTAGATCCTTTATGGCTTAGACACATGCAGTCTTCACTAGTGAGTTAGGAGGCGTAGTAGACTGACCGGAAGCAAAAGTTTAATCGCATTAGGTTCAGTGAGTGGAGAAGTTACCAACTGTCGCATTCCAAAACACATTGAAGGTGGTGAACAAGTATCGTCACAATTGACTACAGTTAGCGTGTCAGTGCCTCTCTTCGGTATGCCTTTGAGCATACAAACCGCAACAGATGGGGATGAAATTTTGTGTAAATGTAAGGATACTTCACAAAGAAAATTCACGAAGTACTTCCGACTCCAGCTCACCTGACTGAACACAATGTATGCTGAGTAAACCAGGTAGAATTTAAAGCCTATTGCGTATTATTTATCAGATCCGCCCTGAAGAATGATGACCAGTTGAATAAGATGCAGTAGGAAGACAAAGGCAGCGGGCTGTCGAAATTTCGCTTTTATCTCTTTAGCCGCAATACTTAAAAAACTTCAATTATACACCATAAATAGGAATAAATACCATTAGAACGGTGGAACGGAGTCAGTCTTATGGTGGGTCAATCAGGTCTGTTTCTTAAGGCCGAGCCAAGCTGATGGCTTGTGTCAAGGCGCCACTGAAGACTAGCAATTTCGAGTTGACGTTGGACAGCCAAATACGGAACGCTGTACTGCGGTCAGCTGGCTTCTAGTGGGTAGAATGTTAGGCGATCGATTAGGCTGGCTTTCGGGTCTTGGCCTGCAAGATATAGGTTCGTCGGTTAATCATCTGACTCAAATAACGAAGCAGGTGTTCTGAGACACGTTCGCAGAAACTCTGCTCCGTCAATGTAAGCTTCACCGCCACTGCATGTGAACTAGTACACAGTGTGTGAGGTAGAGAGATTGGGTACAATATGCGACGTATATCGGAGAGTGACTTGTCTCGTTGGTGTGAGCAGGATTGTTGAGCGGCTGGGTATGGATGTGTCGTACGGACGTGGTAAGTTCACCCGTAAACTGAACTCTGCTAAAAAACCTTTTCTTTTTTACTGAACAGTCAAACTCCAGCTTAGACCATGGCATGTTCTGGACGTTGGTAAATTTCTCTGCGTGTCAGTTAGAAATCAGCGTCCTTTTTGAAAGCTCTTCTTCCTAACGAGCAAACACGGGTAACTTAGTGTACTAACGCCCTCTTCCAAACCCGAAACCTTATTCAGACCCAACTTGCTGACTGAGTGATTCGATTTTTTCACTATGGTGGAGAAAGCTTGAGGACGGATGTACCCCAATGAATCCACAGGATTTTTACGAACGTTAGTAACTGCCTCTAAATCTCCCGCGTTGAGCTTCCGTACACCGGTGATCCCAGCCGATATTCTTGGGTTGCAACGCCAGCTTCACGAGACCTAGGCCCAAAGGCCTAGTTGCCGCGAGGGCCTGCAAAATAAATGTCTGGCGATGACGGAACATGATCACTAAGATTCAGGTGAAGAGATGAACTGTGGATCTGCATGCGACAGGCTTCTAGAATTGAGTAGTGCAATCTAAACAACTGTGAAAACACGGAGAGCAGACGTCTCGTTTTTCAGTGGACACTTACGGTGGGAGGATGGCCAGGCGACTCTAAATTACCTGGGGTTCTGGGACCGAGTGGATGGTGAATGTGGTCAATGGTGAATGGGCTTCGCAAGAGGGCATTGTTACCAGGTGCAATACTGCTATTCCGTATCGACCTCTCTTGAGATGCATTTTCGGACCCCTGGACGGACATCGTAGCAACTCTCGCTGGACGTAGAAGAGTAAGCAGCTAGTCTTGGCAGGCAGGAAATGATGGTTGCTAGTCATGCATCATAGCTGCCAACCATCGGCCCCAGGTAAACGAAACAAACTGTCGATCTTGGATTTATGGTATCGAGCAAACGTAACACAGCTTCACCATTTTGACTCCATAGTAGACAGCCGGATTTGCTGATACGATTGGTAGGGTTGTTAACTGCAACAGTCATTGCAGGGCTGCTCCAGGGCGAAATGAGTGTGACTGTGCATATCTGAGGCAATTGGGATAAGAACATGCCTTGTTCAAGTGAAGTTCTATCTACTGAGTTGGTGGATCGTCAGCTTTAGTCGCCTGCAATTACAGGTCAACGTAAGTGCACGAATTACTACAGCGATTACCGACCATATTTCATGAACCACATTTTGAGGGTAGTGGCAGGGAGGGAGGGAGTGATACAGATATTACTCTTCATTTTCCCGGGAATAAATTCCACTGATGGTTAGTCGCTTCTCGACCACAGTCAATTGCAGCATCGAGATCAGACCATAACAGCACAGCTGAAATGGATTCCGTCATCTTTCTAACGATACTCTAGCACCGTGGATGCACACAAAGTAGTACTGCGATGCATTTGCCCTTGGATTATTCATTAGTCAAAGATTAGCCTCAAGGCTACCCATTCGATTTTATAACGAGCTGAGTGCATTATCAAGTTTGATTTGGTTGCTAATCCGTTACATTACAGACTTCAGCAGTTTTGAGTATCACATTCTGCACCTTTGTAATTTTCGCGCTGATTTCACTACGCACGTGTTAGAAGCCAATCAAATAGGTGTCGTGCCTACAGAGTTCGCGTGTCCATGTTCTTTGTCTACGCGTCTACAAAACAGGCGTATGCTGTCTGCGACGCTGGACTTACTTTCTTCCATCCAGGGATCCACGACAACTTGCATACGGATTTAAGTTTGGAACACGTCAGAATCGTTATTTGTCCGTAGATCGGTGCAAGCTGTCAATAGGAAGCCCAGCCAGGAGTTAACCCTCATGATGCATGTGGGCGCAGCTTCGACCGAGTGTGCATAGTAGTGGAAACCGTTTGTCTGCCTAGGTCGATCACACAATGTACGCTTGTCTCGTAACCCTAGAGTGACTTGGCTACAGCCCCCATTGTTCTCATCCCCACCCCCACCACTGCCCCAGGCGTGTTCGCTTAGACTGCCTACTCTCGTGCCCAGCACACGTTCAGAACTGGTAACATTTGCACGGGTTTTGGGTCACGCGCACGACAAACCGAAGCTGACTCATACACTGTCGGAATAGACCTATAGCGCGCGCACGCGCATTAGGCTCACATGACGAACGACAGACCAACCTACCCACCCCCTCACACAAATCCACCCGATTAGGTCGCTAACAAAGCGGTGGAAGTGCAGCCAATGGGACTGTAGCAGAGCGATCGCAACGGTAGACGTATCGACCGTGGAACCCAGTGTAGCGAGGAAGCGCATGTCCCGTTTGGACGGTTGAACACGGGCACAATGGGTCACGTCTGCATAGCCCGTAGGGGTACTTAAAGAGCTTGAAGATATATAGGGAAAGTGGCTAACTTACGGGACGGCAAATTCTTCGGATCGACTAAGTGCAAGCACATGTTCATGTCACTAAGTTTACAAGTCGATACACACTACAGATTCTACAAGCCAGTGGGACAATTGGAGAGTTCAATCAGAACGGGATGTTCATACTGACGAACTCCGAGATAGCTTTCAACAGCCCAGACAGCCTTTAAGTGAGCACACACATCCAATTAGTTGGTTCTAAGGAAAAGGAAACTACTTAAAACAATATATGACGCCACATTGTGAGTTATCCGCTTAACTAACTGAGCAAGTGGGAATAGGTGTCATGGAAACAGAGGTCTTACACTTCCGTCGGCAGTACTTAGGCGAGCTCTCGAAGAAACAACGGACCTACTCGAAAGTATATATATATATATATATATATATATATATATATATATATATATATATATATCACGACTGCTACCTGTCCAACACTGCAGTGAAACCGCAGTGTTTGATAAGATAATTCATCGACATACGAACACCTCCATATGGAGTGGCCTTTACGCTATTCGACAAATATGATTCTCCAACCAACCACAGGGAAGTTACTTCCGTAACCATTTGAACGCGGGAGCAGACTGTATGGACATTAGTGTACTTACTATTTACATGGCAAAACAAGCAATTACACATGAACGACGCCAAGTCATAACAATTAAAGATAATAAAAAATAGTTTCATAATGGGAAATGCAATCGTGATTATGATGGTGGTTGTGAGGATAAGGGACGGCGGTCCACGGATAGATCACGTGATGAGAATGTACACACGTCATGACCAGAATGCAAGTTAGAAATTAATTCGTGTAGCGGTCGCTCGGGTGCTGAAACATGCGGTGAGAGTTCAATGAAATGGTAGAAAAGAGGTGTTATGTTAACAACTTGGTAAGTAGGAATGGATTATCAGGGAAAGAAACTGGGGTCTTGACTCGTAAACTAGTTGATGCTATGACGGCGACCAGCAGTGGTGTGGTCGCAAACATAAGGAACCGAAAATATGAGGGAGCAAAAAAGTTTGCTTAGCAAAAAATTGACACGACCCATGGTTGCATGTTTGAATGTGACGAAGGCAAAAAGAACACCAAAAGCAAATAGAGTATAAAATACGAAAAACCAATTGGGTGTATGCATATCAAAACTAGTAAAAATTGGCTGTTACTACGAAAAACCCGTAGCAACACCAGTGATTTGAGGTGGGAACATAATGAATAGCCCGAATAGTGATGTTACTCAGCCGAAAGGTGTGAACAATGCTGGCACACTGGCATTATGATATGGTTTGTTGTGGATGGGGGTGTTGAGGGTGGGTGGGATAAAAGCGTCGTTTGATCTACGTGAAACCTGATCCAAGGTCGGCAGGCACAATGTAGAAAACAATTGTACAAAAATGAGGTTGTCATTGCCATGAAAAAAGCGGAAAGTATGACAGAACCCTCTCAATTGTGGGGGGAACGTTTTGGAATATTAATTGGTAGTGAAATAAATGGGTGTTCAAAAAAGTGGTCAGGACCGTTTTGGTTAAATATCAAAAATAACAACCATAGAGGTGCTCGGAAAATGTTGCTACAAACACCCTAGATACAACAAAAACACAGCCAGAAAAACAGCGCACCTCAGACAGGTGGTTTAGACGATGATAAGGTGTGCTCAACGAGAGTAGTGCTAAAAATATATGAATAAGTGGACACCAGCTGCACAGGAATGACCGGGTTCGAAAGGCTGGACAGAATAAGCAAAGCATGCACCATCAATTTTTAGAGTTAAACTGGTCGGCACATCGTGTCATTAGGAGGCGCTATGCGAATTCGCTGGTGAAGGCAGGATGAATGAGCGCACCGATACAGATCGGAACGAGCTAATAAATGCAGTTTACGACAACAGGTGTTGGGGGGAGGGATAAATGCGCCAGGTGACGGGTAGAACCAGTCTTCAAACGGTTGCAATCTGAAAGCTATCAGGAGTGACGATGTCGAGATAACGCAGCTACTGAAGGATATAAAAATCAGGAAGTTTCAGTAGCTAAACTAGATTGCTCGCATCGGCTGTTTTCGGTTTGTGCATTAGGGTAGATGGGATACGAGCTCCCTGCATAATCCCCAACAACTGGTCCAATGCTGCCCGACGACGCATTCCAGCTGCATGCAGTTCAGTCGCCAGATGGGTAACCATATCGGTCAGTTTCATGTGGATGGTCTCCTCATCTCGCAGACGCTCAACAACACCGGCTAGTTCACTGCCAGGTGGGAGTCGATTCAGCTGCTGGGCTGAGTCAGATAGGGAAGCCGAAACCACGGGCAAAATCAGCTGGTTATTCTCCACGGCTGCAAGTCCGTTGAGCAGGGAGGAAGCCAGAGATACAGCCTGCGCAGTATCACTCACATGCAGACCGTTTCCATTAACGGTAGAGGTGTTGGAATGTGGCTGTGTGTTGGAGGCGAATTTGTTCGGTGTGCTTGCGGCTGGATGTAGCTGTTCTCTTTGTTGAGGAAGATCATCATCACGCGCTCGTTGTTGTTGCAGTAACAAGTCATTAAACAATTGGGATTGAACCAGAAGGGCTGCTGCTGCAGGGTTGAAAATAAATGGGAATCCGGTGCTGTTGGAATTAGCATTGGAGTCGGTGTGATACTCATGCGCATCATTGTCAGAACTCATGTTCGTAAATAGAGCCGTGCCCGGAATGCTTGGTTCACTAAGCTCTCGGTCGTGTTTATACTTGTTTCCGTTTGGAGTTATGGAATGGAAACCGGGAGTAAGAGATTGGGGGGTACAAGACCCCGTGAAGCCAAAACGAGGCGAATCTGGAGCATGTAGGGCTGAAGGCATGGTTACTTTGCAGTTCAAAGTTCCTAAACCTACGGGGGTGGCAGGAGCGGATTTACCACCGTTACGATCTCCCGCCACCTGCATAGTTGTTGCATCAATATTGGGGTAAATGACTAAAATGAGTCGGGCGACGCGCCTGAGGATGTCCGCATTCCTGACTGCCTTTTGAGGATTATTGACGAGGAGACGTACGTCACGACGAAGGTTTTTCCATTTGTTGTAGCAGTGCTCCATAGTGAACCCGAGGGTCTCCATTTCTGCCCCGATTGTTTGCCAAACCTGCTTGTGCTTCTTCTGAACATTAAATTCGTCCAAATGCTTTTCGACACAGTCCAACAAAGTCTGCACGTTTTGATTAGACCAATGTACTTTCTTATCCGAAGAATCAGTAGGATTCCTTGGACTGTCAGCTGTGTGATGAAAGGAGCGAGACTGGCCTAGATCGTCATCATCAGCTTCAACCAACATAGTGACATCAGCTGGGTGTTCCTGGTCATCACTACCATTGTTCGCATTGCAAGATGTAAATTTTAACGACGGAATGTCAATAGGATCATCATCCTCGTCCTCAATGTCTTCCGGGAAACTCGGGCTGGATTTTTCAGGGCTCTTCGACGAGTACGTTAAATGGTCCATCATCTGAAAGAAAGATAAGAGCGATATAGGATCTACGACATCTAGTCTCACAGTCACAACTAAAAAGATTGCACTTTATCGGCCGTCGCGAAATGCCCTGTCTTGGTTGCGGTGTACAGAAGGGAGAAAACACGTGACGACTGAAATCTGTCTTAAGGCTTCACATAATCGTCCACTTCCCCATAACTCACGTTAAGGAACGCAAACACCTGCAGATTAGCCATCAAACCAGAACACCCGGCTTACTCAGTTGATTTTATTGTTAGTAGTCTGGGATAAGTTGGACTATAAGGTGTTCCACTTGTATTGACTAACTAACTAACCAAGCTTACGTGTTCGTGTCTGGAACAGAGACCTACGACGAGACTTCTGGCTGTGCCCTGCTAGTGACGCTGGGCTTGGTGGGGTAAGTACAGTATTGCCATCGAGCGCAATCAATTCTGGCTGAATACCAGAATCTACGAGGTGCTTGGCGAGAACGAAGGGCATACCGCTGCCTGCATCCGAACGAACCCCAGCTCTGAATCTGTCGGTTTCTGTGATATCCTACATACTCTGCTACATTGGACTAAAGACTGAAGTACCACTACGGTCTATGATAACGTGATGGACTAAGTAGACGAACCGAGGACTGCTGAAGCAATGTTGGCCAATACTTTTAGATTGAAGGCCAGAGATGATATAATAATAATAATTGATCAGCTGTAACACCCATTCGGTGCCTAGCTGCCATGCCACCCGAAGGAAGCACGAGGGCTAGGATACTGCCAGGCTGCCCAAGCCTAGACAGGGGAAGTCGAGAGGCAGAGGTCGGATTCGAACCACGAACCTTTCGGTCAGTAAATTCGCACTCTAACCACTGAGCCATCTCGCCCCAGAGATGATAACGAAAACGAACGCCTCTTGGGGCTCCAACACGACCACAAATTGCTTGTTTGTAGCACCAATCTCCAAAGCAGTAGAAACTTTTCGGATACATGAGGTCTACAGAAGAATTTGCTTGAGACCCGATCACTTGGCTTCTCTGGCCGTAATCACCACCCGACCAAGCGAATTGAATAACGTGAATAACGCTGCAGTGAGATGTACCACTAGCGTATCTATAGAGGCCTAATGTGATTTGCCACCTAAAACTCGGTTGGACTGCTGGCGCAACATGCGATCATGACAGTAAAATAAATATTGAATGCTTGTCCTCCTCGTACCCACTTCTCGATCTCATTTGGTAACATATGCCGCCATGCTCTAACTGGCTATATGGACCGCGTACTCCCGCAGCGAAGTCCGGGGTTCCTTATTCCCATGGAGAAGTCCGAAGCTATGGAGTCCAACAGTTAAGTACTAGGAGCGACATTCCTTAGGAGAGGCTTATTTGTGCGCGTGGATTGAGTCGAATCAAACAATTTGAGGAAGGGAGCAGATCGTGCTGCGTAGGCTTTTTTTCACATTTTAGCGACTCAACATGGTCAAAGTTGGGGTCAATGAGCTAGGTCCCCACCACGTTCGCGATGTGCGTGCACGAACCAGAAATTGGAGCAATACGTGCACCGACTTCGCTTCGTATTGCTGTATTCGGGCTTCGAAACAGCGGCAGAGCCGGATCATCGGAAACAACCACCACAAAGTTATCAGGTAGGTATTTAACTTATTCATTTAAACCCCGTTGGTAAACAAGTCGGAAGCCAGCTACTTGACTCATCTCCAGTTTTCGAACTATTATATGGTGGACTGGTTTCACTTTACGGCCAGACACTCGTTACGACCAACTGTTATTTACTCAATTAATTATTTATCGATTCGTCCGCATCCAATTTTCAGTAACTTCTGGTAGTAACAGCTACCTTTGTTGCTATTAGCGCCCTTTTGATAGCAATGACACGCCTCCACACCGTTCTTGAATATAAAGAGCAAACATACTCTCTAATCTGACGCTACCAGCGCATTCGGCATCCTCTGGGATTTTATGTTCACACACCCAACAATGCCCTTAGGAGTGCTCATGACATGAAAGGGGAACCACGTGGGACCCAACAGGCAAGGCGTGAAAACCCACAGTGTCAAGTTAAACTCTAGCCGCTTTCATTTCGAGCAGCCGCGCCATAGACTACCCCTCTCAAATCTTTCTCCAACACGGGTTTCAAGTGAAAACAGGTTTCTTTGGTAGACGGTTAGTTGGTCATACGCAGTACATGTCCCAGCCAAGTTATTCTGACAAGCCTTAGTTGCTGCTCAAATGAATTTGATTTATCATAAAATAATCGCTTACGCAGCACCTCTCTCCGTACAAACTGCAGCCAGCTGACTCCTCCTGTAAGGCATGGATGAGCAGAGTTTTGGAAGCGTTCGAAATCAGCGGATCGGAGGGGCCGAATTCCGCAACCTTGAGGACAGCTTTCACAGTCATCTGTTATACACGACCCTCTACTTCCGGTGAAAATTGGTTTCGAGACAGATGACGTCAATCGGCAAACTTTGAACGACTTTTGCCAGTGCGAGCACTGACTTCATTTCTCACGGTACAGTCTCAGCCTACGCTAGCCTAATCAACAATCTCACGCTCTTCACCCCGAAGTTTCAAGGGGGTATACGGTGAACGAAAATAATCTCATCACTACCAGCTGTAAACCAAGTGCATGTCGTACCGTGCTCGCAGCTCCGCAGTTTTGTTTGCCGATGATCTGGGATTGAAAACCCCCAAGCAAGACTGCATTCCAACGGCGCGAAACCAGGGACCACTGCGACATTCTATCTAGAGCAGTTTGAGCGGAAAGATGACCGTCGAATAATAAAATGATGTCGTCCACATAACCCAAGTTTTCTTCGGGTGCCGTTTCGACTTCCAGATTCCGGTCCTTTGGAGTGTATATTCCTTTGATGTATCAATTACAAAGCCTTGGTGAGCAAGTGTTTGTGGGAATTTTTTTGGATAGTTCATTGCAAACTCCAGGACCAGAAGTGCCAAACCAAATGGTAGGAGTATGCCGACAAATTTCGAGGATATTCCCCTTTGTTTAAGTGTGCTTAGAAGTGTTATTCCATCTATAAAGTCGAAAGCTATTTTGAAGTGAAAGAAAAGAACGACTATCGCTCGGTGGTATTTATGGCATTTAGTGTTATGTACTGTGACGATTTGATCAATGTACACACAACCTGCACGTTATCGAATTTGCATCTCACTTGCTGGAGTTAAGCAACGAAGTGTAGGGGTAGCCAGTAGCCGCGTTATGACGTGGCTGGAACAGTCATTTTGGATGTATGGTTTCAGTAAGGGTATACTGATTGATTTACCCCAGTCTCCTGGAACATGTCCTCGTTTCCACATGTTTCGAAGCAGGAAGAATATTAAAAATCAGTAAACTGACTAACCACAGGCTCATTTGAGTGATTCACGTACAAGATCTAAGTGCAGGACAGAGAGCCCACCAAATTCCATCCAGCGATCTAAACGGTGACTTGTAGTACATATTGGGGTTCCGATATTATCTTTGATCAGCTCACTGATAGACGGCTTTCTGTGTTTAGTTTTACGGGCGAGCTGGAACAGCTTGTGTGCATCCACGAATGCACCAGCCTCCATTTCCTGAAATTTTCCGGTTCCATCGCGCTTCTGTCCACACAGAGACTACGTTTGAGCTGACATCTAAGCGACAATCTGATGGATACAGCGTATCAAGAAGCGACAATGGCCGTTCTGAAAACCTGCGCTTCACACGCCCTGCAACACCACGAGCACAGCTGTTATTATTTCAGGATCAGTATCTTCTGACGAAGGCACTTGTAGAGCTTTAATTTGTGGATCACAAATTAATTCTATTAACAGATGGTGTGTTTGTTCCTCAGGTTCACCGAAAAGATGCACGCCGGACAAGAGCACGATCTAAAACAAAGTGTTTGGCCTAGAGTGACTGACTGTGAAGAAATGAACTTAGCCATTGGTAGCTGATGACTATCTGATCAATTTAGCTCCATGGCCGTTTAGCAG
The DNA here is from genome assembly GCA_004794785.1 of Opisthorchis felineus. Classification (NCBI taxonomy): domain Eukaryota; kingdom Metazoa; phylum Platyhelminthes; class Trematoda; order Opisthorchiida; family Opisthorchiidae; genus Opisthorchis; species Opisthorchis felineus. The sequence continues at coordinate 174,919 of SJOL01008269.1, read as the reverse complement.
CAAGGGAAAAACGAAGCCCACTGCATCTAGACCCACAGAGAAACAACTCGCGGTAAGTGCGAAGTTGCGGAGGGCACACAACATTATCATTGTTTGGCTTCTGAAGTAAACATACCACCAAGAGGCTGAGTTAGATAATGCTGATGAAAGAATATAAAGCAGAGATGAGAGAAAGGGTGAGTTTATAAATTGGTTTATGAGTGAAACCAGACATCAGGGCTCCCTAGTGTGGGCTAATCGGCTCGTTGATTCAACCGAGGAAGGTTGTCACCTTGTATCCAACCCGGCAGATGGTATCTACCAACTGTGTTAAGTGGTGAGAGCAAGATCTTCAAAGCTCGTGACCACACCGTCTGCTGACTTGTCTGACAACAATGGCTTTCTGCTCTTCGAGCGAGACCACTGGGTTCAGCCACTTACTCGCTCTAATTTGCCTTCATTATCTTCTACCGGATGATCCGGTTTGTTAGCTGCATCGAATTACAACTGTCCACACACGGTGGTTTGTGGCAACGCTATTGCAAATATCGATCCAACGGTAGTTTCAATGGGACGGCGCTCGGAACGTCATGGCTTGCGAAAAATCCGCCAGAATCCTCATGAGCATATCAGTGTGCAATCATTCTCGATAGACTTCTAAATAGCACGGTTTCCTGGTTCTTCAGTCTAGGGGTTGGAAAATGTGGCAACGTTCCCCAAAAATGCTGCTCTAGCGGTCTCATACAAACCAGTCTTGCGGTTAGTTTGGTTGAGGACCGTAATCATCCTCCCGTCTAGACCCGGACCCCGTAGCACTACCCTAGTCCATATACAACCATGAATCATACAAATACAAAAGCCCCATGCAAGAATATAATAATAGCACTGTTCAGCTGTGACACCCTTTCGGTGTCTGGCTGCCATGCCACCCGAAGGAAGCAAGAGGGATGGGATAATGCCAGGTTGTCCGAGCCTAGGCGGGAAGTCTAGACGGGAAGGGTCTACACACGTACTACACGTCCAAATACTCGCTCAGACAAGTCGATTAGAAACGACAACAAGAAGTAAGGAGGAATAAAAGAATGGGGTGCATCGCGTATGCGTCGGATGGACTGCCAGTTCAGGACTTTCGTGAGCCACACCAAGGTCGGATTTATGCAGCTAAGTAGGGTGAAGTATGACGCAACCTAGTTCAAATTATCCCAGCCTCATACTACAAATTTCAATGTCAGGTGGATGCTTTATATGCAGCGTAGTGCAGTAGTTTTCTACGTCTAGGATTTTTATAAGCCCGGCCTAGTTTTGCTCAGATGACAGCAGGTAGCACTGACGCTTTTAGACAGAACGCTGTGCATGAGGATCCGTTGCCTATTTCGTAAGCGCGATTATTGATAGAGCCCGAGATAGCTTAGTGGGTAGAGCGCGAATTTAGTGAACGGAAAGTCCGTGGTTCGGACCCGACCTCTGCCTCTCGACTGTTCCTGTCTAGGCTTGAGCAACCTGGCAGTGTCTCAGCCCTCGTGCTTCCTTCGGGTGGCATGGCAGCCAGGCTGAACGACTATTATTATTACTATTGATAGAAAATATTTACTCGTTAACTTATTCAAGAGGTCCATGCCGTCCTGTAATTAGTGGGTAACAAGATGGTTGAAAAGGCTTAAATATAGTGCTCAACTACCCAAAGTTGATGGGTGCAACATACTTCAGTGCAGCCCCAACAGTATTCATCGGAGCGTGTTCTGCGAAAAGTGGGTATACATAAGGAACCGAGATATGTGCTCACTGCGACATTTCAAGGGATGCTTTGTATGGAAACGCATGGATCCGGGTCAGGGTGAGCTAAGTTTGACTACATATAAAAATCTGAGAATTTTTGAGGTTCAACATATGGTAGATTCGATTGTGATCAAAGATGTTGGAAACCCGATATATAATAAAAATCAATGTCTATATCATTGGGCAGATTATTTTCAACAACTATTTTCTTAAACATCGGCTTCCGTGCATGTTTTCCATTCGCTCGCCTGGACTCATCGTCTGCGAGTTTAGATCTTTCCTCAGTTGATCGAGTCAGAATATACCTTTCCGACTTGAAGCGCCATTCGGTTGCTAGGCCAGGGTAGTTTCTACTGGCGGTACTTAGAAACGGTGATCCATTTTGTGTTCTTTCTTAACTGCATTCCAGACAACTGAGACCAGCTAATCATGCATTCCAACACTGGCTACAAGACAGCTAGTGCCTCCAATAGCACTTAAACGCCTAATCTCGGCACACGAGGCGCAAATATGAAACACCAAGCAAGGTAACCTGCAGGTAAGTTGATCACATGTTCACATTAAATGAAATGCCTGAGTAGCAGCATGCACACCGTCGGCAGACATTTGTGGTTTTCCTTGGAAAGGAACCTGTGAATTTGTAGGTCAGATCTTCCGTATGTACCTCGAAAAAGAGAAATGCATCATCATCATCATGGACAGCATGACATCAGTGTTCAACACTGATGCTTCGCTGCCGTAAAAAAAAGAAAAGAGAGAGAAAGAGAAATGGCCTACGAAGTTTGCAGGTATACTTGCTACTCTCCATCCCCAGGGTTCGGAACATGTAAGAGATTACAACGAACTCTAAGAATCTTCATCTCCAGCTGTAAAAAATCGCGCACACGTTTTATAGTGGTTATGGCTGCCACAGTTTCGTTTGCCGACGATCTGGGGAGATAGGGGTGGATAGGTTCGCTGACAATTGATGTGTGAATCCATGAGTGTCAATGAACTTTTTATTGGGGAGATCGAGAGGGAAGCTAAGCATTCAAGACAATAGCTTGCGCGCCACTGGGCTACATCTGTCAACGTTCCCAACCGTTGATTTGTCTCATCTCGAGGTACTCATACAGGGAGATGACAATGACCAGCGCAGCTGAGTTTGCTGGTAGTGGCTACCATGCATCACCGCCAAGTCATTGCTTGACCTTCGGTGGGTCATTTCGACCCTCCATGTGGTTGTGCGAAAAAGGCTCTACGAAGATATCGGTCGATTAGTATACGGAGCACGTGACCAAGCTGGTACAACCTACCGAGTGTGATCAATTTATCTATCGTGGGCGAGTTATTTCTTCGGAAAATTATTCGACATACTTTGATCCGGTGTTCCCAACAGACTCGGGCAATACTTTGAAGACAGCGACGGTCAAACGCTGATAGTTCTTTTAACGTCCTCAGCACGCAGCGGCCAGGTTTCTGATCCACTTGAAAATATTGAGTATACCACAGCCTTGTCAACTCGACCCTTGGCGGACAAGTTGATGTCACGTCTGCGAGACGGGCGATATAGGTTCATAAAAGCTGCTCTGGCCTCCCCAACCCAGATGGAAATATCGTCCTTGGCTAGATCAACGGGACTGATACAGCAGTCCAGGTAGACAAATTTGTCTACTACCTTAAAGGGCCCATCCGCAAGCAAAAGATTCGGGTCCTAGCCTAGCCCGTGGTACAGCAGCACAACACCTTGCGGGTATGAAGCGCATGCCAAACCGCAAGGCAGAAATAGATTATCTAATACCGCCTGCATTACGATGGCGTCATATTCAAGAAGAGCTATATCGTTTGCGTACCCAATATCCGTGAGCAAACGCCCTGAGAGCATTTTGACACCATAGGTGTTAGAGACTGGGAGTGAGTCTTCCAAGATCATCTCCATGACGAATGTAAAGAAGAAAGGTAAAAGAGAACAGCTTTGCCTGACACCAGTTGGTGTAGTGAACCCAGACGAGAGCTTTCCGTAGACCTTCACGAGTCTACGGGAGTCGGCGTACCGGCCAAAGGTAGTTGATGGTCACCATACAACCGTTGTTTGTGCGGTGAATGCCGACTCCGAATCGACCGCCCAGATTTGATTTCAAGGAGCTCAGACAACTGATTTGGGCATTCATAACACCCGCAAATATCATAATATCGTTTGCTTCTTGCTTGACGAATAAGCCAGGATAAACCTCGAAAGTATCCTTGTTGTTGGGGTATATGCAGACACTACAAACAAGCACCGGTTTTTATGACGAGTAGCGCTGAGCCTAAGCTGGACAACCGAAAGGAACAAAAGTTACTTCTCATTGGAATCCAGTCCAGCAAAGCACACTCAGCTTTGTGGATGACTGAAACGCTCACACCCTATATTTCATGAGTCATCGCTTTTGGATCACGAGACACGGAAAGTGAAAGGCGAAAGGGCTGAGTCTCACCTAGGCGCCTCAAGATGCGTGACCAAGCTTGACCATTGTGTTGTGTTTCGGAAGCACAATTTTATGAGAGAATAAGGTCTGGACAAGCATTCCCTTTTTGAACAGTACGAACGCTGAAGCTTGCTATGTAGGATCTCGTGGATTCAGCAGTGTTATTTTTTATTGTTATTGGGTATAATGCACACAGGTGAGATGAATGACAATCACATGATCCAGCGAAGTTCGTTTGTAGGATGGAAAAGAGTTGCGGAGGGAAATCGGTGGATAAAGAACTGTGCGGAAAAATGACACTTCTCCGTCGCTCAGGCCGATGAAGAGGGTTTGGCTGTGATATTCCACCCTGAGCCTTTAACCGAAAAGTTTGAACCACAAGGCAGCGAAGGATGAACATTTTTTGTAGGCGGGGGAGACCGTTCGCCTGGCCTATGACTCAAAAGTCTGGAGGCTGCCAGGGTTCCAAGACCTGGAGAGGAGGACGGTTAGGGTCTTCAACAAAAGCCTTTGGCTTAAAAGCTTGACCGCAATGCAGCGGTGTTTGGGGAGAAGTCTAGTGCATTGCATTTTTTTCAAAGAACATGTCCCAACCCCTAACCAAGAGGACCAAGGGACTGTGTTGGTCACACCTCTAATCACTGATCAATCTGTAATAACAGACTCTGCGAGTGTCACACGGACACCCCCAAGTATAGTTCAGTCGGTAATGGAAACAAACAAACCGTCACACCATGGTGAGGTCCAGTCCAGAAACAGGGGCCGGCCTAGCCCGAGGGCGTAGGAATCAGAGCATAACTGTATGACTGCAGAGGCTGCCGCGAACATAAGATGCGCGGCAAAGCCTAATCGAGCTCATAACGAGGTTTATGTTTTCTGACCATATTGGATGACTCGTCGGCGGTCACCGTCAACCGTTAGGCGACCGGTGTGTAGGGCTGATGCTTTATAATCTGTCCCTCTTCGTGGAGAAAGCAATGACGTTGCTTCGGCAGGCTGGTCACCTGAGAGGAACACCTCACCATATTCACACTCCCACTACAGATGATAGTAGTACTTTATCCCCAGACCGCCTAATAATACGATTACCCCTAGTACGGAGTCTCGCTGCTCCTGGTCTGACTGGCTCCCTCTGACCTTATTGGCATGGTTGTACCCTGTGGAACGAAGTTGCAGCCAGTGTAGCATGCTGGATCACTGCAGTACTCAAGCCCGACCACCATGCTAAAGTAGCAGCTTTAGAGGGGGAACTACCAAAACTTTCTTACAACTAGTGTCGTTTGGTAAGATGGCGCTATTTGGTTCCTATAGTTTTGTCATCGCTATCAATAAATGCACCTTAAGGAATTGATAATCTTTGTAATGAAAGCACATCAAGAAGACTAGTAGACTTGGACTATGCGGACGACACTGTCTGGTCATCTGACGATCACTAGTCCTCACAGCCTACTCCAAATATAACTTTGGATGCGTACCGCCTCCAAAGATGCGGCAGCTTATTCTTGATTGGTTTCTCGTCAAAGACATTCTTCAGCGTGGTTGTGACAGTTAAACACCAATATTTACCACTAGTGTATTTATTGTCGACGACCGTGAGGGTTCATCTAGAGACGACATTGCCATCCGGATAGGGAAGATCAGAGGGGTCCTTGTAAACCTGCAACACCTGCGTTGTAGGCAAGAGTTTTCAAAGAACGTTTTATTACACTTACTGCTGAACAGCTTAGACCCACAATCTGTGAGGAGTGTGGTAAGCGCGTAAATGGGTTATTCTTCTGAGAGCTCGACTTGTCTGTTCGTGAGCCGCTGCTGAGTAATCTTTCTGGTTAACTGCCTTTTTCCGACGGGTTGATCGATACAGGGTACTGTTGTTCGTGGTGGAACCCTTCTACTCGTGGACCAGCACATTGCCTTTCCTCAGGCTCTTCAGTGTCTGGTGTTTCCACGATAGTCTTCTACTTCTACTGTTCTACCAGGGTATCCCCTAGCATCGGGGTTCGCACCTCTGCAATTTCATGCGCGTGCAAAAGACAGCCACAACAAAGTCATCGGCTGGAGTAAGGCGGTAAGGTTGGGCGGTGTCTGAAAAGCAGCATAACGCACTTTCCAATGTCGCAGAATAACCGGTGACAGCTGTTCGGAACGGTTGCCAGTTTGGAAGCTGCCAACAAAGAGAAGAATAAGGGCTTACATTTATGTCGACAGATCGCCCAAGAACCACGAGAACCCAGAGGAAACTGTGTTGTGATAGTGAAGATGACCGACGGATGTATCTGTCGTATTGTAGCCTCCAAGATTCAGTGATCAACTGAAAGCTTCAGGAGTCCAAGTTTCGTTCAGAACCACCGTCGTCAACCGTGAGTTGGTTGTGCTTGAGCACACACGGCGAAAGCCATGTTGCAATGTTGCCACGTAAGATTCCGTGAGCTCACCATCTACTAACGGTTTTCGCGGGGGTCGAGATAGCACAACGGTCAGAGCGCGAATTTACTGACCCGAAGTTTCGTGGTTCGAACCCGACCTCTGCCCCTCGACTGTTCCTGTCTAGGCTTGGGCAACCTGGCATTATCCCAGCCCTCGTGCTTCCTTCGGGTGGCATGACAGCTAGGCACCGAAAGGGTGGTACCACATCGTCGGCACTGACCCGTGAACAAGCTATTTTGTCCGATAATTCCCAATTTTCGCACGGAGAGCGTCTGTTTTCGAACAGCCGTTAGTTTGCAACTTCATCCGTTTTTTTCCCGCGTGAAAAGACGAGATCGCAAGTATACTTCCATAAGTTAGAAGGAATGGTAGCTTCCGCTAAAAAGCATGCGACAGCAGCTTCTTTTGCTAGCGGCAGAACTCTTTAGCTCACTCTTCTTTTGGATTTACCTGTTTTTCACAGTAGTGTTGGATTCCCCGTACGTCCTCTTGCGGCTTTGATGAAACTGGCAGTGATTTCGGAGGCTTATGAAGTATAAATGGGACAGTTCATTCGAGGAAGTCTTACAATGATGCCAAAGACTATCATCATCACCACTGAGAGCAATACACCAGTAATACATACTGGTGCTTAACTGCCATAATGATGCCTAACCCGATTCCTCGTCTATAACCTTTGTCGGGCTCTCCCTTGGAGGAGCCCACTGGGTTTACTGTCAATGCTGGTTCAGCTTCTGATGTTGGCATCAAGTTATGCCACAACCTCGTCCGCTGAGCTATTCACTAACATGGCCCACTGAATTGCGGTGGAGACGTTTAAGGTAGTCACAGCGATGGTTTGGATGGGCACACGTGTGGCGTCCTTGTCAGTGCTGCATTTGTGGTCAAACTGAACAAGTGTGATCGCTACACCACAGCGGTAAAAGTGCGTGGATTACGTCAATAGTAGGTTGTTCATTTGTAGGCCTAAAGTTGAAAGAACGTTTGAAGCTCAGTTCGCTTTGGTGAATTGAGTGCGCAAAAGGACTGGAAAGTCGAGAGAATTCAAAACTGACTCTGTAATCTGAGGAACGAGCATGAAGTCCAACCAAACAAAGTGCGAGAAGATACGCAGTAGGAGTTAACGCGCGAATCTACTGACCGGAAGGTGTGGTTCGAACCCAACCCAGACATCTCGACTGCTTGGACAACCTGGCAATATCTCAGCCCTCGTGCTTTCTTCGGATAGCATAGAACCTAGACACCGGGAAGGTTACAGGTGAACGATTACTATTATTAACGGTGCCCAGCAGACACTACATTTCACTTTACCAGAGCGTTCGAACGAGTCGATCAACAGCTTTTCCGCTGTATGAAAAAGGAGAACTTCTGGTTTGGATCGCAAACTTAGAACAAAGACAAAACTAGACAGTTCGAGGAAACAATAATCGACATGGAGACAGGCACGATCGGGGCCCAACAAGGACGAGCCCTGATACATCTGCTCCTCATATTCCTTGTGCCAGTACACTATAGATCACTGCTGCGGACAATTTTTCTAAACCCACAGCACCCAAGACTCCATTACTATGCAGCAGAAAATCGATCAGACAGTAGGTTTTCGCTGGAGGTTAGCGCCAACACTGAGAAAACTGTGCATATCAAGATCGGGCTACCACTGATCAGTAGCGTACGTTATATCAGTGGGAGCGCCATCGATCAGCACACAACTTAGAACTAAACCTCATAATCCGTCCCGAACTGAGTGCCACGTACGCTTGGCCAGCAATAGAGTACGGCAGCAGCCATTGTTATTCCGACAGCCGGGTGACAAGGAACCACCAGGTTACCTATGCACCAAAGGTTGATGATCTTTCGGACAGGCACAGCGGCAAGGAACACGAAATGACAGGGCAATCGTATGAGCAAAGACGCCCAATTCTGGACTTCCTTACGCTAGAATGAAGGCTCCACAAAAAGGAACTGATTTAGGCCTCCATAACAGTTAAGCAGGAGTTATCCAGCACTTTCACCTACACGAGTGGTCACGAGTAAAAGATCAACGTATAACGGACGGACGGACGGACGGACTACGCCACATCTACCGAATTTTTAGGCACGAAGGAGGACAAAGGCTTCTCCGTAGACTAGTCGGAAACCGTTGAAGAATCCAAACGCTTGTTTTGCAACAGTCACTACTGAATGTGTGCCCAGGGGCGGGATATCGAAACACTTAACCCGGACGCCACGACAGAACGGAAACCATGGGAAGTCCATTGCGCCTTATACAAGGCTTAAAGGTTAATTAATTCCTGTCTCCCGGTCTATGAAAGTGCGAACAAACTCATCTGGCGGAAGGAGTCCGTCAGATGATACAGAAGATACCGCAAATGAAAGTTTAGCGGTTTCTTGAAACCTGTTTCATCAATGGTCCGGACCATCGCCGCTGAGCGGATATACCTGTAAGGAAGGGTAAATGGACGGTTATTGAACTGCTCGAATAAAGTGACCGAATCGCAGCTACAAACATATCAAGGACCGCCGTCCACTGGGTCAGCCGCGGAATGACCCGCCTTCGGTGTTATCGTCCGGTATAGCCAAACAAACTTCAAGTTCAAAACGTCTGTTCAATCGAATTAAATAAATAGTTCGTATAATAGGACCGAACTTTGTCAGGGGGCGCACTCAATATGTCGCTTGAGAAACTCAACATCCTCACTCACACTTCTGAGCTTTTGTGAATTCCGTTTGAAAATCTGTCACCGGTGTACAGCCAAGTGGTCGTCGGGTGAGGGTACGCGGACCATTTGGAGGCCAGCAAAGCAGCAGTGGTAGCATTCTGTCGGTATCAGCATGAACGTTTGGTGCAAAAATTGGGTAAAGTTTACTTTGCAGGTTTAAGTCAGGTTTAAGTTACAAAAAAGATCTGGGTAGGAGGGGACTTACTGTCGGTGGGGGTGGGTAGGGCTATTAAAATGGTGCACGCAGGATATGGCCAGATAAGAGTTAATAATAATAGGTTTATTTCCAAGCTTGTAGGGAATATGCCAGTTGAGGCATGATCGTTCCGATGCAACCCGAACGCAGCAGGCACCAGCATAACGGGGAGGAAGGTGCAACCAAATACGCATGTTTATTACGCGAAAAGTTAGCGTGGTTGTAAGAATTAAAAAACAAGGACAATGGGCATGGTGCACGATTAACTCAATGATGAAGCCGGTTGACATGAACTGAAACTGTAAATCATTGTTGGCCATGAGTGGCCTTGGGCGCCTGAGTAAATGGACAGGGTCAAAAAAGGCAAAAATTGAAATGGAGATGGAAGAATTCGAAGTGGAGGCAAATGGCAAGTTTCGTCTCAAAAATATGGTTTACACTGAATCTAAGTAGACTCACTGGTGTCACTGGTGTAGGGAAGTCAGGTTTAAGGGATAGTTTCGATGGCGAGATAGTGCCAATGCATAAGGCCAAACGAGCACCGTAAATGAAATTGAACTTGTGGAAGAGGCAAACCGAAATTGCAGCGGAAAACCAGATAGGTCAAATCCGAACGAAAGGCTCGGTGAATTAGGACGAACTCGTCCCAGAAGAGGGAGGGGCCTGGTGAAAAATTTGTTCGTAGGTGCAATTGCAGGTTCGAGTGAGCGACAGGTAACGGCCGTGTGTGGGAAGAAAACAGTGACGAGAGTGCCATCAGACTGGGTATGGCAGTGCCATGCCGTCACCGGGCTGACATACTTCGGTTGCTAGACAGTGGTCACTTGGGATTCAAAATACTGCATGTATACGGCAACAGAGCGATGGCCATGTGTTACAGGACTATGGAGGTAATAGAATATCGTGATTCAAAAGTCGACGTAGATATTGGATATTTTTACGAAGTAGGAAAGCTGGTGCGGCCTAGGAAGAAGATTGACGATCAGTGCTTCGGAAAAAGGGGCTCGGAAAATAGCCTATCTAGGGGCTGTCTTCAGGTGCGCTCGTTCTCGACGCGGACGTCCTTGTCCCGAAACCTATTCAATTGAGCTATCTCAATCGAGGAGCGGAAATTAAAGGGGTGGGCTTCTGTTTCCCTTCCGAATGGTTGAGTTCGCGGCTACGTAACTTTCCGTCGTGATCAGGGATAGAATAGTTACGGAGTGACCTACCAAGGGTCAACAAGTAAACACATGGTCCATATAGATGAGACAGCGGCAGAAAGGTAATTAATTGAGTGGACTTATCGGGGCCGTTGTGGATTTCCCCACGAGAGGACTGAGGTTGTATGTGTTTCATTCAGGCGTAGCTAAATGAAGTGCGGTGTTGCAGAAACTCAAATATACGGCTTTACATTCGCTGGACAGCATGTTATTCAGCCAGCTTAGGCATAACAGACATCGACAGACGTTCCTAAGTTGATTCTACTGTCACAGCAGAGTTTAGTATCAATTAACTACACTGATACTAAGAATTTGGGTGGTTAAAATGGGTTGAGGTGACCTTGAGGAATTCCGGAGTCAGAGACAACTCCATTTGAGGAAAGTACCTTGGAAATCGTCCGTCACTAAATTTTCATCACAAAACCAGTCCCACAGCCGCTGAGGTGTTTGCCAGGAATTTTAGGAAACCTGTCGTAGAATTTGCGGGATTTGCAGCTGCGTTGCTAAGTTTGCGCGTACTATGTGATTGGCGTGATTACCCCCAACCTCTGGCCTAGAACTTTCGGGCAACTTGTGGGATGGTCATTTACGACGTGCCCTGCCAAGAGCCATTTGGCCGATGCGCTATCCCTCGAATTCACCGCGTGCGTTGCCAAGTGGCACCTTTATAGATAAGTTCAATAACCCAATCCAAAAAGTAGTTGTGGATTCGGTCAATGGTTACTTTAGGTGTGCTGTCTTATGTCAAGTATATTCATTTAAAACTCGCTTGTTTACGTTACAAAGTTAGCGGGGCTTCCTCGAGAAAGTATGACACGCATCTTCCTACGAAACCGCTAGACTTTGTCAGCGTAGTTACGACAAAACGCCGGGCATAGCTACGCAAAACTGCTACGATTTTATCATCACAAGAAAACCCGGTGATCAAAAGCTGTAGCTGGACACACTGCCCAGGTACTGTTGTCCTAAAAAAGTTAGGCTTCATTATGAGTGTCCAAATAAAAGAATGCAAACATGAACCAGAGGAACCCCAGAAGAGAAGCAGCTGCGTTAGTTCCAGGGAAGTTCCAGGGAAGCGCTGATGGTAAACGATGTACCCCCTGGAGATGTGTTACTGACCATTTTGGACGTCACATCAGAGTCAGCCGCTCCTTGGAAGCTAATGCTTTTTTATGCAAAATGTTCCCCAGTGGAATTATACTTTTACGCCAAAATGTTGCATTTTTTCGCATATGTGCTTGGACTAAAAATCACACTAACCTGCCGTCATTTTTTGCGAGTTGTTTTAGTTAATCTCCTTTCTAAATTTTTGGCGCACATTCGACTTCGAAGTTGCTGTGCTATGGCTTCAGATGTGGCTTCACACACGTTTGTTGAGAAACCGGGGGTTGTATCCTTTTCATTTTCCCCGGCGCTTGAGAAGGCGTCAAATGGGTACATGAAGGACAACTATGTGGTATTTGTGCGTTCATCCAGTACTCGAAGCGCCAAAGCTGTTTTGCGTTAAGAATGGGTGCACTTCAAATGCAGCAGGCGGCCTGCAAGACAAACGGAAAGTCGAGGACTCCTAAGAAGCTAGTAGGTTAGGCGTGTTTTCTGATAAAAAACAGTACGTGAAGCACCGGCTGCCCAGTGCAGTTTTGTCTAAGTAGGCGGGGGAACCATCTCGCAGCCAACTCTTACTGCCTTGAACACAACCATAAGGCTTCTAAGTTTTTGTACGAGCAGCTTCCGGCAAATAGACGGCTAACCGAAGAGGAGTTGGTCACCTGAAGTGCTCTGCTGAAGTATGAAACGCCGCTTTGTGAAGTGCGGCAGCTTGTGGCCGATGAATTTGGCAAGATCCTTACCACTCAGGACGTATACAACTACCGCCGAAAGTATCGACCAGCTCTGTTGAGTAGGTGCCGCATAGTTGGGTTTTACTGAGGCAGATGATATGCCTTCGGCCCCGGCAAAGTTTCGGGAGACCGGACGCGTGCTTGCGCTGCAGTCAGGGGAAGGTCATTATAGCCACGTATACTTCTCCAGATGGCAGCAGATGGCGCTGTTTCGACGATCTCAGAAACGGAAAGCACGGAAAGAAACGGAACGCACGCGAAAAGCCATTTATCGTGAGCTTTTTTAAAGCACTTAATACGCGACCTGTAGCTACAAGCTGTATACTTTCCTTGTCGCAGATGGCGTGGGTACCAGTCGTCCGAGGATGTACACCTTCGTGGAAAGCGAACAGTTTGCCACTACGCGTAAGCTGTTCGACTTATTCAGGGAAATGATGGGGGAGCAGTATGAAGTGAAGACTTTCATCATGGACAAGTTGGCAGCACAAATGCTGGCTGCAAGAGTCTTGTTCGACTCCGACGTCATGTTATGCAACTTTCATATTAGAAGAGCCATCATAAGGCACGTATGTATCATATAACATCCATGTATTTTTGGTCACAGACACACCTCGAACAGCCGGCACATATTCCACCGCATGGCTCGCCTGGACGACGCCGTACAGTAGGATTTTTGTCTATCTTAATACAAGCACACAGGTTTCGGCAAGATCTGCAGCTTCTGCGCCGCAGGGACCCATGTTTTGTCTCTAACCTTACGGCCCGCTGGTTGTACATCACCCGAAAATAGGCCGTACACTTACAAGCCGGAATGGTTCACTTCGGTAATGTGACCAACAACGGTCTGGAGAGTGCCAAAAGCCGCCTTGAAGACCGTGTGCACCAATTCAGCACACTGGAGCACGCCATAAATAAGGTGTCCCGGCTCGCCGAGTGGCTCACGAGGGAAGTTGGAATGCATACGTAATATAATTGCGACCGACGGGAAATCCTGGAGGGCAACGGCTACGTTCTGAACGTGGCCTGTCGAATGACCACGTCTGCATGCGAATTAGTCGCTGAAGCTGGCGTTGTGTAAACAAGCATCTACAACATTTTAGCCGCTGAAGTGCTCCCATTGCTTCCAGCTTGTCAGCCGCTTGTCTCATAGTGATATTTTGTTAACCTAACTTATATCTTCCTCACATTTCAGGACGTCAATGGCCCAATGGACACTCCGCCCGAAAAAGCCATACGCTTCCCGGCAGGACATATGTACCAACGAGAACGACCAATATAATTCGACTTTTCATGTCGTCTAACTTGGACCTTCTTCCCGGTAGAGATGGATGGGAGCGCTCTAGCCAGCTAATTGGTCATCGCGGACCCCTAGCCGCATGTTGGTCGTGTACGTCAGCTAGGTTCGTTCAGCTGTCCGCTATGATCGACGTCATGGTTGTCCTGGCATATTTTGAAAATTATAATGGAACAGTGCTTTTGAGCAACGAAAGCACACGATTCTCCCAGCAGTATTGAATGCGGCTACCGCGATTTTCACTCGTAACAGCAATTATTCAGCAAAAATTATTTACAAGAGTGGCACCTCCGCATATTTTTCATCTACAGGGGCCATGTAGTTTCTAGAATGTTCAGCGAATTATTTCAGCTGCAAAACTATCTGCAAGCTCCGTCCATTGTAAATGATTCATCTTTTTCCGCAATTCACGATATCTTATTACATTAGGAAACGTATTCAGAGTCAGTGGTGTTTGATGACTTTGAACATTCTCTCATTTTAACAAGTCACCCATGTGGATACTTTGCATAATAATTCATTATACGTAAACATTCTACGCTCTAAAGCGGCAACCCTGAGAATGTCGTAGCTATCGAGAAACCAATTTCATTGTGTGAATACTGAGCGGCTGAGAGTGCAAACGAGCTATCTAACACTTCTGTGAGTTTTAATCCGGCTTGTTCTGGATGAATCTAGTGGACTTTGTCGATTATAGTCACATATTCCTGTAATTTCTGTCTCTTTCTATCGTTATCTTCGATTCAGCCATCCACTGCAAAGCAAGTGACATGTATATTTGGTCGATTAAAACCGACTGTACTGGGATTAAAATGGGTAGTCCGTTATGGAGGAAGAGATCTCCCAGTTTTATTTTTCATAGTTGTCCCCTTCTAATAGCTTGGAAGAGTCTCTAAGTGCTTTTGACTCCTATGTAGCTTTTCGTTGCTAACCTGCTGGAACAGATGGTCTTTTGATTGCTCGCTGTAAATCACCGGCATACCCAAGGTTATATGAAGGCCCGCAATATTACTTGACAGACTTCAGCACTTGAACGCCTGTTAAGATTTGCAGCCACCCAGCAAAACCAGAAGTCGTATGTTAATGCCGAGTTTCAGTAATTTCTTAAAACAGATGCAAAAACCGCAACGTGGAGTGATATTCCAGTCCGCAGAAGTTGGTTCGACGGTACGCAATAGGGCGGACGAGAGAGGCCTGTGACTCAGCAAATTCCGGTCTCATAAACGCGCCGGATACTCCTATTAACGAAATTGTGGCACATGTATCAAGGAAAGAACCAATTTTATCTCTGATACATAGATAAAACTTCCTTATTGGCATTGCGCTGCGTTTGGTGCGCGTCCGGGTCTTGGATATGTTTTTTGTTTGTCTGGAGCTCCCAATGCAAGGCTTGTGGTCGGCCTGGGGCTAGTGACTGTCGGCTGACTACTCAGTTAAAGTGGAGGGGTTCTCTCCAAGGAAAAGCACGCTAGCAGACACTCGCAATATCTAAAGCTAAGAAGTAGGCGGAGCTGCAATGAATAAATCACGGACGGCAGCGGCCGTGAAGGGCTGTCTGGAACAATATGCTACCACTCTTGATGCTTCGACTTTAACAAAAATTGAGATAACGCTGCCCGACGGCACCCCAATGGAGTCCCATGCCATTTGGCAGCCAAAAGACAGTAAATCGCCTCGTATTGTTGCCGAGATCATGTCAGGCTCACACTCCAACACCGCGGTGCTCCCTGCTACTGAGGATAGGTTACACATGCGATTCTGAGAACAACATGATGAATTTTATGCTACTATCAGCTCTCTGATAGCCATGTATTGCCTCAGGGTGACAAAGTTGAGACTAGGCCACAAAGGCGATGTTTTTTGTAGCTAACTTCGGCTCGGCTGTGGTCAGCAGGTGATACCGACTGAACTCTCCAACCGAAAACGAGAGCAGCTTGGTTGCTTTGGTCCATGCTGGATGGATCGGCGAGCATCACCAGTGGTTCACTTTACCAGGGTAAGCACAAGAGCCTACAAGAGCCTGCAGAGAACGGAGTTCCGCCGCCATTGTCCTTTGTGGCTGACCAGCGCCAAATGCATTTCCCTAACCAGCGGCGTACGAATTTGCAAGCCCTGGTGTGCTTCAAGCCGACACCTGATTGCACCAGCGTCACAGCAGGAGAATACGCAGGTTTCGGTAAACAGTCGACCATAGTGACCACTGGATTTCCTGGGTAAACCTTCAAGTGGTTGTCGATTCCATTTGCGGAGAGTTAGTACTGTATTCTCTTACCTAACAGGTGATCACTTTGTTCGGAGGTGTAAGGCGAGAGCGTGAGGTTTGGCGCCAAAATGTAAAAGGTGGTACTTTTATTTCCTCATGATATTCCTCCGTCTATTGCTTTGACAGAGCGAAGTACATTGTTCGACCGTGGCTAACAGGGGCCTGGGGCTGGATATATTCCCTTTCGGCCGTCCGGTCGAATGGGCATGACGCACACTTTTGCGTTTGCGGATCTGCTGGTCAAAACATAGTGAATTTTGGGATCTTTACGTAAACACGCTTAAAGATTGCGTTGGCATAGATCCGGGCAAAAAATGACGGAGGGTAACCGGATAGTCTGCATGCACTACCGCTGTCTATGGACGCTAAATATCAGATTGAGTGTGCTCAGTTGGTTGACACAACGGCCAGAATAAAGGCCCATAAAACTTTCCAGTTTGATGCCAGGCCCTCGTCCCACTTCACCGGGCTTGAAACGCCATCTTTATAAAATAGGTTGTTTGACGGCAGTTGGCATCCTTAAAACCAACTCCGCGTCCGAACAACAGAGGCAAATGGGTAGACAGTCATGCGCCGGCGGACCATGATCGGTCGGGTCCTGCTCAACTCTTGCAATGGTAAATCCCTTAGCGTAAAATGCGCAAGCTGTGTGGGTCGGAAAAAAGGCGTTATTCAAATGAGGTTCTTTTGGATACATTTTGGGCCATACAGTCAGGGAAGGTCAGATAGGTTTGTCTAAGACCGCGAGGCTTTAACAGTAGTCGGAAGGTCGGCACAAGTGACTTCCTGTAGGCAAACGTCTGGCTTGCCACGACAAATGGACTGATCTTCACCCGGGTGAATAATGTGATGGCTGGGCTCGGTTTCCTCTAGGCAACCGTGAGTGATCAGAATTAGGGCACAGGTAGCCCCAGTTGATAGGCATTTTAACAATGTTTTTTTACGGAATTGCCTGATCACTTATCCCACCTTACCCAGCAATTTATGTTCGAGCGTGTGTCCACATACAGGATTCAGCTATTGAATTTTGCCTCCCCTGATATTTCCAACCTGGTAGTTGAGGTACCAGGAACCTTGGTTAAGACATAGAAGCACCACCAACGCCGAAGTCAGAGGGTGTTCCCTCAAGCGATGATGCTCTGAAATGGGCCGAGTTCCCTCAGTTTCTTATGGTGGTCAAATGGTGAATTTGGCGGTAATTGGGATGTCTGCTTGCTCAGTTTCAAAGTACTTGGGGCTACTTCCTCGCCTTTTTCACCTACCAACCTCTCAAGAGCACCTGTGATGGTGAGCACGGGCCCAGTCTGTGCAAAGGAATCGCACCTCATACCTTACACTCCTGTGAACTTTTAATTTTGGTTAACTCGGCCCAAGAAGCCACAGCTTGGATAGCACACTTGTGTACGACTTTAAAGAAGAGCGGATTCGAAAATTCCAAGCGCACCGTGAGTAAACAGGTGGCAGTATCTGAAGTGCTGGAGCAGGTGCTCGCTAGAGAAACCAACACAGTTTTAGCATTTTATTTTAACGTGCTTCAACACAGTGAGGAATAGTGTACAAGCTATGGTGAGTTTACCGTGGAAGCCCGTAAACATTAGGGGCCCACCAGGGCTTGCTGCACTCAGCTAAGGTCCTCATGGAGGGACGACTTTACTGGCACTGCCAAAGAGGTCCTGGACACCAGCTAAGTGCATCTCGGTCATGAGTTTTGATTCCGCAATTTCGGATAATCGCGTTAGTCGCTGATAGCAATGACTCACCTTGCTCACTCAGCGTTAGCCAAAGAGGTGCCTGGGTATATCGGGTTATTAAAATCCAACAATGTGCTGGTACCGCTGCACGTGCTCCACGACGCTTGAGGTACCGTATGGGGAGAGGCATATTATAGTATGATGGCTGTTAGAATGAGATCGTGTGCTCCTGTTTTTAATTAATTTATGGCCACCTCCTAGGAAGGCGGTAACCCAAATCAAAGCGGATCCGGTTGCCCAGGTACTCCCGTATAAGCTCTGAAATCGCACAGCTGAGGGTGGCAGAATTCTTAGCTGACTCAATGTTAGGGCCGCAGTTGGGCAAGGCTTATTACTGGCCGGGTACTAAACTTGCCTATCTGCATCACTGGTCACTACTAGGGGCATGTAACAACGGAAAATTACTCAAATATTTCTGACGTATAAAATGACTTGAAGCCTCTAAAGAGATGAAATCATGGCGCCGGACCCACAGTTTTAAATGGGTATTTCTGAGGGGCGGCCAGCGAACCTCCATGAGTGTCCGCCGCCAAGAGCTTAGAGCTTACATCAGTGGCAACTGTGGTGCTAGGTAAATCGTGGCATTGATATTGACCTAAAGGTTTGGTAGTATGGAGGAGCGTCGACGAAGAAAGCTTTAGTCAATCTTTTACCAGGTGATCTTCAGATGAGTCAGTGAAGTCAGCCAGATAAGATGGGCCATCCTTGTTACGACACGGATGCTTGGGGAACAAACAAGAGCGACGAAAAATCGGATGGTCATATAGATTTTAATCCCGTTATAATTGATGGGGTTTGGGGTCCTTTTTGTCAGAACTCATTCGACCGATTATTTGGACAATGCCCGCTCAATAACGTTATCAGCTAGGCACTGCGTAACGGACATAAGTATTAGGCTTGGGCGTGAAGACAACCGCGATGTGAAGGCAATACAAGAACTTACCAATGCCCGGGAGAAATTTAGGCCGGTAAAGGACGACGCTGGCGTCAGACGAGCATTGCGAAACGAACAAAGAATTAAAATGTAATGCTTCTCGCCTTTATTTCATCATGCCGCAAAAACACGTCAGCGCAAGTGGTCGCCTGCTCCAGTTGTATGCAGTGAATTGTTTTGCTCCCTTCAACGGTTTGATAAGACACGGCATCAACAAGCGCTATGGATGCCAATTTATCATAAATATAGAGTTTTCTGACTAACTTCCAAATAACCAACTTTAGTTTGCTTCGATAAAATTTTGAGACAGGAGTGAGACACTTGAAGTCATTTTCAGTAGCATTGGTGCAAACTTAAAAGGAATATAATGTGACTTTCAGAATACCATACTGACCTTCGACAACAGTATAACCTCTGACCATTTATTGTGCCAAAGAACCGAATGGCGTTTTAACGACTGGGTAAAAAGAGTAATGAAGGACTTTTGCTGTAACGCCTTGGCTACTGCGCCTCCTCAAAGATGCACGGGTGTTGAGTTATTGCCAGGTTGCCCAAGTCTAACCAGGGGCAGTCGAGATGCCAGGGTTGGTCTAGAATCACAGGCTTTCTGGTTGGTAATTTAAAACCTTATTCACCGGCCGACAGGAAGCATGAACCCAGGAGCCCTGTAGAGTTTCACGATCTTTTTGGGAACAATCGGCAATGCGCATCTGGCGGAACTCTGGATAGTCTCGAATATTTTTAACTTTTTTTTACTATGAGTAACCTCTATTTGCTGGTTACCGAGCAGGTGAATGAGCGAGAATTGTTTGCTCTAAAAGGAAGAGGTCTTTGTCAGATATTCTCATACGGCGTCGCGAGCACCCCCTCTGATTTTGGAAAAGGCTTCACGGTTGGTTACAGGCATTCGCGTAAGTTGATTAGAGTGACCTGTACACTTCACGGTCGGTTGATTATTCGAGAAAGCTATTAAATGCCAGACACTAAACTTCCTGTAGCCGATAAAAGCAGAAATAAAAGAACGCCAGCCAACAACAAATGCACTTATTTGCATATCACTTTGGTTTTAACGGGAGGCTCAACCGAGTCTCTATTTTTGTGATATTCTTCAACTGAGTGTGTTGAACAAAGGCCGCCCCATGTTTCACTTGGTAGGATATTCAAGATATTGCAGTATAGTTTTATAAAAGCCGGGCAACCTTTTTAAGCAGATCTATGGAAATTAAATTTGTGAATGTTTACCCGCCATGCTGGATCCATTTGACTAGTCCCAAGCAAAGAACAAGATGGGTGACTTGCTTCTACTTGTGGACCGCGACTTCTAGTTTTGTCGAAGGGTGTGATGGGTTGTTTAAAAGAAATGTAAATGCAGGAATGCTGTGTGTGCATGAACGCCTAACGGGCCAGTTCTCTAAAATAATGCCCTGGTGTCTTCACAGGTGCAACTGGTGACTAGTTTGTTGAAGAACATTACGCACCTAGGCGTCGGTGGACCCCAAGGCGTGCAGGATGTACAGAACTGACGGCAGGCTGGTACAGGTGTTATTGCTGTATTTAAGAAGGCATACTGTCAACCTAGAGAAAACGCCATTTTTAACATCCAGCTGACGAGAAGCAACTCAGCCACAAAGTTACGAATAATTATACTATTTTGTCTTCAGTGGAGAGCGTAACATTAGGGGTGTTGAAACGAGCTCGAGAATATTGTCCTAATGAAGAAATGCGGATCGCTGAGGATTTCGCCGGTGCCAAAATAGCAAAATTGCTAAAGTTGCCTCAAACTGAACCAAGCATTGACTTCCTTGGTTTTATTCAACAATGAGCATTATTTCACCATATCAGACAGCGTTGGTTAGGGTAGGTCAATTGCCACTGATGATGGATCTTGGGTGGACGAAACACTGATGATATGGCACGCATGGAGCCAATTGCGCCGTGACGGTTATACTTCCCGCGTTGAGGCAAATGTAAGAAATTGAATACCCCTGCGTCGTAGGTCTTTGGGAGCTTTAAGTGTTCCCTGTTTGATTTCTTATGCTACTTGTACACAAAGAGCCAGATCAGGGAATACCTAAAGTCTTTAGAAGGCAGTTAGAAGTAAGATCATCGCCTGTCTCACCAAATTTTGCACAGAAGTTAAAACTTGATACCTTCGATGTACGATAGTACAGACTAGAATAAATATGGCAGCACTCGAAGCTACAGAAAATGGCTTCTGTGATGAACGTCCTAGCTGGAGCCCCTGAGACAGTCAAGACGGCGCAGAAGCCCTCCGAGATCA
Source organism: Opisthorchis felineus (assembly GCA_004794785.1). Classification (NCBI taxonomy): domain Eukaryota; kingdom Metazoa; phylum Platyhelminthes; class Trematoda; order Opisthorchiida; family Opisthorchiidae; genus Opisthorchis; species Opisthorchis felineus. Next base: position 153,811 of record SJOL01008269.1, on the reverse strand, counting down.
GGCTGGCTAGTGAGGTACAAAGTAAACCGGGAGCCTGGCATAGCCACATGCATTCCGGATCAACTGTCTGAATGGCGGTGGCTGTTGATAAATGAGAATTCGCTGTCCCGGAGGTAAAAGGTGACGTGCCCAACTGGGGTTTCCAAAAGGTTAGCGGCAAAGATACTGCGAAAGACTGGAAGCAAGTATTGTCTAAGCTGGTGCTCCAGCTATGGGCAAGATATGCACCAAAGAGACAGGTGCAAGGTTCTTTGTCGAGAAATAAATTAAAAACAACACGACTAGATAAAAGTCTTATAAGCTTTTTAAGCCTCTGTCTGTGAAACTGGCTAAACTGTGTGGCAGAACCCCTGAATAGTGACTACAACAGAGAGAGGTTGTCAGAGGGCTGGAAGACGTCAGTTCACTAACTCACTAAGGGAAAGTAAATTGCCAAATAACTATAGACCTGTTGGTCTCACATTTGATGTTATAATGGCTTCAAATTATTGAGTCGGTATGAGAGTGATAGCTTCCTCCTCGAAAACCCTCCAACAAATGCAAGGAGCTATGCCTAAGGAAGCGGTCCTTCAGTAGGCGCTTTTGTGCCTTGTGGATGAAGTCACTTGTACGTAGGACAAAGTTAAAGAAGCTGAGAATTTTGCTTGGATATGATAAGCCTTTGAGTTTATCAGCCGTCTCCTGCTACCATTAGCGAGCCAGCCCGCTGCCTACGTATTCGGATGACGAACTTTGCCCATGGGTGCAATTTTGTTCGTAGGTGCGACAGCCATGAAACCCTGAGAAGGCATAGACGTTTGTGGACTTCTCTAGGGTCCGATGTTGCCCCGTACGCGCGTCAACGATCCAGAAGTGCTAATTAGTCCCATTTTACGCTCGCGGATAACGGAAAACCTACAAACGGAAAGTGAGCTGGGACCTTCTACATGAGGTCCTGTTTAAAAGCAAATAGAAAATTCCAAATTGTGTGCGCTTGACGGCATTCTAAGACCGACAATGAGGAGCCTACTGGAACTTGTTTAGCCGCGGAATAAGAACTGATTTTGTGGATGTGGCCAAATCGCGGGATTTGGGTATGAAATTCGCCAATGATTTGAGACAAGTTAGGGGGATTCTGACGCAGCTCCGAAAGTAACAGCTCAAGCACAAAACCTGTAAAGGCGTTCTCAACGCGTTCTCATATCCACGCAAGGAATTCTCAGGTGACATATGGAATATAGGGCCTGTGAGTGAAAATTTATTAAGGGAAAGCTGCAGCAGTTTTACAATGATTTGAGTACCATTTCTTCAGTATTTTTGTTGATATGGGATACACAACTAGTGATGCTGGATTAAAACGCCCCAGGGCGTCCTCCATGGACATTTGAGGGCGAGGAGCAAACCTGACTGGTCCATTCAGGACGACAAAGGGACCCTGTGGTACGGGGTAAGGCAACCTGCAGGTTGGGAATCAAAAAGCATTCAAAGAAGGAAGTGAACTTAAAACTACAAAAAGTGGAGCACCGCTGCAAATGAAGCAAATTTCTTTCCCTAAAATGGAGCAAGCAAACTGAGCGCGATGTAAGCTGGTGGAAACGCCAACATGAAACACTTGCCCAGGCAGCCTTGGTCGGTATGTATTACTGCCAGTTTGATGGACAGTATGACAAAATGGCAGCTGATCCTTACCAAACATACGATTTCCAAGAAAAACTGCGGTTGTGGCAAATTTTGCGTCGAAATGCTGCATTTTCCGTAAGTATGCCCGAAACAAGAACCAACATAGCCTGCAATTGGAATTTGTTTTAATAATCTTCATTCTCGAGTTATGGCGCGCATTTAGTTTTTAATTTGCGCTGCTATGACTCACGAAGAAGGAAGCTTGACTTCAGATACACTCGTTGAGAAACGGGTGGCCGCCCGGTTCCCCCCTCTCGACGAGGCTCCAGACGAATAAATGAGGGACAAAGACGTAGTGTTTGTAAGCAAGGCGGGCAAAAAAGAGCTATCGTTGTTTTGCGTTATGCGTCGCTGCGCTACAAATGCAGCTGAAGACCCTAGGAACTGGGCGTACTTCAAATGATTCACCAAAAACTGGTAACTTGGACACCTTTCCTAATGATAAACAATAAGAAAAGCACCAGTTGCCCATTCCGGTTGTGTCTAAGAAGGCCCAAAAACATTTGTCAGTTACCTCATACTGTCTGGCTTATAATTATAAGATGATCAATTTTTCAACTAATTATGTGCAGACGGATGGCGAATCGAAAGGGAGTTGGGACAGCGGCAGTTTTCAGCCGATGAATCCGGCAAATCCTTGCCATTTTGGACACTCGTAACCAATCCGGGAGTGTCAATCGGCTTTGTTGAGTAAATGGTCAATATTTTGATTTATTAATAAAAATAGTTTTATTTCCCAACTTGTAGAGAACATGCCAATTGAGGCATGATAAGGTCGTTGCCCCCTGAACGCGGCAGACAATAACACAACGGGGAAGAAGTTACAAACAACGAACCACGCTTATTAATTGAAAAGTCACCGTAGCTGTGGGCAACAATGTGGCGTGAGGTACGACTAGCTCAATGAAGAAACCGCTTGACTTGAACTAAAACTGAAAACTCGTTGCTGGCCATGAGCGACTTGGGCGATTGAATAAATCGCCAGGGTCGAAATAAGCAAAAATTGACATGGAGATGGAAAAATTCGAAGTGTAGACCAATGGCAAGTTTCGTCTCAGAAATATGGTTTACAATGAAACTAAGTAGACTCACTGGTGTCGCTGTTGCATGGAAGGCAGGTGTAAAGGGTATTTTCGATGGAAATATGTGCCAATACATAGGGTCGAACGAACACCGTGAATGAAATCGTTGAACTTCTGGAGGAGGAAGACAGGTAACGCAGCAATGAACCGAGTCGGTTAAATCTGAACGAAAGTTTCGGCGAGTTAGAACAAACTCGTCCTAGAGGTGGTTGGGGCTGGGTGAAATATTTGTTCGTAGTTATAATTACAAGCTCAAGTAGGCCAGAGGTGAATGTCGAGGGTGGGAAGAAAATAGCTGCGGGAGTGCCGTCAGACTGGGTGTGGCAGTGCCGTGCCATCATTGCACTGACGTTCTTCGGTTTCTGGACAGCCCTGTATCAGACGTCAAGGTTGCGGTAATCAGGCAGGATATATGCACTTCTGTAGCGGCTTAATCTAGATTAAACAAAGGGACCGACATAGGTAGAGTCAGGCTGATAAAGAGTCACGGGTAATTTGATTTATTTGGAGGACCATGCAAATTTAAGCCCGAGGACCATCCATATCGAAAGAATGACGTTGAAACGAGCCTTTCTCATGTGCACGACAGATCCACGATGCTCAGTCAACTTGCAAGATGAAAATTGCAGTATGGAAACAAAACAAGTTTCCGCACCCGGTCAGCACCCGGGTGCGGAAAATCCGAACTCTGTACCCGGATTTCTGCACCCAGTCCGCACTTAGCGAAAATCGTCCGGCGAGCACATTTGGCCCATTGTAGGCATTTATTTCGTCACCATACTGGGTCTGCACCCGGGTGCAGAACTCTGCTGACACTGTGCGGAAATTTCCACACCCGAATGCAGATCTGTGAGAAAAATTTCTGAACCGGTGCTAACTGGGGAGACTCTAACCAGATACTGAAGATCACAGCAGAGTCAGCACGGGTGCTGGGACTTGATGCCTGAAAACCAAGGTACTAGTATACGCGAGGGTGCTAATACGGTTAAATATGGGTTATGTCGAGGACGGTAGAAATGTTATTTTCTGTGAGCTACGGGGCGAGTCGTGGGCCTAGTACTGACAAGCTTAGGCGTTAAGAAAGTCTAATCAAGTAGGATAGAGTCACAGGAAGGGTGAGTGCGGCCAATGCGGGAGTGCTCTAGATGTGTAATTATTCGTTCTTCAAGGATTGCGTAAAACGCCACGGACAGGCTGGGTCCAAAAATAATTTACAGCACCTGAACTTGAGATTCTAGTTTCGCCGTCCTGGCGAAGTCTTGCTTGGGGAGGCGATACTAGACTTACGATCGGCGTCCACCACAGCCACATAAGCTTCATCAAAGTGCAGCATATTGCGCTGCTCCGACATTTTTCAGACATAGTGAATAGCGGTGCAATACTCGCAATGAACCGATTTGTTGGGTTCCCCTAAAGTAATCGACGGCTGGCATGAAGTCACAATTTTCTCCTCCCCGATCACATATGTCACGGATACGTGGCATCCGGTCGTGTGAAACTTTGTGGGAAGATCTTATTCTCAAACCTTTTATCTTGTTAACGGAGCCAATGAGTAAGCAGTATCCAGGTGAGGCATCTGTTATGGACAAAATGGTGGCACAGATGTTGGTGGTCAGGGTCATGTGTAACCCCCTAAGTTGTGAAGGGACACGCACAAATCATATAACGCCTGTGCTTAGACGCTGTGTGACAGCAGCCGACACACATCTCATGTCAACGTTCAGCAGGACAATGCCGCACTGTAGACTCTCTTTTTTGAACCTCGAAACACATTCCGTCACGACTTGGCAATACCACGCTGCACGGATCTACAACGTATCTCTTATCTTGCGGCCATAGGGCTGAAAATCGCCGGCAAATAGGCGGTCATCGCAGACTCAGGGAGAACGATACTGGTCACTCAAAAATGTGGCACACCATCCTGACTACATCGAGCATGTCGCACAAAAGTTGTTACTGCAGTCGAAGTAGCTTGTGCGAGAAAATCGGGTACGATATGGTTAGCTGAGATGAAAGATTGTGAGGGAATCTGACCAACAGTCTCCCAGCCCTACCGTTTGAGGGTTAAAACAAACGTGGCGATGTGTTCCTCAAAATGCTAGTGCGATTCAATTTTACGCCGAATACCGATGCCTTGCGGTAGGAATTTTGAGCCGAATGCCTTGGTTGAGGACACTAATCTCCCCTTGTTTTGTTGTGGCGCCCCAGCATTATACCAGCCCACACGCAACAAAGCATAGCACACTGAAGCATGGTTGCATGGCAGTGAAACTTTACCGTAGACTAGTATTATGCTGTCGATGGCGATGATAATCAGGCTCTACACCTTTGGGTATTCGGGCTTTTTAAACAGGAGGGCAAAATAATCAACCAGCAGGTTTTGCCTCTGCACGAAACCGAACTACGCGTATAGGAGCTTCATGAATTTTGAGCAAACCTGGTATTCCTTGGGTTGTATATTTTATTAGACAGCGGCTACATAATTTGACGCAATATGAACAGTCACTTGAGAATGGAGTCGTGCACACAAGGCACTACGAGAATGCTGCTCTAAAATGGTTGCTTCACTGGGCAAGCAGTAAAACAAGTTCGTTTCCCCTACACCGATTTTCTGGTGGTATTCTGATGATCTAATTGATCTCTTTTATTTGTATAGGGGTGATAACTGATCAGTGAACGCTGCGCAGAAGGGAAATCGTAAAATTTCCTATAAAAGCATGTGCGGAATCAAGAGGCCTGATAAAATTAACCTTTCGTCCCATCCCAGCGTGCTCAGTGTCATTTCCTATTTGGGATAGGTAGACGTTCTCTAATCATGCAGGTTAACTAGGGTCGCGTAATTGTCCGTTATGATCGAGGCAGTTTGCATCTTGCAAGTTGACTGGGCATCGTGGATCATGTCTGTCGTGCACGTGAGCAAGTCTCGTTTCGATATATAGCACGAGATACGACAGTCCCGTCGAGCGATTTAAATTGAAGACTGGTTTTACCCTATCTCTTTTTGGGTTCTAATAATAGGCGTTATAATGAGCAGCTCACAATATATATTTTAGATTCGATTCGTGTGACGACTCTCCAGTGCCGACTTCGGAACGCCAATTGCATAACGCTATTTTCAATAGAGGACTTTGCTGGCAGTAAAAATAACCCGAATTATTTCAGGGCAACATCGGGCTGTTCTTCAGAGAAAAATCGACCTATGTGCATTGGCCATGCACCGTTTAGAACATTTGCTTCGTTTGTGCATCTGTTGTAATATGGTTAGTAAAGTTTATAGGCAGAAGGCATTGCCTACTTCCAACCCCAAACGAGTTATCAGAATTTGATGAGTGTTTCTATCAGGCGGCTTACTCTGAATAACGCTTCTCGAGGCGCGACAATGCAGGTTTTCGCATCCACCTATTCGGGAAGATACTGGACGCCAAGCCCTATCTGGCATGTGCAATTTTCTCTAAAACTGTTGTGTGTGGAAGAAATATTTTTGCGTAAAATTTTTCAATTTTGCCGCATGTATGCTCAAACAAATAACTACCACAATATGCTTTATTCTTGCGGAAGTTTGTTTTAATTGACTTAGTTTCATAATTTCTGACGCGCATTCGATCTTGTGTTTGCACTGCTATGATTCAGCAAGTTATGGGTTTGACTTCAGATATGTTTGTTGAGAAATTGGAGGCTGGTCGGTCTCCATCCTTCCCGGAATTTTAAAGGCGTTCGACGAATACGTGATGGATGATTATGTGGAGTTCTGCGTGTAAGGGTAAAAGAGGCACCCAGGTTGTTTTGCATTACGAGTTGGTGTACTGCCGATGCAGATGACGACCACCGGAACAAAGCAAACGTCAATGAATTGGAAGAAGCCACTAAGTTGATTGCATTTACTAATAACAAACAGAACACGAAGTGCCGGTTGTTTAGTGCGGTTTCGTCTAGGGAGATGTGGAAACCATCTCCCACTCATCTCTTATCACCTTGAACACTATCATAGGGTGACCAAGTTTTTGTACGACCGACTTCCTGTAAACCGGCGGCTAGCCAAAGAGGGGTTGGGCACTTGCAGTGCCGCGCTGAAGTATAAAACACCATCGTGTGAAGTACGACCGTTTGTAGCTAATGAATTCGTTATAATCGTCACCACTCAGGACATTAAAACCATCACCGGAAATGTCGACCTGCCCTGTCGAGTAAGCGACATATAGTTGGGTTTTATTTTTGCGGATGCAATGCCTCTGATCTTAGCTAAGCTTCGCAAGTCCTGACGGGTGTTGGCGTTGCAGTCGGGAGGTCACTACGGCCACATATGCTTCGCCAAATGGCAACAGATAGCGCTATTCCGGAGCCTTTCAGATATAGTAAATGCCGATTGCGCACAGGCGACCAGCCTATTTGGGCGAGTCATTCTGAAGGAACTGTGTGGCCCGTAGATCGAGCTCAACACGTTCCCCATCACAGACGGTACCCGGCGTTCGGTTATGTATGCTTTTGCGGGAAGCAAACAGTTTGCTCCTATGCGTAAACAATTCAGCCTGTCAAGGGAGATGATAGGCTGAATGTATCGAGTGAAGTCTTCCATGATGGACATATTGGCGGCACAAATGCGGATGTCCAGAACCGTGTTCTAATGCACTGTATTTCGTCTTTGCAAAGTAGTCAAAAAGCACGTACTTATCACATAACATCCGTGTATTTCTGCCATGAACACTGTGGACAACCGACACATATCCCACCGTCTGGCTCGCCTAGACGATGCCATACGGTAGGTTTTCTGTTTATTATAATGCCACACCTGAAACTCCGGCAAGGGCCGCAAGTTCCGTATCGAACGGTCCCTAGATTAGTCTCCTATCTCACAGCTCCATGGCTGTATATCACCAGCAAGTGGGCGGTGCCTGCACAGTACGAGATTGTCCACTTGGGTACTGTGATGAACAACTTTCTAGAGAATGCAAGCTACCTCCTAAAAAGCAGGTGTACCACTCAAACCGTCTTCTGAATGTCATACAGAGGGTAATCCGGCACTCTGAGTGGCTTACGCGGGAATACAACTCACATATGCCAAACCACTGTGACCAAAGGTCGACGGCTACGTTCTAAACTGGATCTGTCGAGTGAAATCGTATGCGTCTTCCCTCGTTTTGAGACAAATGTCGCCACGACCTCCAATCCTGCATTGTCATCGTGTTGGAACTAAAAGAGTGAGGTGAATCCACGTTAACTAAGTTGTAGTTCCTGGTGAAAACAACCAAGTGCTCCCAGGCGGTAGACGCATATGGTGGTAAATGTGTGTGCCTCTTCCATCAGGCAATGCAGCCCCCTTGTATATATTTATTCTCGTTCTTAATAGGTCAGTCCGTCCCAAGCAGTAAGAAACGTTATCCATAGATGCTTTCTCAGATTGTTTCCCCATCCACTAACGCTTGTGTCTGATTACAACATGACTTACACTTGTCCCCAAGCCAAGGCCATCATCTTTTTATGGCCGGAATTAAAAGCTCAACCATATGGTGTATAAACTTCAGATGCGGGGGGACCAGGAAAACCACAAGTGCTACTAAGCAGTGGATTGTTCAGGGGCAATTCCCGCTGCGTATGGGCTTGACATCTGTGACAAAAAACCTGCCGTAATTTGGTAGCCTAATATTTGTACCAGTGCACAGAGCGCCAGTTTGAGTTAAGAGACATTGATGAATTCATATGACGTATGCAAGGCCACCTTCCCGACCAGCGCCCAAATCTCGATATGGTAGTCGGTCTCAGCCCTTGTTTTGGCAATGCAAGCGAAGATCTTCATTCCGGCTAGACTATGAATTTATTTTTTCCAGCTTCACCGTTGATTCGATTCCAGTCTTTTGATCCGTTATTGAGGCGTCGTGCATTACGGGTCAGTCTCTAATTTCTTGAGGCCTAATACTCAACAGGCATCCGCTGCATGTTATAGCGCATTACGAATAAGCATTTTAAGATAACTTCTTGGAATCACGGTTCTACGAGGCTGTTACCACCGAAGTACTCGCTTTGTAGAGGAAGTGTTGCTAAAAGTTTATCAGCCACCCGCCTCATACTGATATTTCGGTAAACTAATTAAAATTCTCATCTGATTTCAGGACGCCAACAGCTTACTGAACACTACGCGCTGAAAAGGCGGTATCTCTACTACCCGGACACAGGTTATCATCAAAGCGCCTAATGAAATCCAACTTCTCATGTCGCTCAAGTTGGACCATTGACTTTTCCCGGTCGAGATGAATGGGTGCATGTTAGTCATGTACGTGGGTTATGTTTGTTTAGCTATGATCGGCGTAGGTCGCATCTAACCAACCTGCTAGGCCTCATGAATCCCTGGCCACATGTTAGTAGTATGCGCCAGCTAAGTTCCCACTGCTGTGTTGTGCAAGCAACGACGGCCTTGTTGGGAATTTTCAAATAAACGTTAGGGGCTTCTTTATGAGTTGGTGTGGGACTCAATGGTTGCCGTTATAATTAGCAGCTTATGATGTGCACCTCGAGCCTTGAACTATCAGGCAACTCACAGGAGCCGGCTACGAGAAGCCTGTCAATTTTTGCCATTTGTAATCGAAAACTCTGCCGTTGGTAAACGGGACCTAAAAACTTCCACAATATTATCAAGCAGTGTTCCAGAATATTCGACCTACGGACATAGGCCATCATCGTCTGCAAGCCCTAAGTTCTTCAAACTTCCTACAAGTTATCAGAATTTAATGAATATTCCTATCGCGATGATTAAACGGAAGAGCATTTCTCAGGGTGCGAGAAAACAGCATTCGGTCGTCTACTGGAGCATAAATACAAGGAAAACCTTATACACAGGAATGTTCCTCTGCGTATTTGATGCCAACGGGTATACTGTAGGCTGCAGGAAGTTCCACAAATAGTAATAACTGCAGAACTACCTGCAGCTTTCGTCCGTCGTAAGTGATTTACGTTTACAGCAAATCGCGATATCTTATGTTATTAGGTGCTGTGTTCCAAATTGGGGTAGTTGTTGACAGTAAAAATTCGCTAAATGGACAAAGCCTCCATACAGAGTGTTTGCAGAAAAACACATTAGACAGCCACTTTTAACTTTGAAGCGATAAACTAAAAATCTCGTATTTTCCGAGATATCGGTTTTATTTGCCGAATACCAACCGGCTAATTTCAGCTTTTATTCGAAAACCTAAGACGCCCCTACGTAGCCAAAGTAATGTTAGAATTTGTTTAAAAACATTCAAGGTCTACATCAGGCGCGGAATTAATTTTTATCACTGCCCCAGCTCGGCGTGATCTATGAGGTCAGAAGAAGGTTCGCAGAGAGGTTAGATTCTCCACCTTTTTCTCTTCAAGTGCATTTTAAAATGTTTGGAAATACTACATGAGCAGTAGTTGCTTCGTTTTTGCTCGAACAGCCTCAAAAAGAAACGGTTATCTGCAGCTTATGTGCGAGAATATTTCTTATTATTGCAGCAAGCTTCCCATCAGACACTGCCAAAGGAGAAAAATTCGGCGAAGCTAGTAAGTTTGGTGAAGTTTTACGTCAAGCAACACGCGATGAACCGGGCCCGGGAGGCTCCATGAATAATGTATAACGAACCATGGTAGTGATATCCTACCACTTGGGGCTACCACGCAAGGCTTCCAGAAATTCAACGCCTGGCGGCGACGAATTCAGTAGTGCAGTGCTCTAATAAAGCACAGATGCCCGGCATTGGAGGTGCGGCAGTACGTTGCGAGTAAGTTGAAGAAGGTGCAAGCCAACCAGGGTTCCTACAACTATACCGTGAATTGCCAACCTCTTTTGGTATGTAGGTCTATGTTTAAGTTTTTCTTACCTAGGCTATGACATCTCTCCGGTTCTTGCAAAACCCTGCGGCTATGGCTTTTGATAGTTGTGGTGTCTGACTCTGGTAGTTCTAGCCACGTGTCTTGGCCGCAAGCAACAAACAACGCTCTTTCGACGTCACCCAGTTGTTGTAAACATTAATGCTGCATAGGGCACGAATTGGGTTGGGTAAATTCTTTTTTCCAAGTACGCGATTTTTGCTATTTGGGTACAAACTGCGCAATTTTTCCGATGGATAGGGGATTGGGCGATCGTTCACGTATGTCTTCATCGAAGGTGAGTATTTTATGCTACTGCGTATTCTGTTCAGCTTATTCCAGGGCATGGTGGGTGGACAATACCCTGTTAGGACGTTCACAACGGATAAGGCGACATCATAGATGCGGGCCGCCAAAGCTATGTCTGGCTGCGACACAATACTCTGCCATTCTGACACACACCACTTAAGAATCATATGCTCTCCACAAACATGTCAACATTTTCCCGCAGGCTATTTCCAATTACGCCTGAAACACAGTCCAATCATTTTTCGCCTCAATATCGCGTAAGTAACCTTTCACTGGATTCTAACCTCGTAGATTTTGTCATTATTTGGAAATCCTGCGGAGAACCGACCCTGAATTTGTTTCACATTAAAGTGCCCGCTGGATGCGCATCATTTGCGAATGGTCCATCCATGCGCAGCGTGGGTTGGCACACTTTAAAAAAGTGGCCAATAACCGTCTTGAAACCAAAAACTGGCGCTTGAAAAGGTGCACGCGCCACGCCGATATCCTGGAATGTGCCGTCCAGTAGGCCCCTCGACACAGCGAGTCACTCGTTCACGAGTCTCAGACGCACAAAACTTATAAATATGGCCGGAGAGAAATTGGGGGTGACGACAGCCACGTTCTCTAGGTGGTTCATTGATATAAGCTGCCGACCAGGCTCTCAGAAACATTTGCACAGGCACCCCAAAGTAAAGTATTATCAGGTTGCTCGCTGCAAGGATTTTCCTCAAAACAACTGTTGTTGAACAGCCAATTTTTTAGACAGGTTCTTAAGTGCTTTCGAACGGTTGGTACCTCGGCTGGAAACTGCAAGCTATCAATCGGAATGGCCACTAGCGTATGTCTGTTTGTGATATTCAAGGGCATTCGACCCCATACATTAAACCGCATACTTACATATGCATTGCCTAGGCCGGTTTGCCATTCGTCAATGGCGACCAGCTCAGTCTACCAGAGGGGGTACGCTGCTTCTCCGGTTCCCAAGCCATAGTCACCAGCTGTTGGTGGATTATACAGGCAGCTTGAACTCTTTGTCGGAAAAACTGACGTTCTTTGAAACGCGCAAGGACACAAGCTACATGAGGCATCTAGTTGTAAAAACGCAGCTGATATTGCACCGCCACTCGACTGGTGACCTGAGCAGTTGAACCACAAGGTTGGAGAACCGTTGTTTCCAACAGAAGTGGCTACATTAACGGATGATGCTCCCTGTGGCCTCTGTGGGCTGCCAACTGACCGCCTGATTGCTGGTTTCCGCGGGAGGGGCTGCCATATCGCGGCCATTACTCTGATTGGGAGCCTTGTTCACTGTGCGGAGATCTGCAGGCGCAGTCAGCACCTGAAAGAATTTATTTGGTCGCTAAAACGCCTCGCAGGAGCACGCCTTCTGTTATCAGGCGATCAACAAAAGGGGCACACGACTCGTCGACCGATCCATTAACACCCAGGAGAGGGACGCACAAATGAGCTATGCAACCTGTACCCATTCATGTATGCGAAATATACCCTGCGTGCATTTTGTTATGATGCTTCAAATGTGGCACGCGGGGATCAGCTAAACGGTTTGTGACAGAAACTAGAAGATAACTGTCTCCGTCGTACTCCCGTGGACTCAAAAGCTGAGCGGAACCAAACATAGATATATGGGGTTGGATTACAAGGGGTCGAACCAAAAAGATCGGTTTCAACAGAGCAGTTTCAAAAAGCGCGCGCGACGAGCGGGTACACCATTGTTTTTAGAGTTCAACTTCTACTTAAATGACCGTGTGCTTGCGCCAAACTCCTTGTGTTTTATTTTTTTGGATGACGCAAGACTCACAGGCACAGTTTAGGCGTGTTTGGAGAAGATCATAAAATTATTGCTTTCACTGGACAATTAGTGGAATCAATGAATGTAGAAAACTCTGTCATCTCGGCTAGCCAGCTTAATTTTCCTCAGGCCCCCATGGGTCTGCATTCTGAATGTGGTACAGAAAACCATAGACTTGGAGCCATTTTTATAAACTATGAGCGATTTTCTTTGAAATGGCCAGACTGCCAAAGCAAATCAAGCCTAATTTCTTATTCTTGGCGCATATCTTGAGCTTAAGCTTGTTGATCCTCTGTTGTGACCAAAGAAACAGGTGGCCTATTTTCTGAGATTTTTTAAAGCGGTCGCTTTAAGGTCTTCATAGTTTACAACTGCTAAGAAGGTATAACCCATCATGTGGTAAACGGCTACTTTTCGCCTGTACTTGTGCAAGCAATAGGAGCAGTCACGGATGATTACAGTCTCAATAAAACAAGCGCTCGCCTAGTTGAAGCAGCGGTCGGATAATTTGCCCACCCATGTAGTCTGAACCCACTTGTTGACGAAAGGCAGTACGCTAGAGACCATTCTCTTGGTTCTTCCCCTTTTAAAGGTGATGAGACCACTTTACCATTGCCTGTTACCATCTCCTTTGCAACAGTAATAGGATAATGTTCTACGTAACGGCCTGTCGGTCATAAGGGGATCAAAGGACGAATAGTTGAGCATCGGCAGCGCGCCGTCAGAACACAGAAAACCGTAGTTTGAGGTGCATCATCTTTTAGCCAGTGTGTTCGGAAGTTCGACTACATGTTTGAAGTCATAACCATTCCTACAACTGCCGTACTACTTGTTTTGTTAAAACCGTTCTATTACGTCAGCTGTTACGTAAACAGTCCTTGCCAACTTTGAGAGTGCGGAAGCGCTTTTCTGTCGTACCCGAGTGGCGCACACCGCAGTAGCGTGCTTTTCTCCAGGAAACAACTAAAATGCTGCGACAAGGATTCTCAAAAGCTCCGCTTCAAGAGGGCTTCTATTCCGCTTTTGTTCACAAATGGGTTCTAGTTATCAGCTGACTCCTCTAAGTAAATACTGGACCACATAACGGTAACACCTGACGAACGTCCGGACCAGAAGTTTGAGGTACCCCTGGTCAGCTGGAAGGAACCTTGGCAACCATGGAGCGCGGGACCAGATTCTTGCAACTTTTTCCTCCTGAAATCTGCAAAATATTTTGCAAAAATATGCAAGATATGCAAAATATATTTTCGTTTTACCGAAAATTGTAGTACAAAAGGGCAGAAAAAGTTTTATCTCCGCCACTGCAAAGTATCCTTTTTTGCTTGCTCTGTGAGAAACACGCAACAAAACCGACTCAGCTCCTGCAACCATGGGAAATCATTGATACAAAGACTTTCCGCAGGACCAGACATTTAATACAATGGGGATCTTAGTGGCTGAAGAAGATTCACCACCTTGGAGTATGAGTGTCATTTTATCCTACTTACTCGTGCATGTTACCTGGTGTACTTGAAGCATAATGTAATAGCTCTATATACTCTTGCTGAAGGCCAGTTAAGTCGTTCGACACAGTTCTACAACAGTCAAAGTAGTATAGGGAGGGAAATTCAAAAGATCGGCCTGTGTGGAAAAAATCTTGATTGGAAAAGCTCGAGGACAGCGTAAAAATGGGCGCGACTACCTCATTCTACGATAATGACTCGGCGAGAAGCTTTTCACTCAGATAACAATGAGCAATGTTGCCAGTTCCCCTTCTGCAACATCAACGTGAGCTTGCAGCCCTAGCACCATATTGCAAACTGCAGCGTCGCGAGAGAGTTTGCTTCCTGTCCTCTGGATGGTAATAAAGTGCCTTGGCGTAGCAAAACATAACTCAAAATATGCGTACCAGTTCAAAAAAGAGTTTTACTGCGTAGAGTTTAATGTGCACGACCATAACTCGCAGCCTTCAAATATATCCTGGTGGCCGGTGGTCGATAGCCAGACAATCGCCGCGGAAATCCGTGGCGGCAGGGTCGTATTGCATTTTCTTGGTGTTGACCTGACAGGGCTTATTGTTAATGAAGAAGACATTTCTGACATCTGCGACGACTCAGTGCTTCCGTTTTCCAGGGAAAGCCTGACTCATGACCAAGAGTGTGGCAAATTATGGATTACGTCTGACAGGTTCAAATCATACCACAAACGTATCACTTCTCTGCTCTTTGTAAAAACCGCTAAACATTATTTGATGTGCCCATCATAAGCAACCAAACTAAGAAGGGCTTTTTGAGCCTTTTGATGAGGCGATAGCAGCAAACTTCAATAGACTTGAGCGTTTAGCGGATACCGACCGACACCTTTGACGTGGGATGTAAAACAAAACATACCAAATTCTGTTCCCACAAATAACTGCTACTACAAACATCATAGACGAGAGATTCAGCTGGGTTCCAGGTGAGTCTCCCGCGAAACCAAATTTGTTTGCAAATGGGTGTATTACACTATTGAACCCGGTACAGTCTCACGTAGATTGATATTCAAGTGCATTACATACTATTTCTTAATTCGAAATCATTGTTAACCTGTAAAATTGCCCAGTTGAGCAAACTTTGTACATCTGAGAAATTTCGGAAAAACAGACAAAGCACAAAATTTGGCACTAAGAAGCGGAAATTCTAAAAACGCCTTGGGTTTGGAAAATTTGGATGTAAATATCCGTGTGACGTATATATATGCGACTTATTGGTCTAGGTGATTTGGTTGGCTGCTCGAGTTTTAGGGTCAACAAATACCCCAAATTATGAAGCAGTGTTTACCAAAACATAAAACCTCAACTTGCCGGAAAAATTGATTTGCTTAAAGTAATTCTGTGATGTACGTATTCTTCTAGGCGGAAATACTTGTGGAACTGGCTATGAACTGCAGTAGACTGGCCCAGGAAAAATCTGTAAAAGGCTTCCCGTTCTTCTGCCGGGATAAATGGATGCGGAAGAACGAGAACTTGTATCTCTAGGAAAGTTATTCAGAGCGATCTTCATGGCGGGATCACTCACTATCATCTGCTTGTTCTTATATATGCGCAAAAGCTTAATTTCTCCAGGATATGATCGCACTACTAGGATACAGTGAAACTGGTAAGGGAACCAAACACTGTCATAATCGTGTACGACACAAGTTGGTGGGTTGAATATTCCCCGACAAGCTGTGTGACATTGCCTTGGAAGTAGTAAGTCATTCATACAAATGGCGTTGAATAATAGGTATTCCACCACCAATACTGGGGAGTTGTCACATGAACTAATGTTAAAGCTGTATGTCACGCACCACCAAGTACAGCGATAGTAATAATGCTTATTCCTAGCTGGTGGGTGGCATACAATCAGGCATGATCGTAATCGCAAGACTAAAGGCACGACTGACGTTAGTTGTGGGTACCCGAAGTGCGCGGAGGCAGGGCAGTCATCCGAATAATGGGCATTATCCGGCGCAGGCAGGGTCATGTCTAAACTGATATAATCTAATTGCGATCGATACTGAGGGCAAAGAAGCACATCTATTAAGTTTTTCTCCTTTTACGGGAGATACCTTGTTGAAGTCAAATGAGACAGTTACAACGAGAAGATGACGGGTAACAAAACAGCCGGAGGAAGGCAGAAATAAGGGATCCCATCTGGCATGTGATGAGAAAACTGTAAATTGCGGAAAAGAAGCAACCAGAAGAAGGAATCTGGAGAAACAGGAGTACTTTAGTGGTCCAACCGGCAAATTTGGACTAAAACTGAAAAACACTGATGAGACTGCGTGGCCTTGGACAGATGAGTTTATGGCGAGAGGCACGAGAAGCGTAAATGAGGACGATGAAGTAAAGAAATTCGGATTACAGATAATTGGTAGTTTAAATCTTTGGACCACGGTGTACAGCGAAACTGAATAGTGCCGCTGTTGGAGCGGAATCCGGTGTAAAAGTGTCTTGGTAGAGTAATTTGGCACCAACGCATAGGACGGAACGTGAACTGTAAAGAAAATCATAGATTTTGTGGGGGGGGGACGAACTGAAAGTGCACCGAGATGGTCAAGTCTGAGGGCAGATTTGAGTGGATTGGGCGAACTCTTCCCAGATGCGGTTGGAGCCAGGTAGGCAGTTTCTTCGTATTTGCAGATAGGCTTTGGAGAGGGCGAGAGGAGACTGTCCAGATTATGGAGAGAACAGTTGCGGATGTGCCATCAGACTGGGTGTGGAGGTGCCGTACCATATTTGCACCGACCTACTTCGGTCTCCGGGTGGCACCATAACGGACGCCACGGTTGAGGCGATTGGACCGGGATGTGCAATTCTCTAGGTAGCGAGATTTTGAGTTGTCCAGGGAAGGCCACGCTGGAAGAACAAGGCAAGTGTAGGGTTACAGGTAATTTTGGTTCATTTGGAGGACCCTGTGAAAGTAAAGTCATGGACCCCACGGCGAATCAAGGGAGAATTTCGAACATTTTGTTAAAACTGCTTAACATTACCTATGTAGGGCAGAAGAACCTTGGGTCACTCACGCCGTACATCCCAATGGTCCTGCCTTACCGGCAAGGTTAGCACGCCCCCTGGGAACCACGATGCCTCGTCGGCTCACGAGGCTTGTTCAGCTAATTTGAATCAACTGGGAAACGTCAACTTCACAGATAAAACGAGGACAGAAGTCACGTTATATTAGGCGTTTTGATAGTAGCGTGTTTTTGTGTGGGTGTTTCACAGTTTTCGGGGTGTACAGTGTCCGTAATGATGTTGATACTCACAACTAAAGAGCCAAAATTGGGCATGTTTAGCAGAAGACCACTAGTACGCCTGTGCGGCTTAAAATAAACTGACTCCAGTACCAATCCTACGGTCTGGGCATTATGGGGTACTTACTTTCCTAGGTCGTACACATGCGACTTCATTTCAAAGCAGGGTTCACATATCCGACATCATGAGGAGGTTTGCGGTGGTGTCTACCGAGTACTGGGGTCCCAAATGTGTCAGGCTTATATGAAAAGTATAAAAGAACAACTCTTGCAGTTCCATAATAACTCTGATCCCCTTTGCGTATTAACGAAATCCGTTGGTAGATTGTTGTGATCCGCTTCACTGGTAAAATGCTTGAAAACACAGGGAGATGAGAACCAGCTGCCTTATTTTGTTCGCTTTGAGGATCTCAAGGTTAGGTATCCCTTCAAACAGAAGTGTCCATAAAGCCCGCAGGGCTTATCTCCTCATAAGAAGATGGTGGCTTCTCAGCTTCCTAAAAACATGCAAAATGCGGTTATGCCACGCCGGAGCTCTTAAAGTGTTCCGCGTTTGAAAATCCTTTCATACCGAAAATAGATGAAATACTTTAAAAATTTCGCCTGCGTTCAGCAATTTTGGAGGGTTTGAACAATCACGTAAAAATTCTTGAACAACTTCACAAAAAGGATTAAAGTAGCCGATTCATGAGTCGTTAGAAAATGCGGCAACTTGGTGCCCAACATTATGCTAAAAGCGGGAGCTCATGGAATTTTTACGGTAGCCGTATAGCCGCCGCGCATCGTCCTTTAATTTTGTGTGCTACGTACTCTGTGCAAAAAACATACACTCCACGAGGTAAAAGACTCCCTATTTGGATGGCCAAGGGACGCACCAGCAGAAGCGTTCACCATTATTTTTGACCGGATATCCGTCACCCAACTGATAATAAGGGACGGAGGATTAAATTGAAACTGAAATGAAAATTCAGTCAGACGTGATGTCTCTGGTAGATGCACATGTAACTTCCGGTGCTAGAATCCAGATGGTTGTTGGCTTTCGCTCTCGATTCCTGTGCTTCTGCCTTTTCCCGCCGACTGCCTTGCCTGGTCCGTAAGACACTTGTGAGCTTACCAAGCTCAAGGTCACTCGTCAACCAATCGCTGGTGTGATAGCGCTAGGGTGTGTTGAGCCTCCCACGTGTACTAGTGTTGTTCTGTGAGATGCTTGTGGCGTTACGCGGATCGACAAAGGTGCAAAAGTATGGGGCTACAGTTATTTGCTCTTCGTATATTTGTTGTACTCGCTATCTGCATGCATAGTAAGTCCTCATACGTGCATACTGACCGTGGTTTAGTGTTGAAGACGTGGAGCCATTGCCACGTAAATCTCGCACATACCTTCGAGAGCCCCCTGGATTTGTTGCTGCGCATAGGTGGATGCTTCATAGGGCCGCAAATGATAACCTCCAGAATTTGCTGTTCCATGGAGAACAAAAAGATCGGGAGCCTGGAGTGGAAGGGGACTTCCTTTCTTCGTCCGTTCGTGCACATTTGTCTGGGTCTCCTGTCAAAGACGACTTTACATACCCAATAATTGACACAGTGAGTTCATAGAGTTTGCAGTTTTTCACAAGGTGCACACGAAGTAAGGAGCAAACAGTCTTCGGGTAGACGCTTCCCATCGGTGGATGGATTTGACTAAAAGTGACAACATAAAAAAGCAACGGCGCAGCTTGAAATCTCTCTAAATTATCCTCTCCTAATTACCTACCCGCTAGTCCGTCAATTGCGCTATATGAATGCTACCCTTTTAACTGTTTACATTGGTCAAGCGGTTGTAACCTACGGTAGTTTATCTCAGAACTCAACCTTCAGTTTTTCACTTGATGACCAAGCTTACTATGAAATTACTGAACTCACCGTCATCACCTTAGTGTAAACAGTAGCACCTGGAATACCTCAAATAACAGTCGGTGAGGAGAAGAGGTACTCAGCGTCTTTGTTCTTCCCCATCGTAACAGTCCTTCATATCCCAAGTTGACTGTTGCCACAGAGCGATAATTGAACACAACCTCATGAAATCTTCGGGGGTGGCGGAGTGTATAACGACAGCACATTTCGCCGCAGAACGATTCTCGTACTCTTCATCAAACTCGACAGTTAGGTGGTGTTTTATCTTCTAACCTGGTGGATCGCTCCACGAGTTTCAGCAGCCTTGTTTCTGACTCAGTCGGTCAACCAGTCGATGGGTAAAGGTTAGAAGCCTTGATACTTTTACATGCCACGGCACCATACTGTGGACCGTAACACTCGTAGCTTGCCTCACTGCATTGACTACGGCGATTTAAGCAGAAGTTAGCTCTAAATCTACTGTAAGGTGGACGATCATAGAGTTGGCACTTGATTCTCACGAGAACGTAGTGACGTGCACGCCTCTTTCGAAATGAGCAGATATGGAAGTCGGTTAGTGGAACCACATGGCGCACAGCACATTTGCAGCGCCTGAATAACACCGAAGAGCAGTCCATAGAAAAGAGACAGCATGCATGTGCTGGACCAAAAACGGTGAGCACAAGCCAACCAAGGTCACTCAAGCTCGAGGTGGCTTGGTGCTTAAAGCGCGAATTTACTGACCGGAAGGTCCCTGGTTCGAACCCAAACCCTGCATCTTGACAGCTCCTGTTTAGGCTTGGGCAACCCGGCAGTATATCAGCCCTCGTGCTTCCTTTGGCTGGCATGGCAGATAGGCACCGGAAGGGTGTAACAGCTGAATGACTATTTATTATTATTAAGGTGTACAGCCGGGCTGCTGTTTTCTGCTTGGCGCTCTTGGCAGCCCATCGGGCGCATCTGTACCAGGGAGAGCAATATACACGCGTTAGGTCGTGCCGTAAACTCGCGTTAGCAAGTACAGTCGGAAACATGCCTACTTGGGAACTTCAGTTCAGTTCACCAGCTATAAACCAGTTACCACGGATGCGTTGGCTCCAGCTGCAACGATTTCGGTCACCGGAAGGTGGGAGATACAGCCAAGCTTTGGAAGCCATGACATGACCAGTTAGTTCGGGAAACTGGGCAATTACGCACTGAAGGCGATAGCTCCGATGCACGGGCTCTACTGACTGCGGGAATAAGCCACGTATGCCAGTGTCACTAACCATTAGTGAGTTGAGTCCCGGGGCTCCCATCCACAGGGATTGCAGCAGTTGTCAAGCCGACTGATTTAACTGGTTAGTATTTCGTTGTCATAGACCGTCCACCTCTCTATCGCTTCCATTCCGCTCAGAGCTGTGTGAACTGAGCTTTATGAGGCGGGCGGCCCTCTGACACATGCGGTATACATCCTAACCAGCGTAGTCTATGATGCGTGAGTAGCTCATCCATCGTGGGAGAGTTCCTTTTCCCTAAGACCATCTGGTGTACCTCAGCATTGCTAATCTGATGTTTCCACCAGACCGGGCCAACGTTTCAGAGACACCGGTGGTCAAGCACTGACAGCTTTCGTGCATCCTCTGCGCGTAGATGCCACGTTTCTGACCCATAAAGCAGTATGGATCGCACCGCGGCAGTATACCATCTTTCGTTGACAGACAACGTGACATCACGCCGCCA
The DNA here is from genome assembly GCA_004794785.1 of Opisthorchis felineus. NCBI lineage: Eukaryota > Metazoa > Platyhelminthes > Trematoda > Opisthorchiida > Opisthorchiidae > Opisthorchis > Opisthorchis felineus. The sequence goes on along the minus strand of SJOL01008269.1, from coordinate 132,805 downwards.
TGGTGTTTGTAAGTTGGCAAAAGCTGCCCTGTCCCTCCCGATTCGAGAAGTGATCTCGTCTGCAGCCAGCCAATCCGAACTTGTACAACTGTCCAGGTAAACAAGTTTATCTACCACATTGATTGGTTTGTCTGCAAACATGTGGTTTGGGTTTGGTCCAATCCAATATTTTAGCAACACATTACACTTTGCCAGTGTGAAACGCACACCGAACGATGTAGGGAAGTTGTGTAAGTTTTTTTTAAATGGCTTTCATTTTTGAAGGATCTGAACCAAATGGAGCAATGTCGTCTGTCTGAGAGCGAACCCCGTGGGAGCATTTCGATCCTCGACCGGTTCTCGAAAACTCTGTGAACGAGACCATCAAAAATCAAATTAGCGCGGTCATCCTTAATAAGGAAGGACTCCTCGGTCGCGCTTTGAACAACACTTCTATCGGCCACTCGGGTTTTCGAACTGCTCTAGAACCCTGGACGGTTACCCGGGGACCCGCTCATGGTCATATGTATTCTCTAAAGCGCCACCGAGCTCCTGGTGGCAATGACCTCATACCTGATTGAAGGTGAGGTCTTCAGCCAGCTTTGTTTGCCTTTATTTGAGGAGGGAGATTGTCCCGGACGAAATTCGTTCAGATGTTGCATTCTTTCGGTGCCTAACTGTCATGCCGCCCGAAGGAAGCACGAGGACTGGGATACTGTCAGGTTGCCCAAGCTTAGGCATGGAAAGTCGAGAGGCAGAGGTCGGGTTCGAACCACGAACCTTCTGGTCAGTAAATTCGCGCTCTAACCACTGAGCTATCTCGCCCCCATTGTCCCGGTCATCATCATCATCATCGACAGCATGACATCAGTGTTCAACACCGATGCTTCACTGCCGTACAACCATGATTTGTTTGAAAGCCTTATTGTGAAGGAAAGAATAAAGGTGGATGGGGAAGGGACTTAGTGCTAGCTTACTACAATCATTCCGAGGTGCCTACGCCTCCAGTCAATCATTCAGGCAATCTGGATAGAAACTGACAACAAGATCGCCACTGACATCGGTT